>CM016625.1:119905511-120505511 GCA_005393395.2 Gossypium australe
ATCAGTCTTAGGTGCAGCATTAAGATCAATGTCGATCCTGGGTATAGTTGATTGACTATCAACGTACGATATCGAAACCACCTTACACGGCTCTTGAGCTTAATGTTCTTCACCTAATGGAGTGAGATCTTTAGTTGGCTCCACACCAGCTAACTCAGCAAATAACTGAATCGGTGCATTTTAGCTGCTTCAAGTCCCACAGTAAAGAGCAACCATTGTCTCCACGTCTTCATCGTTTACAAGTTCCATTTCGGTAAATTTTATGGGATCCGTCAAAACTGGAAACTTGTAGAAAAGTTTTGAGATCCTTCTCTCACAAAGTCTATCAATTTTTTCACTAATTCTTTCCTTCATATCATCAAACCAGATATTTTTATTAAATCTCATTGCTACTTGTTTGCAACATTCAAATATACATCCCATGGTTGTTGTCAAAATTTCTCCATCGAAATAAACGCATACGAAAAACTGATTCTCTATCTTTAATACTAGATCTGTTAAAAAAATTAAAATTCTCAAAACAGTTTTGAATAGGAAAAAAGTTACATAAAATTTTTAATGCAAAATTTTTCATTCAGAAACTAACAAAATTAATAACCTAACAAAATAACTTTCAAATAATAAAATTACTAACAAAACTCTACATTCTATTTAAAAAGAAATAAACTAAAATACCTTATCCTTCTTTTTGTTTTCCTTTTTTTCTTTTTTCTCCCTATCTTCTTAGTTTTGTTGTATCACCCTAAATTTTGGGTTTAGAAGTTTAGGGTCTTTGAGCCTAGGGCTAGTGAGGAGGTGGCACATATATGCATAATTGTGCAACTTACTGGTCTGGTGGTTAAGTTGAGTGTTAGTTTGCTGAGGGTCTGGAGTTCGAATCCCTGAGCGCTCAGGACGTTTTATTTTTGTTTTATTAAGCTATTACTTAGTGCTACTCAAATTATTTTCTTTATGTTATTATTATTCCAGGTTATTTTTATTTTTTTGGGGGGCATTATTCTCTGTTGGTTTTTACGTTGTCCTCTTTTCCTCTCTTCTCTTCACTTTTTGCTCCCTAGAAATTCACTCAAAAATGATTTTATCTACGGATACTGGGATTATCGCACCTCCGTCGCCATCGCCGCTCATGAACCAGGTGTGGGATCCTAACCTTCACTACAATTTTGGTTTTTTTGTAAATTTTCAATTTCGACAGGTTTTGTATGGTGATCGTGTCTGAAAGTCTTAATATTTATATAATGAATGATCGAGCCTAGAAGTTAACTATGACAACGATTGAGGCAAGCGCACCTATCGTTTGGTAGTATAGCTATGGCAAGACCGGACATATCGTATCCTCAAGGACCAAGAGTACTAGTAATTACTATCTTTTTATTATTTAGCCTAAGAATTAATGGAATCGTTGTTTAATCTAAAACTAACTAATTACTAAGCTAAAGATGCTAAGACATAGAGAGTGAATTGGGGAAATACTTTTGGGAAAACCAATTGATTAAGACAATACCCGAGGAAGAATCCACCTAGACTTCACTTGTTATTTAACTCTGAACCAGACGATTTATTCATTTGACTTGATCCGTAGGATTCCCTAATTTATATTAATACCTCTCTCGAGGCTACTAACGTCTAACCCTAGGTTGATTAATTGAAATCTCTTTCTAATTAAAACCACTAGTGTTGCATTAACTCGATCTATGGACTCCCATATTAGGTTTGACCCTAATCCGGCAGATTTTCGTCGTCCTATCTCTAGGAGTGTGATCAACTCTGCTTAACTATGCTAGATCTACTTTTAAACAGGGACTTTTGCTCCACTGCCTAAGCACATCAATACTTGAATCAATTTCCTGAAATATCAAAGCAAGAATTAAGAACACATAATTAAGAACAAATGAAGTATTTATCATATAGTTCATAAAACAATAACAAGATCCGTCTTAGGTTTCATCCCCCTCAGGTATTTGAGGGGTTTAGTTCATGTTTATAAAAGAATACATCTCAGAAGAAAGTATAAAACAAAACATAAGAAAAACCCTAAAACCCCTTGAAGGAAATTAAAGGGAAGATCTTCCATCTTGAGTATGATTCCGGCTTCTTGAGATGAATCAACTCGCTGTCTTCGAGTAAATCCCACAATTCGGCCCTCTCTGGCTTGGCTCCTCGGCCTACATGAACGCTGCCTTTTAGGTCACACTTAGGGTGTTTATATAGGCTTTCGAATTGTCTTTCTTTGCCCCTAAGTATCCTAATCTAAATGGAATTAAAACAGGTCACGGCAGGGACACGCCCGTGTAAATTGAGCCCAGGTCGTGTTCGGATCTGCTAAAGAGGCACGACCTTGTGGATTTCTCCAGGCCGTGTGAATTTTGTACTTTGGCCCATTTTCTCCATTTTTAGCTTGTTTCTCATTCTTTTCATCCTCCGATGCTCTCCTAAGTATAAAACATGAAATTAAAAGATTAGGAGCATCAAATTCTACAAATCAAGGGATAAATCATCCAAAAGTATGCCAAATGTGGGATTAAGATATTTACATATTACGGTTTATCAAATACCCCCACACTTAAGCATTTGCTTGTCCTCAAGCAAAATTCTCAACTCACAATTAAAATGAACTTCCTCAATTCATAATATTCATCAATAGTGTTTCATCATAATTCATAGATAATTTATACATTGATAATTTAAGTAGAAGGGTCCTAAAGATTCAAACAGTCAAAGTCATAGTTTTTATAACACGAAAACATAGGTGTTTCCCCTTACCTAAATAATTACCTCTGATTCAAAACTGACAAGAATTGACATCCTCACTAAAGATTCATTCAAATCACTCAAAAGTGTTTAAGGTTCAAATTAAGCACTCAAAAGTCAAACATGAAAAGTTAATCCCATAGGCTTGCTTGAAAATCAGAACTCTACCAGTATAAAATGATGTGATACAGAGATCAAAAGGTCTTTAAAGGGTTGTAATGGGGCTTGGGTTAAAGGTGTGGATAAAGGTTGAATTAAAGGGTTAGAATCGAGATTAAATTAACAAATTACCTAACTTAGAAAAATGAACTAAGATTCGAATAATTACATTAATTAAAACTTCATTACTAATAATACGAGCTTCTTCTCAAGATGTGGAATTTAAACGTATAAGCTCACTTAATCATAGAACTAATAAATATTCTTCGTTTTTTTAAAGAACAAATCAAATAGATAGATTTTAACAATTGAAATAAAGAATGTAGTTAGGCAACTGATCAAATCAAATCTCGATATGAGGGTAGTCAAGAGAAATGGTGATAACAAATACAAGATGGGTTTTGGGTTAAAATTAGTGGGTGAGTCAATAAAAGGTTTGTTAGGATCAAAGGGGTTCACTAGAGGTTAATTGTGAAGGTAGGCTTTTAGTGGAGTAAGTGGGTTAAATCCTAATTGCCTTTATCCTCTTTGTATATCAACTCAATGATGTGGTCTCGACATGTACAACCGAAGCAAGTTCTAGAATAACAAATCAATGTTGACACACTCATAATCAATAAAGTGAGCAAGAAAAGAATGTATGCTCTAAAAGGCTCAAAATCTCACAAAAATTATAAGTTTTTGATATCAACCTTGTAAATTTCAAACTTCAAGGTAATAATTAGATTCAGGTAGACAACCTAACAAAATTTTTAGTTTTTGAAAATAGACTCATCATGCTTGATTCTCTAGTCTCCTAAAGTTTAAATCATCACTGCACAATTATCAATGACTTAATCCAAAATATATCAATAAAAATCATAAGTCAATAGAAGTTTCATTCTAATAGTAAAATGAGAAAATTACTTAAGGTCAAGACATAATTTAGGGATTTGAGAATAATGCAAAAAGTTAGGAACTTTTCAAAATAACATTCACCCCCACTTAAGATGTATATTGCCCTCAATGTACAAATGAAGTTATTCTAGAGATTAATAGCATTATTATAAAAGAGAAAGGGAGAGGTGAAACTTCCTAAATTTTGGATGGATACCTTGAGTTGGAAGTGTAGAAATTTGATTCGGAGGTGAAAGATAAGTCAGAGGAGGCATCCCTGGTGGTGGTATGGTGGCCACCAACAATCACTGCACTAGATGAAGAAATCGGGTAACTCGTGAAGAAATAGCTAGGAAATAATAAGAATAATTCAAAATATACTAATTATGTATTTAAAGACAAGACAAATAAAGAGAAAGAAAATAAAAATTAGAATAAAATTAAAATAAAAGATCAATGGACTTAAAAGTCCTTATCGTTAGATGGTTCGCGAGGTGGGGGTGATTTCTATGGTCATGGTGTGATGATTCCCTAACAGCCTTTTGAACCTAAATGATAGAAATTAAAATATAATAATATAAATTAAGCACAAGAAAGAAAAAGGGAAGGAAAATAAAGGATAAGAGAAAATAAAAAGAAAAATTAAATGGACTCAAATGTCCTTGGCTTGTCGGATAAATGAAGCGGCCGACATGAACTCATGTAAATTGGTCTTAAACGGGAAGACTGTGCTAGGGTCCTTTCGCTTCTTCGACATGGGAATGGTAGTGTTGGCCTTGCCTTTGGGCATTGAGTTATAATGGTAAGGATGGTGAAAAAAGAAGAAAAAGTATGGTGGCTAAGGTTGAAAGGAAAGGGGTTTGGTGGTGAAAGTGAGCAGAAAAGGGGGTTTATATAGAAATAGGGATCTAGTTGCTTCCCACGCCCGTGTACCAAGGGAGTGTTGGGTCACACGGCCGTATTGCACGACCATGTTGTGCTTCATTCATTTCTCCCACGCCCGTGTAGTGGTCACCACGCCCATGTTGATAAATCAGTATCGACCACGGCCGTATCACACTGTCGTGGCATTTTATCGCCACCCGTGGTTTGGAGATTTTTTTTGTCATTGGTTCTGCTACACTGGTGTGTAAATCTGTAGTGTCCACACGGCCACGGCGACGTCCGTGTGTAAGACCGTGTGTTAGGGAAGCCTATGTTTCATTAATTTGGTTAGTTTGTAATTTGATGCTAAAAGTAAAAATAAAAATAAAAATAAAAATAAAAATATGAAAATTAATGGGGTTGGTGTTCGAGTTGCCTCCCGAGAAGCGCTTTTTTATAGTCATAAGCTCGACTTACCTCTCATTCGCGTATTCATGGTGGTTTGAGGAGTTGAAACTCCTCTCCCCTGCTATCAGTCCTATGATCATTATATAGTTCGAGTCGAGTAGTGTTTACTTTAAAAGTGTCGAATTTAGGATTAGTTACCTCGACTGTTCCATATAGGAAGACATTGAGTACCTTAAAAGGGATTTCTTCGTTTGTATTAAGGTCTGAAGTGGCGATTCGAGGGTCTTTCTTATCCAAAAATACTTGATCTCCTATCTTAAACTGGGTTGTCCCATCTTTAAGTTTGACATGGTTTTGCTTTGGTTCTGCTTCGTGTGTTTTTAGTTTCTCCTTGAAATGTGTCTTCCACTCGTCTAGTTCATCGATCTGAAGCCTTCGTTCCTCATGAGTTATTCCCTTGTTGGCACGAGGTCTAGGATGTGGCTCAGATGTGTAATTTCATGGTGTTTCCTGTAAAGAAGGTTGAACCAAATGGTCATTAATAGAATTTATGTTTTCAGCTGGATTACTCGATGTCCTAGCCGAGTCGAGAGCCTGAAGAGTAATCGTTTCGTCACCTACACGAAGTATGAGTTCATCTATACCAACATCAATTTTAGTTTTAGTAGTTGCTAAAAAGGGTCTTCCTAAAAATTAAAGGAACATTGTTGTCCTCATCCATGTCTAAAGCAACGAAGTCTACTGGGAATACGGATTTATCAATTTTTACTAGAACATCTTTGATTATACCCCTAGAAATTCTAATAGTTTTATCAGCTAATTGAATGCTCATCCTAGTTTGTTTGGGTTTCCCTAGACCTAGCTTTTTAAACATTTTATAAGGCATAACATTTATGCTTGCCCCTAAATCAGCTAAAGCATTATCAACAGATAAACTACCAATTAAGCATGGAATTGTAAAACTCATTGGATCTTTTAATTTTTGTGGTAGTTTATTTTGCAAAATTGCTGAGCACACTGTGTTTAGCTTCACATGCGACTTTTTGTCTAACTTTCGTTTGCTTGTTAAAAGCTCTTTTAAAAATTTCTTTGAATCTGGCATATGCGAAAGAGCTTCAAGAAATGGTAAGTTAATATGTAATTTCTTTAGAAGTTTAAGAAATTTATCGAATTGTTTATCTATGTCATCTTTCTTCATCGCATTGGGGTATAGCATATGAGCTTGGTACTCTGTAATTACCGGTTTTGGTTTATAATGGCTTACCTCAACCTTACCTTCCTTTACCACATTCTCTTGCCTTAATTTTGGTTCATCTAACCTTTCACTATCGTGGGCAGTTATGGCTTGAAGTTGCTCCTTAGGGTTAGTTTCAATGTTGCTTGGCAAGCTACCTTTTGGTCATTCAGATATGATCTTAGCAAGTTGTCCTAATTGGTTCTTGATCCCTTGAATCGATGCTTCTTGATTTTTGAGTGTTGTTTTAGTGTTTTGGAAACAAGTTTCTAACACCGCGATAAATTTTGTTAGCATCTCCTCAAGGTTCGGCTTCTTCTCTTGTGGGTAGGGTTGCTATTGAAAGCTTGGGAGGGGTTGTTGTCTTTGATTTCCTTGGCCACTCCATAAGAAGTTGGGGTGGTTCCTCCAACCTGGATTATAAGTGTTACTATAAGGGTTATTCTGAGGTCTAGAATTATTACCCATATAGTTCATCTGTTCGCTTTCTATGCCAGGGTTGTAGGATGGATATTCTGTATTGCTCATCCCTCCTCCATTTGTATTGCACTGCATGACCGGATGTACTTGCGAAGAACCACATAAACCATCAATTTTCTTACTTAACAGTTCTACCTGGTTTGATAGCATCGTCACTGCGTCGAGGTTGAAAACACTGGCGGCTTTTGTTGGCTTTGTCCACGTGACTTGCAACTAATAGTTATTCAGTGACATCTCCTCTATAAACTCATAAGCCCCTTCAGGAGTCTTGTTATTCAGGGTTCCACCGGTGGCTGAACCGATCAATTGTCTAGTTGAGGGGTTCACACGGTTGTAAAAGGTCTGGACCTGTAGCCACAAGGGTAACCCATGGTGAGGGCACCTCCTTAATAGATCCTTGTATCTCTCCCATGCATCGTAAAGTGTCTGTAAATCCATCTACACAAAAGAAGAGATATCATTCCTCAACTTGGCCTTTTTAACCGGCGGAAAATATTTTAACAAAAAATTTTCGGTCGTTTGTTCCCATATAGTGATTGATCCTCGTGGTAACGTGTTCAACTATTGTTTAGCTTTGTCCCTCAACGAAAAGGGAAACAACCGAAGACGAATGGCATCATCAGATATGCCATTTATTTTGAAAGTATTGCAAAATTCTAGGAAGTTCACCAAGTGATTGTTTGGATCTTCATCCTACAAACCATCAAACTGAACAAATTATTGTATCATCTGAATTGTGTTAGGTTTCAGTTTGAAATTATTTCCAGCAATAGCAGGTTTAACAATACTTGATTTAGTTCCTATTAAATTAGGTTTATCATAATTATACATAGTACGAGGAGCAAGAATTGGACTCACCGGGTTTGCGGCAACTACAGGAGGTAGCGGATTATTATCAGCCATCTCTTCGGTAGTATTGGTTTCGTCTTCTTGCTCTTCTTCTGTGTATTGTAGGCTTCGCCTTATTTCTCTATGATTTCTGCAAATGGTACCTTCTATATCGCTGTCAAAAATCAAGGGTCCTGATGGGTTCCTTCTAGTCATAAACTAGAAAAACTTATCAGAAGCAAAATAAAAGAAAAATTAGCAAAGTTAAAGTAAAATAAAAATAAATTGCAAATAAAATTAAGAATGGCTAAAGTAATAAAAATTCAGTTTTCCTAATATTTCAGTTCCTCGGCAACAGCGCCAAAAACTTGATCGTGTGTCTGAGAGTTTTAATATTTATATAATGAATGATCAAGCCTAGAAACTAACTATCACCACGATTGAGGCAAGCGCACCTATCGAACAGCAGTATAGCTGGGTGGCAAGACCGGAATGTCGAACCCAAGGGAACCAAAAGTACTAGTACTGACTTTCTTTCTATTATTTAGCCTAAAATAAAAGGGATTTAATGTTTATCTAACTAATTACTAAGCTAGGATGCCAAGACACAGAGAATGAATTGGGAAAATACTTCTGAAAAAACCAATTGATTAAGACAATACCCGAGGAAGAATCCACCTAGACTTCACTTGTTATTTAACTCTAAACCAGACGATTTATTCACTTGACTTGATTCGTAGGATTCTGATAAACCATAAAAGTAACATATTTTAAGCCCACATTTAGCATGCTTTTGGAAGATTTAAGCCCTGAATTGTGTAATTTGGCGCTCTTAATCCTTTGTTTTCATGTTTTATACTCAGGAGAGCACCCAATGACGAAAAGAACAGAAAACGGGCCCAAAATGGAGTAAATGGGCCATATTATGATATCCACACGGCCGTGCCCCATTCAACAGGTTCGAACACGGCCTGGCCATGACTTACACGGGCGTGTGTCATGAGCATGTCCCTGCCGTAGTAAAGAAGAGTTTCACATGGATTTGGATACTTAGGGGCAAAGAAACACATTCCAAAGCCTATATAAATACCCTAAGTATGACCAGAAAAGGGGGAACTCGAGGCTTTAGTCAGGGGGCATCCGACTAGGCCAGAGGAGGCAAATTTGTGGAGATTTACTCGAAGAGAGCCAGTTGATCCATCTCAAGAAGCCGGAGTTATACTCAAGATGGAGGATCTCTCCTTCAATTCCTTTAGGGGGTTTTATGGATTTCTTATGTTTTGTTTTATCTTTACTTTTGAGATGTTTTCTTTTATTGTTATGAACTAAACCCTCAGATACCTAAGGGGATGAAACCTAAGATGAATCTTGTTATCGTTTGCTGAACTATATGATAAATATTTGACTTACTCTTAATTATGTGTTCTTAATTCTTGTGTTGATATTTCTGGGATATTAATTCAAGCATGATGTGCTTAGGTGGAGGAGCAAAAGTCCCTGCCTAAGAGTAGATCTAGCATAATTAAGTTGAGTTGATCGTGCGCCTAGAGATAGAGTGACGAGATTTTGCCGGATTAGGGTGAAACCTAATATGGGAGTCCATAGATCGAGTTAATGCGATTCTAGGGGTTTTAATTAGAAAGAGATTTCAATTAATCAACCTAGGGTTAGACGTTAGTTGCCTCGAGAGAGGGATTAATATAACTTAGGGAATCTTACGGATCAAGTCAAATGAATAAATCGTCTGGTTCAGAGTTAGATAACAAGTGAAGTCTAGGTGGATTCTTCCTTGGGTGTCGTCTTAATCAATTTGTGTTTCCTTAAGTTATTTTCTCAATTCCATTCTTCTTTGTCTTTGCATCTTTAGTTTAGTAGTTAATTAATTTAGATTAGATAAATAAATCCCTTTATTCTTAGGCTAAATAATAAAAAGAGAGTTAGTATTAGTACTTTTGGTTCCTTTGGGTTCGACATTCCGGTCTTGCCTAAACTATACTACTGTTCAATATATGCCATTGCCCCAAAAATCGTTTTCATAGTTAGTTTCTAGGTTTGGTCATTCTTTTTATAAATTTTAAGACTCTGACACGCGATCAAGTTTTTGGTGCCGTTGCCGGGGAACTAAAATATTAAGAAAGCTTAATTTTTATTACTTTAGCCATATTATATTTATTTTATTGCAATTTATTTTATTTTTGTTTCCTACTTTTGTAAATTTTTCTTCATTCTTTTTTTCCTTTTAGGTACCTCTAGTTTATGATTAGAAGGAACCCGACAGGACCCTTACTTTACGACAGTGATATTGAAGGTACCATTCGCATAAATCGCAGAGAGATAAGGCAAAGCTTAAACTACATAGGAGAAGAGCAAGAAGCCAAAATTAATACTACAGAAGAGATGGCAGAGAATAATCCGCCACCTCCAGAGATGGCCGAACATCATGCTCCACGCACTATGTATGATTATGCTAAACCTAGTTTAACTAGAACTGAATCTAGTATTGTTAGGCCTGCTATTGCTGCAAATAATTTTGAACTGAAACCTAACACTATACAGATGATACAACAGTTTGTTCAGTTTGATGGTTTGCAGGATGAGGATCCTAACACACTTAGCGAATTTTCTAGAATTCTGTGATACCTTCAAGATAAATGGCGTTTCTGATGATGCCATCCGTCTTCAGTTATTTCCCTTTTCCCTGAGGAAAAAAGCCAAACAGTGGTTACATTCTCTTCCACGAGGATCAATCACTACATGGGACCAAATGACCGAAAAATTTTTATTGAAATATTTTCTGCCGGCCAAAATGGCCAAGTTGAGGAATGATATCTCTTCTTTTGTGCAGATGGATTTAGAGACATTTTACGACGCATGAGAGAGATACAAGGATTTGTTGAGAAGGTGCCCACACCATGGATTACCATTGTGGCTACAGGTCCAAACTTTTTACAACGGTGTGAACCCCTCAACAAGGCAATTAATCGATTTAGCCGCCGGCGGAACCCTGAACAACAAAACTCCTGAAGCAGCCTACGAGTTTATAAAGGAGATGTCACTGAATAACTATCAGTGGCAAGTTACAAGGACAAGGCCAGCCAAAGCAGCCAGAGTTTTCAACCTCGATGCAGTAACCGCGCTATCAAATCATGTAGAGTTGCTATATAAAAATTTGATAGTTTCTATGGTTCTTCGCATGCACATCCAGTAATGCAGTGCGAGACAAGTGAGGGCATGACGAATCCTGAGTACCCACCATACAAACAAGGAGGGAGAGCGAGCAAATGAAATATATGGGTAACAATTTCCGATCTAACAATAACCCTTATAGTAATACTTATAATCCAGGTTGGAAGAACCACCCCAATTTCTCATGGGGCGATCAAAGAAATCAAAGGCAACAACCTTCCCAAAACTTCCAACAACAGCCCTACCCACAGGAAAAGAGGCCGAACCTTGAAGAGGTGCTAACAAACTTCATAGCAGCCTCAGAAACACGTTTCCAGAAGGTAGAAACAAAACTTGAGGCATTGCCACAGGAGTTCAAGGATCAATTCGGGCAACTTGCTAAGCAGATTTCTGAGAGACCACAGGGATAACTACCGAGCAACACCGAGACTAACCCAAGGAAGCAAGTTCAAGCCATAACAGCTCAAGATAGTGAAGGGTTAGACGAGCCTAATTTGAAGCAAAAGAATGTGGTAGAAGAAGATATGGTTGAGGTCAATAAAAAGCCAAAACCGGTAATCAAAGAGTACAAACCTCGCGTACCATATCCCCAAGCAATAACGAAAGACGACACAGAGGAACAGTTCGGTAAGTTTCTTAAACTTTTAAAGAAATTACATATTAACTTACCGTTTCTTGAAGCTCTTTCACAGATGCCAGATTCCAGGAAATTTTTAAAGAAGCTATTGACAAATAAGCGAAAGATAGACGAGGAATCACATGTGGAACTAAACCCAGTGTGCTCAGCAATGTTGCAAAATAAACTACCATAGAAATTGAAAGATCCAGGGAGTTTTACAATTCCATGCTTAATTGGTAGTTTAACTATTGATAATGCGTTAGCTGATCTAGGGGCAAGCATAAATGTCATGCCTTATAAATTGTTTAAACAACTAGGTCTAGGGAAACCCAAAGAAACTAAGATGAGCATTCAACTAGCTGATAAAACTATTAGAGTTCCTAGGGGTATAATTGAAGATGTACTTGTGAAGATTGACAAATTCGTATTCCCAATAGACTTCGTCGTTTTAGACATGGATGAGGATAACACGATTCCCCTAATTTTAAGAAGACCATTCTTAGCAACTGCCAGAACTAAAATCGATGTCGATGCAGGTGAACTCATATTTTGTGTAGGTGAGGAGACAGTCACTCTTCAAGCCCTCGATTCAGCTAGAACATCGAATAACTAAGGTGAAAAAGTAAATTCTATTGACCTTTCTTTTCAGGAAGCACCACGAAAGAACAACACTGAATCCTATCTTAGACCCTGTGCCAACAAAGAAATAACTCATGAGGAACAAAGGATTTAGATCGATGAACTAGAAGAGGGGAAGAAGCATCTTAAAGAAGTACTAGGGATACACGAAGCAGAACCAAGGCCACCCTATGAGACAAACAAGTTTAAAATTGGAGATTAGGTATTGCTAGATAAAGCAGATCCACGAGTGTCCCCTCCTGACCCTAACACCAGCAAGGAAATCCCTTTTAAGGTAATCGATGTTTTTCCATACGGAACAATCGAGGTAAGTAACCCTATGCTCGGCACTTTCAAAATAAACGCTACTCGTCTTGCATTCTATCATGATAATGAAACTCCCAGCACGAGGAAGGACTTTCAACTCTTTAAACCACCATGAATATACAAAGGAGAGGAGAGTCTACTTTAAGATTATAAATGAGCGCTTCTCGGGAGGCAACTCGAGTACTAACCCCATTAACTTCTGCATTTTCATCTTATTTATATTATTTTATTCTTTCTTTACAACACCTAACTCTAAACTAACAAAAAAATACAGAATTTCAAGCCACACAGCCTTGCACACGGCCGTGGCCGTGTGCATACACCGAATCACCGTACTGACATGGCAAAGATGGTACGAGTCAGAGAGAATCAATTTTCAAAGTCATGGGCTCAAACCACCACACCACGGGCATCGAAAAAACCCCACGGCTATGCGATGTGGCCGTGGTCGACACTGTTAGATCACACACGGGTGTGGTGACCTGAGCATGGGCATGGGAGAAACGAATGAAGCCCGCCACGGTCGTGCGACATGGCCGTGTGAATCGACACACCTAGGGTACACGGGCGTGGGGATGTACCAGATTTGGAATTCTATATAAACCAACCCTCCCTCCCTCTTCTCAACCACTTCCCATCCCCTTTTTTCCATCCTATTCTTCAGAATTCTCCCCTTCCATATCTCTCTTCCTTAATTCTTCCCCAATTCCCGATCCCCAAAAACTCAATGTCAAAGAAACGGTGGAATCTAAGCACAGTCTCCCAGTGGGAGACCAATTTACATAAGTTCATGCCGGCCGTTTCATCCAAACAACAAGCCAAGGATCTTTGAGGCCATTTAACTCTTCTTTTTCTTTACTCTTCTCCTTTATTTTCCTTCTCTTTGACTATCTTATGCTTAATTTATTTTATTTTATTTTAGTTTCTTAGTGTCAGGCTCAAAAGGCTGCTAGGGAATCACACCGGAACCACGACCACTGCCTCAATGCAGCCTTCAAAGTTTTAAAGGCTACTTGGGAATCACACCACTTCTGCCACCGCCAGCACCTCCACAGCCTTAGAGGCCACACCCACCTCGCGAACCATCTAACAATAAGGACTCTTCGGTCCATTCATCTTTCATTTTAATTTAATTTACATTCTTATTTCCCTTCTCTTTATCTTTCTTGTCTTTAATTATATATTTAGTTTAGTTTAAATGTGTCTTAATAATTCCTGGCTAATTCTCTACGAGCTCCCCAATTTCTTCATCTAGCGCAGAGCTCGGTAGCAGCCACCACTCCTATCGACTTCCAACTCTAGGAAACCATCCAAATTTAGGAAGTATCAGCTCCCTCTCTCTCTTAAAATGCATATATATCTTTGTACATTGAGGCCAATGTACATCTTAAGTGTGTGGGGGGGGTGAATAGTTATTTCGAGAAAGTGCCTAACTTTCTTCATTATTCTCAAATCCCTGAATTATGTCTTGTCTTGAAGTAAGTTTTTCATATTATGATTAGAATGAAATTTATTTTGATTTATGATTTTTATTGATATGTTTTAGATTAAGTCATTGATAATTGTGCATTGAAGATTAAATTTGAAGGATACTAGAGAATCAGGCATGATAAGTCTATTTTTTTTAAATTTAAAAATTTTACGTTGTCTACCTGAATTTGAATGTTATCTTGAAGTTTGAAATTTACGAGGTTGACATCAAGAACCCATAATTTTTCGTGAGCTTTTGAACCTTATAAGAGCATATATTCTTTTTCGTGCTCACTTTATTAATTATGAGTGTGTCAACATTGATTTGTTATTCTAGAACTTGCTTCGATTATACATGTCAAGACCACACCTTTGATTTGATATACAGAGATGATAAAGGCACCTAGGTTTTAACCCACTTACTTCATTAAAAAGTCGACCTTCAAAATTAACCCCTAGTGAACCCTGTTTGATCCTAACAACCCTTTTTATTGACTCACCCACTAATATTAACCCAAAACCCTTTGTATTTGTCATCACCATTCCTTTTGACTACCCTTATGTCGAGATTTGATTTGATCAGTTGCCTGACTATGATCTTTATTTCAAGTAGTTGAATTTATCCTTTATTACACATTTGACTTGTTCTTAAAAAAAAAAAAAAGAAGAAGAAGAAGAAGAAAATTTTGAAATATATTCATTATTAGTTCTATGAGCTTATGCATGTAAATTCCAAATCTTGAAAAAGAAGCTCGTTTTATTAGTTTCCAGTTAAGATAATTATTCATTATCAGTTCGTTGTTTTCTAGTTAGGTAATTTGTCAAGTCAATCTCGATTCTAACCTTCTAATTCAGCCTATATCCATACCCTTAACCTAAGCCCCGTTACAACCCTGTTAAAGACCTTTTGATTTGTGTATCATCTCATTTTATAGTGGTGAAGATTTGATTTTCATGCAAGCTTATGGGATTAACTCTTCATGTTTGACTTTTGAGTGCTTAATTTTGAACCTTAAACACTTCGAGTGATTTGAGTGAATCTTTAGTAAGGATGTCAATTCTTGTCAATTTTGAATCAGAGGTAATTATTCAGGTAAGGGGAAACACCTATGTTTTCATACTATAAAAACTATGACTTTGATTGTTTGAATCTTTAGGACTCTTTGAGTTGAATTATCCATGTATAAATTACCTTTGAATTATTATGAAACATTATTGATGAATATTATGAATCGAGAAAGTTTGTTTTAAGTATAAGTTGAGAATTTTGCTTGAGGACAAGCAAAAGCTTAAGTGTGGGGGTATTTGATAAACCATAAAAGTAACATATTTTAAGCCCACATTTAGCATGCTTTTGGATGATTTAAGCCCTGAATTGTGTAATTTGGTGCTCTTAATCCTTTGCTTTCATGTTTTATACTCAGGAGAGCACCCAATGACGAAAAGAACGGAAAACGGGCCCAAAACGGAGTAAATGAGCCATATCACGAAATCCACACGGCCATGCCCCATTCAACAGGTTCAAACACGGCCTAGCCAGGACATACACAGGCGTGTGCCATGGGCGTGTCCCTTCCGTAGGAAAGAAGAGTTTCACTCGGATTTGGATACTTAGGGGTAAAGAAACACATTCTGAAGCCTATATAAACACCCTAAGTATGACCAGAAAAAGGGAAACCCGAGGCTTTAGTCAGGGGGCATCCGACTAGGCCAGAGGAGGCAAATTTGTGGAGATTTACTCGAAGGGAGCCAGTTGATCCATCTCAAGAAGTTGGAGTTATACTCAAGACGGAGGATCTCTCCTTCAATTCCTTCAGGGGGTTTTAGGGATCTCTTATGTTTTGTTTTATCTTTACTTTTGAGATGTTTTCTTTTATTATTATGAACTAAACCCTCAGATACCTGAAGGGATGAAACCTAAGATGAATCTTGTTATCATTTGCTGAACTATATGATAAATATTTAACTTGTTTCTTAATTATGTGTTCTTAATTCTTGTGTTGATATTTCTGGGATATTAATTCAAGCATGATGTGCTTAGGTGGAGGAGCAAAAGTCCCTTCCTAAGAGTAGATCTAATATAATTAAGCGGAGCTGATCGCGAGCCTAGAGATAGGGTGACGAGATTTTGCCGGATTAGGGTGAAACCTAATATGGGAGTCCATAGATCGAGTTAATGCGATTCTAGGGGTTTTAATTAGAAAGAGATTTTAATTAATCAGCCTAGGGTTAGACGTTAGTCGCCTCGAGAGAGGGATTAATATAACTTAGGGAATCTTACGGATCAAGTCAAATGAATAAATCGTCTGGTTCAGAGTTAGATAACAAGTGAAGTCTAGGTGGATTCTTCCTTGGGTGTTGTCTTAATCAATTGGTTTTTCCTAAAGTTATTTTCTCAATTCCATTCTTCTTTGTCTTTGCATCTTTAGTTTAGTAGTTAATTAATTTAGATTAGATAAATAAATCCCTTTATTCTTAGGCTAAATAATAAAAAGAGAGTTAGTATTAGTACTTTTGGTTCCTTTGGGTTCGACATTCTGGTCTTGCCTAAACTATAGTACTGTTCGATAGGTGCGCTTGCCTCAAAAATCATTGTCATAGTTAGTTTCTAGGTTCGATCATTCTTTTTATAAATTTTAAGACTCTGACACGCGATCAGATTCTTTAATTTATATTAATACCTCTTTCGAGGCTACAAACGTCTAACCCTAGGTTAATTAATTGAAATCTCTTTCTAATTAAAACCCCTAGTGTTGCATTAATTCGATCTATGGACTCCCATATTAGGTTTGACCCTAATCCGGCAGATTTTCGTCGTCCTATTTCTAGGAGTGCGATCAACTCCACTTAACTATGCTAGACCTACTCTTAAACAGGGACTTTTGCTCCTCTGAATAAGCACATCAATACTTGAATCAATATCTTGAAATATTAAAGCAAGAATTAAGAACACATAATTAAGAACAAATCAAGTATTTATCATATAGTTCAAAAAACAATAACAAGATTCGTCTTAGGTTTCATCCCCCCAGGTATTTGAGGGGTTTAGTTCATAATTATAAAAGAATACATCTCAGAAGAAATTAAATAGTAAAACATAAAGAAAACCCTAAAACCTCCTGAAGGAAATTGAAGGGAAGATCCTTAGTCTTGAGCGTGTTTCCTGCTTCTGAGATGGATTAACTGGCTTTCTTATAGTAATACCCTGTATTCAGCCCTCTCTGGCTTTGCTCCTGTCAAAAGAACCCTGACAAAAACCTTCTGTCGACCCTTGTCCAACTCCCCTTTTAGGTTTCCCTTTAAGGTGTTTATATAGGCTTTTGGGATGCCTTACTTGGCCTCTAAGTATCCTTTTCCGAGTGGAATTAAAACAGGTCACGGCAGGGACACGCCCGTGGCACGCCCGTGTGAATCAAGCCCAGGGCCGTGTTTGAATCTGCTAAAGTAGCATGGCCGTGTGGTGTGGTCCAGGCCGTGTTGATTTCTTATTTTGGCCCATTTTCTCCGTTTTTGGCCCGTTTCTCGTTCTTTTCATCCTCCTATGCTCTCCTAAGTATAAAACATGAAATTAAAGGATTAGGAGCATCAAATTCCACAATTCAAGGGATAAATCATCCAAAAGTATGCCAAATGTAGGATTAAAATATGTATATATTATGGTTTATCACTCACAAAAATTACGATTTTTGATGTCAATCTCGTAAATCTCAAATTTCAAGGTAATATTTAAATTTAGGGAAACAACTTAGCAAATTTTTTTTATTCTGAAAATAGACTTATCACGCTTGAATCTCTAATATCTTAAAGTTTAAACAATCAATACACAATTACCTATGAATTTAATCTAAGACATATCAATAAAAATCACAAATCGATAAGAATTCATTCTAATAGTAAAATGAGAAAATTACTTGAATACAAGACATAATTCAGGAATTTTCTAATAATCATATAAATAACCTCCCCACACTTAAGATATACATTGTCCTCAATGTATGAATATATGTAATGACAGTATAAGTAGAATATCATAAGAGAGGGAGAGAAGTGAAACTGCCCTGAAGTTTGGATGAAGTCCTCAAATTAGTGACTAGCGGAATTGTAGAGAGGGCTAAATATAGTGCATGATTCTAAGCAAGTTATTAAGAAAATAAACACAACTGGTGGAGAAGATTAAAGGATTACTCGATTAGGAACAACCATAATAACTAAAATATAGTTCAAAATATATTAGACAAGTCTTTAAAAGATAATAAGAAACATAAAAGACAAATAAAATAAAAATAGAAATAGAAATAGAAATAAGATAAAACAAGAAGACAAAATAAGAAAAGAGAAAAGGGATTAGGGTTTTTATGGGGTGACATGGTTGTGTGAGGGCCCCACGGCGGTGTCACATGCCCGTGTGGCTTGTTTTCAACCCGTGTTCATCAAGGGAAAAAATAGCCCAGTCTTCACACGGCCTCGGACACGCCCGTGTGTCCAAGCCATGTGGTTTACACGGCCGAGTCGCATGGCCATGTATATCATCCTTCCCTTCTCCCACGCCCGTGTGATCTCCCACACACCCGTGTGGCTAGGCCGTGTCTCGCACACGACTGTGTGTCGTGCCCGTGTACCTCCCTGACTTGTTTTAAAATTAAAAAAAAATTGTTCCAGGTTTCACACGGCCTAGGACACGCTTGTGTGTCTAGGCCGTGTGGTCTATACGGCCGTGTCGCACTCCCGTGTAGTTTAATTTAAGCCATGTATCTATTGATTTTTGGGAAAATTTTAGCCCTGTTTCCATACGGCCAAGGACACGCCCGTGTGTCCAGGCCGTGTGGGTTAAAAACCTGCATTTAAACATGAAAAGAAGTAAAAATAAACTAATTAGTAGGGTTAGTGCTTGGGTTGCCTCTCGAGAAGTACTTATTTAAAGTCTAAGCTCGACTTACCTCTCATTCGCATGGTCATGGTGGTTTGAGGAGTTGAAACTCCTCTCTCCTGCTATCAGTTCTAACATCAAAATAAGGTTTAAGTCGAGTACTATTTACCTTAAAAGTACTAAATTTAGAATGAGTAACCTCGACTGTATCGTATGGGAAGACATTTAGTTACGTAAAGGGAGTTGCTCCGTTTGCATTAGGCTTTGAAGTGGCAACTCGAGGATCCATTGTATCTAACAGTACCTGGTCCCCAACCTTAAATTGATTGGTTCTATCCTTAAGCTCGACATGGTGTCGCTTCTGTTCCTCTTTGACATAAGTCCGCCATTCTTCTAGTTCATCTATCTGTAGCATTCGTATTTCATGGATGGTTCCATTGTTGGCGCATGAATCAAAACGTGGCTTATTTGTGTTTTTCGAAAGAGTTTCCTGTAAAGAGGGTTGAATCCCATGATTAGTCTTATTAACAGGATTTATAGAATCGTCTTTATTACTTGATGCCTTAACCGAATCAGGAGCTTGGAGCGTGATCGCATCATCACCTACACGAAGTATGAGTTCATCAGTACCAACATCAATGATAGTTTTAATAGTTGCTAAAAAGGGGCGTCCTAAAATTAAAAGGACATTACTATCTTCATCCATGTCTAGGACAACAAAGTTAACTGGGAATATGAATTTATCAATTTTTACGAGTATATCTTCAACAGTATCCCTAGGAAATCTAATGGTTTTATCTAATAATTGAATGCTCATCCTAGTTTGTTTGGGTTTCCCAAGACCTAGTTATTTAAACATTTTGTAAGGCATGACATTAATACTTGCCCCTAAATCAGCTAAAGCATTATTTACATTTAAACTACCAATTAAACAAGGAATAGTAAAACTCCCTGGATCCTTCAATTTGTTGGGTAGTTTATTTTGTAAGATAGCTGAGCACGCTGCATTTAGCTCCACGTGCAACAAATCGTCTAACTTCCGTTTGTTTGCCAAAAGCTCCTTTAAAAATTTAACTGAGTTGGGTATCTGTGCAAGAGCTTCAATAAACTGTAAGTTAATATGCAACTTTTTCAAAAGTTTAAGAAATTTACCGAATTGTTCATTTGTGCGGTCTTTCTTTGTCGCATTGGGATATGGCATAAGAGGTGTATACTCCTTACTTACCAGTTTTTTTTACTGTAGCTTTCATCAACCTTACCTTTACTTACCACGCTTTCTTGCCTTGGTTCTGGTTTGGACTCAACTAACCCTTCTTCATCTCGAGCAGTAATCGCATGGAGCTGTTCTCTTGGGTTAGTTTCGGTGTTGCTAGGCAAGCTACCATGTGGTCTTTCTGAGATCAGCTTAGCAAGCTGACCTATTTGATTCTCGTGCCCTTGAATCGACGCTTGCTGACTTTTAAACGTTGTTTCAGTGTTTTGGAAATTTGTTTCTGACACCAAGATGAATTTTGTTAGCATCTCCTTAAGGTTCGGCTTCTTCTCCTGCTGGTAAGGTGGTTGTTGAAAACCTAGAGGAAGTTGCGGTCTTTGATTACCTTGACCGCCCCACAAGAAATTGGGATGGTTCCTCTAACCTGCATTATAAGTGTTACTATAGGGATTATTTTGAGGTCTAAAATTGTTACCGATATAGTTGACTTGTTCGTTCTTTGTGCTAGGGTTGTAGGATAGATATTCTGTGTTGTTCACCCCTCCTCCATTTTTATCGCACTACATCACCGGATGTACCTGCGTAGAACCATACAAACCATCAATTTTTTTATTTAAAAGCTCTACCTGGTTAGATAACATGGTGACCGCGTCAAGGTTGAAAACACCGGCTGCTTTATTAGGCTTTGTCCTCATGACTTACCACTGATAATTATTCAGTGACATCTCTTCGATAAATTCGTAAGTCGCTTCAAGTGTTTTGTTATTCAGAGTCCCACCGGCAGCTGCATCGATTAGTTGCCTAGTTGAGGCGTTCAAACCATTATAAAAAGTTTGAACCTGTAGCCATAGAGGTAACCCATGATGAGGGCACCTTCTCAATAAGTCCTTATACCTCTCCCATGCATCGTAAAGAGTTTCTAAATCCATCTGCACAAAAGAAAAGATATCATTCCTCAACTTTGCCGTTTTAGCCGGTAGAAAATACTTTACTAGAAACTTTTCGGTCATTTCTTCCCAAGTAGTAATGGAACCTCGTGGTAACGAGTTCAACCACTGTTTAGCTTTATTCCTTAATGAAAAGGGAAATAACCGTAAGCGAGTGGCATCATCAGAAACGCCATTAATTTTAAAAGTGTCGTAGAATTCTAAGAAATTAGCCAAATGAGTATTTGGGTCTTCGTCTTGGAAACCATCAAACTGAACAAACTGTTGAATCATTTGAATAGTGTTAGGTTTCAGTTCAAAATTATTTGTAGCAATAGCAGGTCTAGCAATACTCGATTCAGCCCCAGTTAAATTGGGTTAGCATAATTGTACATAGTACGAGGAGCAGGATTTGCGGTAACCACAAGAGGTAGCTGATTATTCTGATTTTCAGCCATCTCCTCAGTAATAACAATAACTTCCTCTTGCTCTTCTGTTGTACTCTGTCGACTCTGCCTCGCTTCTCTATGGTTTCTGCGAGCTGTACTTTTGATCTCACTGTCGAATACTAGAGGTCCTGATGGGTTTCATCTAATCATAAACTAAAGGAACCTGCCAGAAGCAAATAAAAGAAAAGTTAGTAAATTAAAATAAAAACAAAAATAAATTACAATAAAAAAATAAAATTGCTAAAGTAATAAAAATTAAGTGTTCCTAATATTTTAATCCCGGCAACGGCGCCAAAAACTTGATGATCTCAAAACTAACTAAAATACGACAAAGGCAAACGCACCTATCGAACAATAGTATAGCTATGGTGAGTCCGGAATATCGTATCCACGAGGACTAAAAATTACTAGTAATTACTATCTTTTTATTATTTAGCCTAATAATTAAAGGGTTGTTTTAATCTAAAATTTAACTAACTAATTTACTATGAACACGACAGAGATAAAATTGGGAAAATATTCGAAGAAAACCAATGAGAGAGACAATACCCAAGGAGAAATCCACCTAGATTTCACTTATTATTATGATTCTGAATTAAATGAGTTATTTACTTGCCTTGATCCGTAGAAATCCCTAAATTATGTTAATATCTCTTTCGAGACTAAGAACAACTGACTCTAGGTTTATTAATTGAAATCTCTTTCTAATTAAAACCCCTATTGTCGCATTAACTCAATCTATGGACTCCCTTATTAGATTTGACTCTAATCTGGTATATTTATGTCGTCCTATTTCTAGGGTTGCAATCAACTCCACTTAGTTATGCTAGATCTACTCTTAAACAGGGACTTTTGCTCCACTGCACATTAAACTTGAATTAATATCCTGAAAATATTAAAGCAAGGGTTAAGAACACATAATTAAGAACAAGAACAAGTATTTATCATGTAATTCAGATAATTAACTAATAAGATTCATCATAGGTTTCATGCTCCCTAGGTATTTAGGGAGTTTAGTTCATAACGTAAAAGGAAAACATCTCAGAATAAAGAAAACAACAAGACATAAAGAACCCAACAACTTCTTAGGAAAATTTATGGAAATCTTCAATCTTGAATGAGATCCTGCTTCTGAATTGATTCCGAAGGCTTTCTTCGAGTAATTTCTTCGTTCTACTCTGCGTGCTCCCTTAGGTTCTCTTCTAGTGTGTATTTATAGACTTTAGAATGCTTAGAAACCCTAAAAGATTGGTTTTTCTGTGTAACAAGGAAATAGGGTGGGAAATCGACACTGGCTGGCACATGGGCATGTGGCCAGCCCGTGTGGCTCACATGGGCGTGTGGCTAGCCCGTGTGGATCTTGAAAACTCCAATTTTGGCCCCTTTTTTGCTCCTTTGGCTCCTAAATACTCTCATAAGTATAGAAACATGAATTTAAGGGATTAGGAGCATCAAATTCACTAATTCTCATCACAAATCATCCAAAAATATGCCAAGCATGAAATTAAAATATGTTACATTTACGGTTTATCAGTGTGTGAGCAATAAGCTTCTATTTAATTGTCTGGCTGATTGGTTGTGAATGACTGTCTGTATCTTTGTACTCTGATTCTATTCATCTGCATACATACATACATATGCATAAACTGTTTTGGGTGGGATTTTGAAGAGAAGGAAGATTGACTGAACTGGCAGTTTTACTGCAACATATCGGTATAGCGGATTATCGCATTACACTTACTGAATGTACATTAGCTATGCTACGTACCATTGACTGAACTGACAGTTTACTGCAACCCATCGGTATAGCGGATTACCGTATTGCACTAAACCGCATGTACGTTAGCTACGCTACATATTACTATCTGATCTGGCAGTTCATGCTGCATATCTATACTGCAGTTTACCGCATTGCACAGTACAGCTTATACGCTAGCCTTGCTGCATAATACACGAGAGTGGCAGTTTAACTGCATACTGTAGCCCCCTAATACCTAGAGGGTCATAGACTTTACTGATATCGGTATAGTGAATTACCGCATTGCACAGTACCGAATGTACGTTAGCCATGCTACGTACGACTATCTGATCTGGCAGCTCAGCTGCAAATTTCTGTCTGTGCCGCACTCTGTACGACTTGTAAGTGTAGGTATGGGTGGGTTGATTAAATCCCTACAGGAAGTGTAGGGTTGGACGGAGAGGTGTGTTGGCTGGATGGGTGGGTTTTTATTTTATAACTCATTTGCACTTATATGCATCTGATTGATCTGTTTGACTGAACGTGTTACTGTGGCTGAATGTGACTGTACTGTTCGATTGAAATGTTTGATTGATCTATTTGACTGAACGTGGTACTGTGGTTGAATGTGATTGACTGTTCGACTGAAAGGCACTCGTGCCTAAGAGAATTCTGTAGACTTGACTGCTACTGTACTGAGATGGGCTAAGGCCCAAACTGATACTGATTCTGAAAAGGGCTTAGGCCCAGACCGTAACTGTTGAGAATTATTGCTACTGTATGACTGTTAAGTACATTGCTATTTGTTTGATTTTGTACAAATTCACTCAACTATTAGCCGTTTCTAAGTATGTTCTGGTTCTGAACTGCTTCTAGTTCTCTGTTTCTGCTTCTGTAGTTTAGCTGGTTTGATCTCACACGGAGCTCGAGTAGCTCACCCCTCGTCTTCTGTTTCCCTTTCAGGTACCGTTCTGGATTCTGTAGTTGAGCTCAGTACGCGGAGGTCTCGGATAGGCTTGTGAACAGCAATTGAGCAGTTTGTGTTTTCTAGTTTTTACATTTGGTTTTGAACTGTAAAGATTTATAATACTGTGGTACCATTACTGTTTTAAACTTTGTTCGTACATTATGTTTTGTTATGTTTGCGAACGATATTTTTAAACGATTAAAATTTTTGGTTTGTTTTGAGATAAATATTTTCAGAAATAGAATTTTGAAGACTGGTTTTTGTTAAATTTTTCTACAATCACTTCGGTGATCAATGTAGCATCCTGGATTCGGTCTAAATTTCTAGGCTGGGTTTGGGGTGTTACATCTGTTCTGATAAATTTTTTGAATATCTTCTGCTCATTTGATTTTAAGGTGAGTATATATAGGGGAAAAATTAAGCAGTGGCACTTATCATATAGGAGTCACCAGTGGCGCCTATCAGATAAGAGTCACTAGTGACGCATACTACATAGGCACCACGCACCCCATACCACTATATTATTTATACACGGGTTATGTACTGATCTGGGAAAAAATAATACAAGCGGTGGCGCTTATGAGAAAGGCGCCACCAATAAAATAATAATATTTTATTTAAAGTAATAAATATTTTAATATAAAAAAGTGGTGGCGCTTATGAGAAAGGCTCCACCCAAAAAACATATCATTTTCATATATAATCCAGCTGACAACGCATTTCAGTATTTAAATTTTTTTATATATTATTTAGGTAAATTAACCATAGATTGTATATAAAAATCAAAAGATAAAGCAACCATTATACTGATATTTTCTTTTTAAAATTAGTTGTTAGAATTTTTTAATTAAGTTAATACTCATTTATTTTATGATATTAATAGTTTAATTTTTTTTTGTTGATTAAGTATTAGTTTGACTAACATCAACATTGTTGCTAATATAGGAGGATTTAAGTTTGAGAGCGCACATGTGCATCTTATCTTCTTATTTAAAAGTTAGGGAGGGGATTTAAAATAGTTTTAGGCATTGTATAAAAAAATTCACGCTTTTAGAAAAATAAATATGGATAGTAAAATGTTGTATTTTTTTCAACTTTATAAGCAACAATGAAACCAAAATCAATGCGTCTATATAACCTCGACCAAAATTAAACTATTACAAAGCACAAATGAACAGACCAATAATTGAAATGTATTTGGGCCTAACCTAAATAAATCCGGACAGGCCTTATACCTAATGGGAGTGGAATTCAAAATAAAATTTGAATTAAAAACTCACATGCGTAAGTACACATAATAAAATTTGAACCTAAACACTCATAATTCAAAACCTCAACTTTTGCGAACATTATTAAATTGTTATTAACTTTTTTCATAATAATAAAACATTGTATTTTCTTTTTTATATACAAAGCTTAAAAAAATCCATAACCCCTCCTCAACTTTTGAATAGAAGGATAAAATGCGCTTAAGCACTCGAACCTACATCTTCCTGCACCGACAACAATGTCAATATCAATTAAGTTAAGACTGAATTGGAAACACTGTTATTTCTTTTAATCCATAAAACCCTGTATTTTTTAACTGGTAAAACATTTGGATGTTGATTTGCACTATCTTAATAAATGATGTTAATGATAGTATATAGAAAAAGTATGGATATCTTTTTCTTCCTGGTTTTAACTTTAATAATATCACTATTTTTGGAATTAGATTAGACTGAATAATCAAATCCGTAAGATCGAGATACTAGTTCAAAATAAGGGGGTGGACTGGTTAACCTCCAAACTAGTTGGATCGATTGAACTGACGGTTGAACTGATTTTCTCTATTTTTAAATATTTTTTTTAAAATTAAATAATTTATTCAATTGAAGTGAGTGAACCAGTTGAACTAGTTGCACTAAGAATTAGTGATTTGATGGATTTAACTACCAGTGTGGTTCTGAAAAACATTGTAACTTTTATACTTAAAAAATAAATCATAATATTTTTAGAATTTTAGGAAAAAAATTGAAAATTCCCCATACATCTAATATGTGTTAACTATTAATACTAAATTATCTTATCTATGCTATTACTTAATCATCCAATTGAGTTTGTGTCACAAGTCAAGCAGGCACTTACTTAATTGAAAAGTGACTAAAAAAACTATTATTTATTTATTTTTCTCGATCATAATAAGATTTTAGGCTAAAAGGAACTTCAAAGCCCCTAAACTTCTCCAAAAAAATCAATTAAAATCCTATACTTTTTTCGCACTCAATTAAACCCTTGAACATTAAAATTTATATAATTTAAGTGAGCAAAAACCATCTTGAACAAAGTGCTAAGTTTTCTAAAATGTTCAAGTAAGGCATAAATACTTAACAAATTACATAGTAAGCATAAGTCACATATTTCAAACATGTTTACATATAAAACAACCATGTGCAACCTATATGAACCTAGAACTACCTATTAACAAAATAAAAATTTACACTATAATGCACATGTAACATCCCATACCCGACCTGATCACCAGATGTAGACTACAGGGTGCTACACTCCAATAACTAACTAATTAACCTATACCTTATGAAAATATATATGCCGTCGATTGGAAGTTATATCATATCATCTCTTATAATAGAAACTGAACTTAGAACATTTCACATACCAAATAATAACAATATAATAAATGTTTATAACATAGATGAATAAATTATTTAGCTTAAGGAATTTACTACAAGGTTAAAACCCATAAAATAACATTTCAATAGCCATCTGATTACAATGAATTCATTGCTCAACTTGAAATTTAAAAAATTCTATTTTAAATTTTATTTACAACTCGACTTGAACCTTAAGACTCTACCTCTGGATCACCCCACTGTATGCATATCACTACGACCCCAAACTAAGCTGCTTGACAGAAACTGTCTCCATGGCCAAGACGTCCACAAATGAAGCAAAATAATGTGAGTTTTTCGTATTGAAATCTCGCATAGATAAAACTAGATGGCGATATTTGAATTTTCTTTATGCGTTTCAATGGAAAAAGCACATAAATTCTTACCTTGATTCGTAAGCACTGTTTAAAACTTGAAGAAATCTGTTTTGGATCGTACTCCTCAAATACCCCAATAAAATTACAAAAATATTTTGCCACCATTTCAAAAAAAAACCCTGGAGGGAGATCATGAATTTGGACCCAAAACCACGAAAAGATCAATGGAATTTGCATAGGATCTTCATTATTTTCAAGCCGACGAAATACCAATAAATGATTATTAAATGTCCATACCGCACCCTTTACCACCTTATCAATGTCCACCATATTATAGAACCTAAACAGATACCCCATTTCGTCAAGATCCGAGATCTATACACCACCCAAGGGATGCCAAATATTAGTCATGGTGTTTTGCATTATCGAAAAATGTACCACACTAGTTGTTAGAAAACACCCCACCGAACATAAATCAAACAATTTTGGTTGCATATCAGACCCATCGTGAAATTGCCAAGCTCTTCCTTTCCTTCGTTAATACTAAGCCCTGCCAAATCATTCTCCATTAGAACAAAAAAAAAATCCTAGAATCTCCCCACCAATCAACTCTACTCAGCACAGAGACGGAGAAACCCAAAAGTAAACACAGATGGAAGAGTCACAATCAGATTCAAAGACTAGAACTGTGCCACATAAAGGATAGATAAAAACGTGCCAATTCGACAAACTCATTTAGTACTGTATATATAAGAACCCATTTATGCCCGGGGCCCAATTAACCATTAAAAACCCAATTAAAAATAAAACATTAAAGTCCATTAATAAAAAACAGTCCAACATTACAAGCCCAATAACAAGAATTATAACAGCTCAAACCACTACCTAAATTTGCCCACGGCCCAATATCTAACCTAGCCCAAATCATTGAAAAAACAACAACCAGGGAACCCTAGGGTTTCCCCTTTTGCGCCGCAACCCCACATGCATACCTCCAGCGTCGAAACAGCTCCGTACCGCCAGCCTCCGTACGATGGCTATACCTGCGAAAAAGACAAACCACGACAACAGATAGCAGCAGAGAAAAAAAAAAGAAAAACAATTGTAATTTTCATTTTTGTTTTGGTTTTTATTTCCAATTTCAGCTTTAAAGGGCCAAAACAAACCATTGTATTTTTTACGCATACAAAATAGAAAGAAATACAAAAAGAAAGAGTGAAAGGTGATTAATTTTTTCATTCAGATTCTTACTTTTTTTTATTTTGATTTCGTTTTGATTTTATTTTTTGGGGGGCTTAAAACAAAAAAAAAAAAGAAAAGAGACTTACCTGGGAGCATCCCGCGGTCGTGTCGCCGGAGACCCCATCTTCGTCGTGAGGTCAAACCCGAAAAGGGTCGAGAGGCCCTTCTCTTTCGACTCTCGGGGCTAGGAGGGCTTGGCCCTCACATGCGCCCTAAAACGAGGGCCACAAAAACACGATTCGTTCGGTGCCGGCCTTTGACCGTGGCGGCGGAGTGGCTGAAGGGTGAAGAAACCCTAGCAGAGCAGACCCCCTGTAACACCCCAAACCCGGTCTATGCGTTTAGACGAGATTTGGTTTGTCACACAAAGTCATACTTCCGTTTCTTTTCAAGATTTACGATAAAATAATGCTACAAAAACTTTTGAAAAATCGAGTTTAATAAAATATAGTACGAGGATTTGAAAGATAATTTAAGAATTAAACTTGTTTAAAACTTATCTTAAATAAAATGTTTATCGAAACTTTAAAACTTCTTAAAAGAATTTGGAGGAAAATTTTAAAGAAAATCGTCTAATTGTCAAAATATTAAATAAACGATATTTTTAGGAAAAACCAAATGATTTAACATAAACCCATAATTAAAGTCTCAAAATAAAAATTATAAAACCATCCACACGATAAAATCCATAAAACATACTTAGAGGCCTTATTACATCAAACCAATAATAGTAATTAAAATAAAAACTTAAATAAAGTCATAGTTTATAAAAACCCAAATTCGTAGTATGGCCTCCACCAAGTCATCTCCGGCCCAAGTCCACGTCAATTTCCATTACCTGAAATGGTTAATAAAAATTTGGGTGAGTTACAAAGAACTCAGTGTGCAACTCACTTACCACCATTTTTGGGCCAGATCGTCAAGATATCATGCTGGGCTTGAGCCCATTTACAGAATTCAACCATACATCATAAAATAACATAAAAAAATGCATGTAAAATGAATTTCCCAAACCAACCTAGTATCCATCCGCTATCACCCCCGTACCAACCAACACACCTGTGGGGATCAAGTCAACCCACCCCGCCAAACACACCAATCATGGGCTTAAAGCCCTTAAATAATTTTGTAGTGCACTACCGAACTAGATTGTGACATTGTCACCGAACTAGAGGCATTTAGCCGAATTTGTGGCAGAGCCACTGAACTAGAGGCAATGAGCCATATTGTGGCAGAGCCACCGAACTAGAGGCAATGAGCCAAATTTGTGGCAACTGGCCATTCTTCTCTTCATATAACCCACCCCATGCAATCATGCGTATATAACAAAATATAATCACATAACAGATTTTAATTATTCCATGACATCGGTGGGTTTATCAATAGATATTTCATTAGGCCCATATAAACAATTTAACAACTAGCCCATTTAGTAGTTTAGTGACTTTGGCCCATTTTAGCCCAATTTATCGAAACAGAGTATTTTCGGCCCATTTAATCGAACTAGAGCATTTTCGGCCCATTTATCGAACTAGAGTATTATCGGCCCATTTTATCGAACTAGAGTATTATCGGCCCATTTTATCGAACTAGAGTATTATCAACCCATTTTATCGAACTAGAGTATTATCAACCCATTTTATCGAACTAGAGTATATTCGGCCCATTTATCGATTTAACAGTTTTTCGCATATTTCTCGGTTTTAACCGTTTGCATGCATTTTCACAAAAGTATCAATTACTATATAATTTCCGGATTTACCATTTTTACGATTTTATCGCAATACTTATGATTAGAAATCTAACCCGAAAATGAGTGTGAATTTACACACTTGGTTATGGAGAGAACTAAACTTTCCCGCTCTTCAACACCTATACGTATTGTGTTAATTAAAACACTATAATCTATAATAAAACCGATCTAAATATAGCGATCTAGAAATTTACCCTCGGATTTTCGTAAGACTTCTACTTGCGATTTCTCTCCGATTGATGGTTCGCTAACCGAATCGAATCCACGAACAAATAATGGTTCGGGAGTACGAACGACTTCGAACAGTTGATTTTCCTCGGTTGAACGTCCGCAACCCGGTGGAAAATCCCGGATTCCTGAAATAGTCCTTTGCTTGTACTTAGGGGGAATAACAGAACCTCCCTTCTTCCGAAGGCTAAACACCGCCCGTTTCTTCCCTATTTTGAATGTCTTCAAAGGCAAAGAACATTAATCTAATGATATCGAAAAAAAAAAAATTTCTAAAGTTTAAAAGATGTGATTTCCTTACCACGAGAATCGATTCCTATGCTTTGTCACCCACAACTTCTTGATTCCAACTTTCTGTTATCGCACTAAAGTTTAACAAAATAAACGTTAATAAAATAAACGTTTATTTTGATCCAAATAATGCCTTCAAGCCAACATTAATATTCGGCACTAACCACTAATAACTAATCGAAACAAAAAGAACTCTTACCTATATTCCACGTCGAAAAGAAAGGATTTGAGAATAGTATGGTTTTAAGGAGGATTCGGCTATGAAAGATTAAGAGAAAGGGAAATAATTTGGTTCATGAACACCTTAGCATTCGGCCATGAGAGAAATATTAGAGAGAAATATTGATTGATAATGAATAAAAATAAGAAAATGGAGATGATGATGAATTCGGTTTTCAAAGAAAATAAAAGAGAAAGAAAGAGAGGAGGTTAGAATCAAGACACATTCGGCAATGAAGAAAAGAGAGAAAAGAAAGGAATGGTCATTTGATGTAGGTGATTTCGGCACTAATGAGAATAAGGCACAAAAAGAATACCAATTGATGTGCAAAAATGACCAATGGTCAAAAATTAGCAAGGCTTACCAATGCTCAAATTCGGCCAAAGGGAGAAAAGGTTGAGAGAATTTTCAAACTTGCACAAAACAAAAAAAAAAAAGACCAAAACAAAAACTAAAACTCTAGCCAAAACTATCACCAAAATTCGGCTCCCCCCTATAGCCATATTGCCGTCCAAGTACATGGTCTTTAGGCCAAGATATTGTTTCCAAAAATACTTCCTTGATTCATGCCTCATATCTTCACATTTTCCTTATTCTTTTGATACCCTTCCTTAAGTTCAAAATTTCCTTATTCCTTTGATATTTTAACCAAAAATAACAAGTCAACACCTTCCATAAAAGCTCTTGGCCGACACTTGCTATATTGGTGCATAAAAATTCAAAATAAAATTCACCTAGATGCTAAACATGGGATTCGAACCTTCAACCTCATGCACAAGCTCATGCGCCATCACCACTTGTCCAATAACTCATCTTATGCTTCACTTTGACACTTAAATTAATTTATGTGTCAAAGCCACTTAATCCACTTCCATAAATAATTTCTCAAAATAATAATATTCCATCTAATAAAATTTTAATCCTTCTTCAGGACTATACTAACCACGAAAATAAATCAGAAAATTTTACTTTCTAGAATAATTACTCAAAGCACACATAGAAAATAAATTACTCAAATTTTCAGGGTGTTACAACTCTACCCCCCTAAAAGAAAATTTCGTCCTCGAAATTTACCTGGCTGAAAAAGGTGAGGGTATTGCTGCCGAATTGCATCCTCAGGCTCCCACGTAGCTTCCTGTACTCCGTGGTTACGCCACAACACTTTGACCAACGGCACAGTCTTCTTTCTTAGCACCTTAACGTCTCGGTCTAAGATTTCCACTGGTTCCTCCTCAAAAGACAAATCCGAATTCAACTCCACTTCTTCTACCGGTACTATGTGCGAAGGATCCGATCTATAGCGCCTCAACATGGACACATGGAAAACATTATGAATTTGGCTCAATTCTGGAGGTAATTCGATCTGATAGGCCACTGGACCAACTCGTTTCACCACACGATACGGTCCAATGTATCTAGGACTCAACTTGCCCTTCTTCCCGAATCTGAATATCTTCTTCCAAGGTGAGACCTTCAAGGAGACTTGATCTCCTACGGCATACTCGATCTCTTTACGCTTCAGATCCGCATACGACTTCTGTCTATCCGGAGCTTCCTTTAACCGTGCTCGAATAACTTTCACTTTTTCTTCCGTTTCAGAAATCATCTCAGGTCCTAACAACTGCCGATCGCCCAACTCAGTCCAACAAATAGGAGAACGACACCTACGACCATACAATGCCTTGTAGGGTGCCATCTGAATGCTAGACTGGTAGCTGTTGTTGTACGCAAATTCCGCTAACGGTAGAAAATCCTCCCAACTACCTTTGAAGTCGATTACACATCCCCTTAACATGTCTTCCAGAATCTGAATCACTCTCTCCGACTGACCATCCGACTGAGGATGAAAAGCCGTACTGAAGTTAAGCTTTGTACCCAAAGCTTCATGCAAAGCTTTCCAAAATCGAGATGTAAACCTAGGATCCCTATCCGATATAATCGATACAGGTACCCCATGCAACCTCACGATTTCGGATACATACAGCTTCGCCAACTTCTGCAACGAGTAGTCCGTACGCACTGGTAGAAAATGAGCAGTCTTCGTCAAACGATCAACAATTACCCAAACAGAATTTTTCTTAGTAGGTGTTAAAGGTAACCCACTAACAAAATCCATCGTTATCCGCTCCCATTTCCAAAGAGGAATCTTAACTGGTTGCAAAAGACCTGACGGCAATTGATGCTCCGCTTTCACTTGCTGACAAGTTAAGCATTTTCCCATAAATTCTGAAATCTCCCGCTTCAATCCAGGCCACCAAAACCGCTCACGAAGATCCCGATACATCTTATTTCCTCCGGGGTGCATAGCATAAGGGCTACTATGCGCCTCCCTCAAAATCATTTGCCTCAGATCTGAATCCTTAGGCATACAGACCCTTCCACGAAAACACAATACACCTTCTGAATTTATTCCAAAATCCTCAATTTCACCATTTTCCACTTGCTGAATTAAAAGTCTCAACTTCTCATCTAAAATCTGTTTTTCCTTAATTTGTTCCAACCACATAGGCTTCACTTGAAATTCCGCTATCAAACTACCATCCTCATACAAACTCAAATGGGCAAACATAGCTCTCAAATCAGATACCACCTTACGACTTAATGCGTCCGCCACTACATTAGCCTTTCCAGGATGATACTCAATAGAGAAATCATAGTCCTTTAACAGCTCCACCCATCTCCGTTGTCTCAAGTTTAACTCCTTCTGAGTAAGAAGATACTTAAGACTCTTGTGATCCGTATAGATGATAGACTTTTCACCATAAAGGTAATGCCTCCAAATCTTTAAGGCAAACACCACTGCTGCTAACTCCAAAACATGAGTAGGGTAGTTCACTTCGTGCGGTCTCAACTGACGAGAAGCATAAGCTACAACTTTCCCACTTTGCATCAATACGCAACCTAAACCCGTATGTGACGCATCACAATAAACTGTAAACTCCTTCCCAGCCTCAGGTTGAATTAATACCGGCGCTTCCGTTAAAACCTTCTTCAGTCGCTCAAAACTTTCTTGCTGCTTATCAGTCCATATAAACAACACTCCCTTCCGCAAAAGCTTAGTTAGGGGTGCAGCAATCAACGAGAACCCCTCAACAAAGCGTCTATAATATCCAGCCAAACCCAAGAAACTCCGAATTTCCGCTACCGATTTCGGTGGTTTCCAATCCAATACCGCCTCAATCTTCCGAGGATCCACTCTTATTCCTTCGGCTGATACTACATGACCCAAGAAAGTCACTTCTCTTAACCAAAATTCACATTTACTGAATTTGGCATACAACTGATTATCTCGAAGCACTTGCAATACAATCCGCAAATGCGAGTCATGCTCCTCTTCACTCCTTGAATAAACCAGAATGTCGTCTATGAATACCACCACAAACCGGTCTAAGAATGGTTGAAAGACCCGGTTCATCATATCCATAAATGCAGCTGGTGCATTGGTCAACCCAAACGGCATCACCAAAAACTCATAGTGTCCGTAACGGGTTCGGAACGCTGTCTTGTGAATATCCGCTTCTTTCACCTTAAGCTGGTGGTAACCCGACCTTAAATCAATTTTGGAGAAAACAGAAGCTCCCTTCAATTGATCAAATAGGTCATCAATCCTCGGCAGAGGGTACCGATTCTTGATCGTCAGCTTATTCAATTGCCTATAGTCAATACACATACGCATTGACCCATCCTTCTTCTTAACAAACAAAATCGGTGCTCCCCACGGAGACACACTCGGTCGAATAAAACCCCGATCTAGCTGTTCTTGAATTTGGGCTTTAAGCTCCGACAACTCCTTCGGTGCCATTCTATAAGGAGCAATGGACACTGGGGCAGTTCCGGGCAAAAGCTCAATACCAAATTCCACTTCCCGATCTAGAGGTACACCAGGAAGTTCTTCGGGAAAAACATCAGGAAACTCCTTCACCATTCTCACATCTTCCACCAACAGCTCTTTGGTATCTAAAGCACAAATAAATGCTAAAAATGCTCCGTATCCTTTTCGCACTAACTTCTCCGCCTTTAACGCAGAAATCACGTTTGCCAAGTAATTTCTTCGCTCGCCTATCATAACTATCTCCTTATCCTCCACAGTTCTTATCGACATACGCTTTTCAGCACAGTCCAATTGCGCCCGGTGCTTAACCAACCAATCCATGCCCAGAATAATATCGAATTCGCCGAAAGGCAGTTCCATCAAATTTGCCAGGAATGTTTTTCCTTGAATTACTAAGGGCACGTCTCTAAACAATTTATTAACCAACACCGACTGTCCTAAGGGACTAATCACCCTCATCTCTTTATCGAAAATTTCAGAGTCTAATTTCAAGTTTCCAGTTATGGTGCTAGCAATGTACGAATGAGTAGAACCAATATCTATCAAGGCAATAACGGGTACATCAGAAATGAAGAACGTACCAGTTATCACCTCAGGTGCATTGCCATCCTCACGACGTCTAACCGCATATACCAGTCCTGGCTGTCTTGCATCCGCGTTGCCTCTAGGACCATTGCCTCGACCCGCTGCACCTTGACCACGTCCAGCCCCATTACCACCACGACCTGGTCCCCGACCTCTCGGTGGTTGCTGAACTCCTCTTGCCGGTGGTGCATCAGTAGCACGAACTTCTTGAGTTATGTCCATACGTCGAGGGCAACTCCTATATTGATGCTCCATCGATCCACATTTATAGCAAGCACCCGTTTTCCTCCAACATTCTCCGGAATGTCTTTTCCCACATTCAGCACAATCCCGACTCTGATTAACAGCTACTGGTGCTCTTCCTTGAGCTGGTTCCTCATTCCGGGGCCTCTTCAGAAATCTTCTCGAAGAACCCGAATGCTTCAGATCTTTCTTGCCTCGAATTTGCTCCCGATTTTGACGTTCCGAGTTCTTAGCCTCTTCGGCTATCTTGGCCTTCTCCACAAGAGCGGCAAAAGTTCTAACTTGTTGTGGGGCTATCAGAACCCGCAACTCGTCTTTCAAATCGTCCTCGAAGCGTACACAACGCTCATGGTCCGTTGCCACTATCGTTCGAGCATAGCGACTCAAACGTAAGAACTCAGCCTCATATGCTGCCACCGTCTTATTTCCTTGCACCAGGTTCAAGAATTCCTTCCTTCGGGCATCCACATAGCTTGTTCCCACATATTTCCCTTGAAAGGAAGACTTGAAAAAATTCCCAGTTAACCAAAGCAGTATCAGTGCCTTCTCGGATAGTAAGCCACCATTGGTAAGCTTCGTCTCTCAACAAAGATACCGCTCCTCTTAACTTTTGTTCCACAGTGCACTCAAAATCGTCCATAATTCGCTCTACTGCCTCAAGCCAATATTCAGCAACATTGGGAGCTACTCCAGAGACACCTCTGAAAACCTCAGCTCCACTGGATTTCAGTCGCTCCGATATCGACCCACGAGCTGTTGGTCCAGTTCTGGATCCAGCGACCCTCTCAAGTACTCGCAGCATTGCTCGTGTCACAGCATTATCCTCTTCCATATGGTCGTGCGATCCCGTCTCACTCTCGAGTGACGCAGGTGCATCCATTTCCGGCATATGACCCGGCACATCAGTTGCGCCCCTAACACCTCGTCCTCTACCACGGCCACGCCTACCGCGTCCACGACCACGTCCTCTAGTGCTCATGGCGACTAATTTGATTTAATCTGATTAAGAGTTTTATGAATCAGAATAATATTTCAGTTGTTTATTAACGATGTCTTATGATATGAAAGAGATAGAGTGTTTTCGCATCAATATCCTATTGTCTCAATCTCTACGGTTTTAACACCTAAAACTAGAAGTTCTAGAGTGTTTCTTATAATCATATCATAATCGTAACAGACAATCAATATACAGATACTTACTTGACTTGGCGCGGGATGCTCATGGTGCCATACTACCTTTAAAATCAAAACTCTAAAAATTATTTTCAAACAATTTTCTTTATTGAACCCAAACCACAGCCGAGTTTTGAAACTGGGCTCTGATACCACTAAATGTAACACCCCAAACCCGGTCCATGCGTTTAGACGAGATTTGGTTTGTCACACAAAGTCATACTTCCGTTTCTTTTCAAGATTTACGATAAAATAATGCTACAAAAACTTTTGAAAAATCGAGTTTAATAAAATATAGTACGAGGATTTGAAAGATAATTTAAGAATTAAACTTGTTTAAAACTTATCTTAAATAAAATGTTTATCGAAACTTTAAAACTTCTTAAAAGAATTTGGAGGAAAATTTTAAAGAAAATCGTCTAATTGTCAAAATATTAAATAAACGATATTTTTAGGAAAAACCAAATGATTTAACATAAACCCATAATTAAAGTCTCAAAATAAAAATTATAAAACCATCCACACGATAAAATCCATAAAACATACTTAGAGGCCTTATTACATCAAACCAATAATAGTAATTAAAATAAAAACTTAAATAAAGTCATAGTTTATAAAAACCCAAATTCGTAGTATGGCCTCCACCAAGTCATCTCCGGCCCAAGTCCACGTCAATTTCCATTACCTGAAATGGTTAATAAAAATTTGGGTGAGTTACAAAGAACTCAGTGTGCAACTCACTTACCACCATTTTTGGGCCAGATCGTCAAGATATCATGCTGGGCTTGAGCCCATTTACAGAATTCAACCATACATCATAAATAACATAAAAAAATGCATGTAAAATGAATTTCCCAAACCAACCTAGTATCCATCCGCTATCACCCCCGTACCAACCAACACACCTGTGGGGATCAAGTCAACCCACCCCGCCAAACACACCAATCATGGGCTTAAAGCCCTTAAATAATTTTGTAGTGCACTACCGAACTAGATTGTGACATTGTCACCGAACTAGAGGCATTTAGCCGAATTTGTGGCAGAGCCACCGAACTAGAGGCATGAGCCATATTGTGGCAGAGCCACCGAACTAGAGGCAATGAGCCAAATTTGTGGCAACTGGCCATTCTTCTCTTCATATAACCCACCCCATGCAATCATGCGTATATAACAAAATATAATCACATAACAGATTTTAATTATTCCATGACATCGGTGGGTTTATCAATAGATATTTCATTAGGCCCATATAAACAATTTAACAACTAGCCCATTTAGTAGTTTAGTGACTTTGGCCCATTTTAGCCCAATTTATTGAAACAGAGTATTTTCGGCCCATTTAATCGAACTAGAGCATTTTCGGCCCATTTATCGAACTAGAGTATTATCAGCCCATTTTATCGAACTAGAGTATTATCGGCCCATTTTATCGAACTAGAGTATTATCAACCCATTTTATCGAACTAGAGTATTATCAACCCATTTTATCGAACTAGAGTATATTCGGCCCATTTATCGATTTAACAGTTTTTTGCATATTTCTCGGTTTTAACCGTTTGCATGCATTTTCACAAAAGTATCAATTACTATATAATTTCCGGATTTACCATTTTTACGATTTTATCGCAATACTTATGATTAGAAATCTAACCCGAAAATGAGTGTGAATTTACACACCTGGTTATGGAGAGAACTAAACTTTCCCGCTCTTCAACACCTATACGTATTGTGTTAATTAAAACACTATAATCTATAATAAAACCGATCTAAATATAGCGATCTAGAAATTTACCCTCGGATTTTCGTAAGACTTCTGCTTGCGATTTCTCTCCGATTGATGGTTCGCTAACCGAATTGAATCCACGAACAAATAATGGTTCGGGAGTACGAACGACTTCGAACAGTTGATTTTCCTCGGTTGAACGTCCGCAACCCGGTGGAAAATCCCGGATTCCTGAAATAGTCCTTTGCTTGTACTTAGGGGGAATAACAGAACCTCCCTTCTTCCGAAGGCTAAACACCGCCCGTTTCTTCCCTATTTTGAATGTCTTCAAAGGCAAAGAACATTAATCTAATGATATCGAAAAAAAAAAATTTCTAAAGTTTAAAAGATGTGATTTCCTTACCACGAGAATCGATTCCTATGCTTTGTCACCCACAACTTCTTGATTCCAACTTTCTGTTATCGCACTAAAGTTTAACAAAATAAACGTTAATAAAATAAACGTTTATTTTGATCCAAATAATGCCTTCAAGCCAACATTAATATTCGGCACTAACCACTAATAACTAATCGAAACAAAAAGAACTCTTACCTATATTCCACATCGAAAAGAAAGGATTTGAGAATAGTATGGTTTTAAGGAGGATTCGGCTATGAAAGATTAAGAGAAAGGGAAATAATTTGGTTCATGAACACCTTAGCATTCGGCCATGAGAGAAATATTGGAGAGAAATATTGATTGATAATGAATAAAAATAAGAAAATGGAGATGATGATGAATTCGGTTTTCAAAGAAAATAAAAGAGAAAGAAAGAGAGGAGGTTAGAATCAAGACACATTCGGCAATGAAGAAAAGAGAGAAAAGAAAGGAATGGTCATTTGATGTAGGTGATTTCGGCACTAATGAGAATAAGGCACAAAAAGAATACCAATTGATGTGCAAAAATGACCAAATGGTCAAAAATTAGCAAGGCTTACCAATGCTCAAATTCGGCCAAAGGGAGAAAAGGTTGAGAGAATTTTCAAACTTGCACAAAACAAAAAAAAAAAAGACCAAAACAAAAACTAAAACTCTAGCCAAAACTATCACCAAAATTCGGCTCCCCCCTATAGCCATATTGCCGTCCAAGTACATGGTCTTTAGGCCAAGATATTGTTTCCAAAAATACTTCCTTGATTCATGCCTCATATCTTCACATTTTCCTTATTCTTTTGATACCCTTCCTTAAGTTCAAAATTTCCTTATTCCTTTGATATTTTAACCAAAAATAACAAGTCAACACCTTCCATAAAAGCTCTTGGCCGACACTTGCTATATTGGTGCATAAAAATTCAAAATAAAATTCACCTAGATGCTAAACATGGGATTCGAACCTTCAACCTCATGCACAAGCTCATGCGCCATCACCACTTGTCCAATAACTCATCTTATGCTTCACTTTGACACTTAAATTAATTTATGTGTCAAAGCCACTTAATCCACTTCCATAAATAATTTCTCAAAAATAATAATATTCCATCTAATAAAATTTTAATCCTTCTTCAGGACTATACTAACCACGAAAATAAATCAGAAAATTTTACTTTCTAGAATAATTACTCAAAGCACACATAGAAAATAAATTACTCAAATTTTCAGGGTGTTACACCCCCATTTTTTTCCTCCCCTTTTTTTGTTTGTTTTTTTAGAGGACACGACAAAAAATGAAACATTTTAAAAAAATTTCCCATTTATAAACCTTTGAAACGGCGTCGTTTAGGGCCTGTTGAAGTGGCCTCAAAACGGCATCGTTTTGCTCACATCCGACTCGCAACACGACCCATACCGCCAAGGATCCGTGTGTTTTGGACTGAGGGTCTATTTGTGCCCTCAGTCCTTCCGCTTTTGAGGCGTGTTTCAATCTGGTCCCTATCTCAAATTTCCTCTCTTCCAAATTTGCCCCTACAATTCTTTTTCTATTGCATTTTAGTCCTACATTAAACGCAGCGCATAAAGTCTAGGGATATTTGCCCATTTGGTCCTCTTTGTTTTTTGCGCATTTTGTTTTAGTCCCTGTCCCCTTTTCTATTTTAATTTATTGCAATTTTAGCCCCCTGATTTTTATTCTGATTTCAATATGGTCCTCAAATTAATTTGTTTTATTATTTGCTCATTGATTTGTGTAATTATTTTCCTTTTGGATTAATATTAAATATTATATATTTTAAATTGTGCTAGATATCATGTATTTCTCCTTATATGTTGTTTATTTTCATAAATTTTTCTTATATTCCTTTTATATACATATAATTTGTAGTAAAACTATCTTATTTTATGTACATATATTATTAATTTCATATTATTTTATGTATGTATTTCTTTTAAATCTATATTTGTATATATTTTATTTTGAATCTATATGTTAAAGATACAATTGTTCTTTTAAAAGATCTTATTTTAAACTATACTCTATTTATTTCAAACATTTATTATATTTTTTTATATATACGTTATTTATTAAAAAAATTTATAATAAGTATGTTCGGTTTTAGATTATTTTAAACAACATACATTTTAAATTCCTTCTTACATAATAATTGTTTCATAAATTTATTTGTAAATTACTACACTGATTTTTTAAATTGTTTTATGAATTGTTGATTTCAAATATTTGTTAGGTTATTTTAAATCCATTTGCTATTATTTAAAATTTATTTTGTACTAAGTTGCCTTGTAAATTTTGTAGGATTACCATTTTTTTGTTTATTGGTCTTTGATTATTAAAATGGATTCTTTGAAATGAAGCATGTTGTGAAATAATTGCTATTGTGTATTGGTATATTTAAATTGTTTGTATCATTAACATTCATTTGTATAAGGTTGAGTTCATATTTTGTCTCATGTTTGATGCTATGCTTGTGTTTCTCTGTATTGTTTTGTGATTCAAATTCCAATGTACTTAAACTCTTACTAGAAGTTTCGTTTTCATCCCGAGCAAATTGAGTAAATACATTATAAGTCGATTTTAAAATCGCCTATTTAAAAATTCCTCAAAACAAGGAAATATTTAGTGATTGGAAATTTGAGAAATCATGCCCTAACGTGCTGGGTTTTAATTTTCCATTTGACCAAATAATTAAGTACCCTTTCGTAATTTTGTCCACGTTTTCCTTTTAAAAAGACGAAGCGATATTTCTTGTTTGGAAATCCGAGAAATCATGCCCTAACGTGCTGGGTTTCGGTTTTTCGTTTGTCCAAATAACCAAATACCCTTTCAAAATTTCAATGCATGAGTTTTGAGAATTTTGGGGTGATCTTGAATTCGATGACTTAAATTGTTGTATCCTAACGTGCTGGATGTGATATTTTATTTCTTCGGAAAAAGAGAATCTTAATATTTAAACTCGAGTATCTTCAAATGGATCAAAGAAGGTCATATTTTTAAAATATTTTAAATTTTCGACACAAGGACATTAATTAATCAATTTGGTACCAATTTTGGGCGTTGCGAGGGTGCTAATCCTTCCTCGTACGTAACCGACTCCCGAACTTGTTTTCTTATATTTCGTAGACCAAAAATTATTGTTTTAATAAATCAAAATGTTTTATTAGAATAATCCATCTCAATGTGATCCGATTATACGTTGAATAAAAGGTCAGTGGCGACTCCATTTATCATTTTAAAGTCGATCCCCTTTTTTTTTCAAAAAAAATGGTTTCGACAGTATATATTTAAGTTTTTAGTTCAATGTGTTTTGAAAATATTTTAACTATTAAATACAACAATCTTGTACATCAATCGCACGAGTGAAAAAACTAATTGATAGTATAACAAATTCTTAAAATAGGAGAAAAGTAAATGGCTGCTTGTTACCTCTCTTGGCTTGCGAGAATTTTGATCATACTAACAACAATCCTTCTCTTCTTTTCACTTATTGGTATGTACAAATTGAATTTAAAAATAAAAATAAAATAAATAAAAGTATTCTCTTAATCAGTTTCAAAGTAATCTTCAGGTTTTCTTTCAATATTTTACTTGTAATTTAACTTGAGTATTGATGTGTTTTTTTTTGCCAAAATTTGAAGGGGAAGCGAAACCAATTTGGCAACGAAAATGTGAAGAATTTACTGATTGTGATGGGTATTGCCGTAGAATTGGTTTTAGTGGAGGCGCCTATCAGCCTCTGCTTTTGAAATTTTGTTGTTGCAACCAGTGATACATAATTCTTCATAGCTATATGAGCTAATAAAGTTTTAAAAAAAAATTGCATGCTTTCCTTATAATGCATGCCCCCCCCCCCCACACATATATATATATTACATATTATATATTACACGGTTTTTAGGTTTTGAATGTGTTCAAACTATAAAAATTTGACATGTGAGTAGAAAAGAAAGAAAGCATTTGTGAAAATAAAAATTTCAACATAAATCTCTCTACTTTTTTATATAATTTTTAATAGTGTTTTGCAAGTTATATTTTCATAATAAATCCTTCCAATTTATTTATATTCAATGATTTAACTTACAATTTTACATAATAAGCCATTGTAAATTTTAAAATAGTTTTGTTATACCCCATCCGTATGAGTACACATGACAAGCCAGAAGGACACTTGAGCAGCAAGCCAGCCCGTAGCTGTCGCGTGTGAATATGCTAAGCAAATTGTGCAAATGTACATGTCGGATCAAGTAATAAAATGATAAGTGAGATCACCTCCACAGGAATCGGTTAGGTATAAATTGGTCAAGTTATTATAAATGAGTGTGTTTAATGCTATGGCAAAAACAATAATAAGAATATAGAGGTAATTAAGGAATACTGATGTGTGCACTATGTGAATTATAACAAATAAATGAAAATATTATGGCAAGAAAAGAGTAAGTATGCAATGACAATTACGAGAATGATTACGTGAATGATATGTAAACAAGTAAGAACTAAGAATGTGAAAATAGATATGCTACAACAAAGATTAAAGGATATACAAAGTTGAATTTTAAGGCTGGGATTACCAAGAATCTATCCTCATTAACCAATAATGCCTTGGAAAGTTCAATCTTATTCTACTGCTCGGAACAATTCTACTGTGGTCTGCTTCTTTCAAGAGCTAGGCCTTGAGTTACCTCACCTAGGGCACTATATGTCTATAGGCTTTAAGTTTGGTTCCTACTGTAGGAGCCCATTTTCGCCCGGGCCCATTAGCCAAACAAAACAAAATTAAAAAACCCAAAAATTATTATTATTATAAAAGTCCAATAATTAAAAGTCCATATCACAAAAAATAGGGCCCACTTACCCTAGTCCAAATTAGCCTACCCACTTGCACTAAACCCACACCCCGATTGGCCCGATACACAAACCTTAACTAAGCCCGAAACCTTAACATTTTAGAAACCCTAGAGCCCTTTGGCCAGGCAGAGCCGCAAGCGCCCCCACGCATGCGCGCATCATGCGCCTGCACCTCCGTACGCCCCGCGCACCACCGCGACACGTCACAGCCTCCGTACCTGTACAACGAAACAAAAACAACAGCAAGTGCCCAGCGAGGATAACAGAAATGAAACAATTTTTGTAATTTTCTTTATTTTCATTTTTATCTTTCTAAATCGGCTATAAAATCGAAGAAAGATGATTGTAAAAGGGGGTGGTTTTTACGAACACAAAAAATTACGAATACAGAGAAATACGAAATCAAAAAAAATTGAAAGGTGGTTTTTCATCTAAATTTCTTTCTATTTTTTTTTTTGAATCAAGTTTTGTTAGCTTTCGTTCTTTTTTTTTTTCTTTTCTTTGCATGTGAAAAATAAAATGGAAGTGAGGGATATACCTCTGTGATTAAATCGCTGGAATCTTCTCCTCCTTCGTCGAAATCGGGGCTTCTGGGGAGGATTCCGGCATTGAAATGGCCTTATTGCCTGAGCTTGAGTCCTAAGTCGGACCTCTGCGCGTCACCAATCACCATTTTTGGTGTGACGATGGTGCTCGAGCGGGGATTCCTTGCGGCGGCTGAAAGCAAAAGGGAGAAAAAGGGGTCTGATTTGTTTAGGTGGCTAGGGTTTTTTAAAAAAAATGACTGAATGTTTGTTTCCTTTTAAGTTTTATTTATCCTTTTAAATAATGCAAAACGACGACGTATAAGCCTTGATCCATTGCCCGATTCGACCCGACCCGATAACCCGAAGGATCCGCGTGTTTTCTTTAATAGTGGGATATTTACGTGATCAATCCTTCCAATCTCGAATTCTTTTGCAATTTGGTCCGAATTGAATGCTGCGTTTTGGGCTTTGGAAATATTTCTGTTTCGGTCCCTGATTACTTGTGTGCGTCTTAATTTGGTCCTCAATCTTGCTTAAATTGTTCCATTTATTTATAAAATAGCCCGGTAATTTTATTTTTAATACAATTAGGTATATTTTGTTTGTTTTAATAATTTGCATAACTGTTAACTTAAATACTCTTAAGTATTATTATTTTACATATATATACATATATAATTTATACCAAAATTAACTCATTTTATGTATACATTATTAGTTTCATATTATTTTATGTATTTTCTTTTGAATATATGTGTATATATTTTATTTTTAAATCTAAGTACTTATTTTATTTTATTTTAAACCTATATAAATATATAATTGTTTATTTAAAGATCTTATTTTAAATTATATTTATTTCAAATACTCTTTATATTACGTATATATATACACTATTTATTAAATTTTTTTTAATAAGTATGTTTGGATTTAGATTATTTTGAACATTATTTCTTCTTACATGATGAATATCTCATAAACTCATTTCCAAAATTATTGTATTGATTATAGTTTATTTCCTAAATTGTTTCACAAAATTCTTGATTTCAAATATTTATACTTCAAACTCTATTTTTTTATCCATCTGTTATCATTCCAAAGTTTGTTCTATAGTTTATTAGTTTGCCATGCAAATATTGTTATCATATATTATTGCGTTAAATTATTTCCATAATTATGTTCGTTGGTATAATGTTAAGTTTGTATATTATTTCATGCTTAACGCTATATTCATGCTACTTGTTATTGTATTGTATTTCAAATTCCAACATATTCAAACCTTTTCTAAATATTTTATTACGTTAAGAATAAATGTGGAACCAATTTAAAGATTGCATATTTGAAAAAACGAGGCAATATTTGTGTGTTTAGAAGTACGGAAAATTACATCCTAAAAAGTACGGAAAATTACATCCTAACGTGTTGGGTGTCGATTTTTCATTCAACTAAATAACCAAATACCCTTTTTTTACATGTTTTGAAAATCAAAGATGATCTCGGTGTTAGAGTATAAATGCGTTATATCCTAACATGCTGGGTATGATGCTTTTATCCCTTTGAAACGAGTTAATCTTGAGATTCAATTCCGACTTAATTAATTTTCTTCCAAATTTTTACCCTAATATTTTCAAGTGTTATATATATTCGAATTCTTTCTAAAGGTTTTCTTTCGTTAAAAGCATACATTGAACCAATTTCACGATTGCATATTGAAAAAAAAAAGGTAATATTTGTGCGTTTAGAAGTACGAAAAATTACATCCTAACATGCTGGGTGTCGATTTTTCGTTCAACTAAATACCCAAATACCCCTTTTTACATGTTTTGAAGATCGAAGATGACCTCAGTGACAGAGTATAAATGTGTTATATCTTAACGTGATGGGTATAATACTTTTATCCCTTTGAAATGAGTTAATCTTGAGATTCAATTCCGGTTTAGTTATTTTTCTTCCGAATTTTTTTTACCCTAAACATTTTCAAGTTTTTGATATTAGGACAACGTTAATTAATTTGGTACCAACTTTGGGCGTTGCAAGGGTGCTAACGCTTCCTTGCACGTAACCGACTTCCGAACCCGTTTTCTCAAGTTTCGCAAACCAAAATATCTTTATAGGTGACCTGATCACACCTAAACAAAAAGGATCGGTGGCGACTCCCTATTTCTTTTAAAGTCGATCCCCGTTTTTTAAAACTAAAATAAAAAAATGGTTTCGACAGCATGGCACTCCACTGGGGATTGGTTGAGAGTCAGGCCATAAATTGATTGATTTTTGTCCTTCTGATTGAAAATCTGGAAAATCGTTTTGAAAAATCATGTTTCTTTTGATGCACTTATTTGTGCTATAATGTCGAGTCTCATGAAATACTTTGGCATTGCATTGCATGACCGTCGTGGTCGCACCTTTAAGTGGGAGTAAGAAGCTAAGCCTCCGTGAGGTCTTCACCTCCGCATGGGCTAGTGGACTGCTTCCGGGATACATCCGTACCTATGTGCTTCGTGAGGTTTTCACCTCCGCATGGCCATAAGGAAATGTATTCCCCTAAACCAAACTCGATCCATATGAGCCTATAATGGGTGAGGATTGAGGAATCTGCTCGTTCAGGTACCCTCTCTTTAGAACCAAACCACATATAACGAATCCTAAGAGCTAACCATAAGTAAAGCTGTGTCAAACCCTAGTGGTCACTCCTTTAGGTAATCTATTTTGGTTGTTTATTTTTCTTGTGTTAACGTGTTTTGTGTTTATGTTTGCATTACATTGCACTGCATTGCATTGCATCATCCTAGAAAGGAGATGTTGATTATAATTCGATTGCTAAATAGAGGAGTTTGTCATAAGGAAACGAATTTCTTGATAAAGTGGATTATAATACGGTTGTCCAGATATGGTCTGAGTAAACACGATGAAGAAAGTTGATAGTCCGTGGAGGAATGCAAAACCTTGCCAGAAGGATTCAAATTGATAAGAATTATGCAAGAGCCGTCATGCCTCAACTTTCTTAAAGAAGCTAATCAATATCGCAAGGGATAAGTGAGAAGCGAACCACGACCCGAATCAAGCCAAGTGGAAATAAAAGAGAACATTTTTTGGGAAGATTTGAAGGATTCGACCGCAGCACCTGGATATGAAGGAGAAGATCGATGTCTTCACCTGGACTATGAGGACAAAACCGCATATATAATCCGTTTTATGTAAAGATATTTGTTTTCTAGAGAAGTTCTTCTAATGGAATTGAATTCAGAATCAGCGTCTCTCTTTCTTCTTGCATTCATTTCATGCATTGGCATTTCATGCATTTACATTGCATCATTTGCATTAGTTTTTACAAAATAACCCTGATTAGGTGAAATATTTTCAGTTATCCTAGAAGACATGGAACAAAGGTTGGAGAGATTAGAGTAAAGGCAAATACTGATGCAAAAGTAGTTGGCCAAAATTCAACGGGATGTGCGAGATCAGATGAATATGATGCGTCAGTTAACCTAATTACTAGTCGGGGGACTTGAAAAAAAGAGTTGCCCAGTGGTCAACCGTATGGATGATGATGAAGACATTGTTTATTCCTTGATAAGTATTCCGACTCAATCGGACACGCATTCACATGGGGTACCCATCATTATTGGACCCCAATGTTAGACTGATGCTTTAGCCCTGTTCAACTTCCCGATAGGTTCAGGTTTTAACCCGGAGGAGGATCGAGCCAAACCGGTTATACTGACAGAAACAAACGAAAGGGGAGAATGGACTTCAAAAGCCCCGAAGAGGAAGGACAAGGATGTGAATAATACGAGTGGGTATAACAAGAGCCATTTGAAGCCATTTATAGTAAACCAGCCAAGGAAGGCAGTTGCCAGTTATCTGGTCTCCCCAAGAGAAGAACTCAATCCAAAACTGAACTTAGAGAAACCCCAGTTCACATCTATTCCAATGACGTATAGGGAGTTATACCAGATCTTATTTGAGGCACATATTGTATCCCCTTTTTACGCAAAACCGATACAATCTCTATACCCAAAATGGTATGACCCAAATGTCCAGTGTGAGTATCACACAGAGATTACAGGACATTCAATAGAAAATTGCCTTGCTTTCAAGAAGCTGGTTGAAAGATTCATCAAAATAGGAGTTATAAGATTCGATGACCCCTCGGGTGCAGAAAATCCGTTACCCAACCATGCTGTTCAAAGGATAACTATTATGGGTACCATGATGAATGGGGGCATGAGATCAGGAGTACATCAAGTTCAGGGCTCTAGTGCAAAACCTGATACTGGCAATTTTGAACATTAACGGCATATCTGAAGACTGAACCAGGGAGTAGACTTTTCCAAGCTTTTGCCTTTACGTACTTGGGAGGTTTTGAACAATGGAACTGCGGAAGAGATCCTTGTATTTTTAAAGCTAATCTAGAGCAATATTCAAAACATGCTTGTTGCTTTAAGCCTAGAAGCAACAAGAATCTTTTTGTGAAATAGGCTTGTGTCTAGAATTTCTATTTCAATAAAATGCATCCTTTTAAGGAAATATTATTTTTTACATCTCATACTTTGTTTTTTTAGAATATTCTTGCATTCTTTATTCATGACCATACCATATAAATTATCATCCTTAGAATCATTGGAATTTGCCTTCGTACCTACAATAGGTACCAAGATATCAATGAAATGAGCGACGTTGTTACTGACTCCCTTTTTGAATAAGATATGTGCCTAAGGGATCTAAAGACTTCGAAGATTACAGAGATCGTAGCCTATCTATTGATTTGTTAAGAATGAGATGAAAATAGACTCTACCTTGCAAAAGGTAAGTGGACATCGCGAGATTAAGAATGGGCAAATATCGAAGCCTAATTCACCACAAGGTGAGACATCATTGACCTATTCAAGATGTTTTTGCATGCTAGGCTACTGAAACGTGGATATGCTGTTAAGATCGGTGTTTAAAGAACCCATGCTAATGGTTCTACAATAGCCAGGCTAATCATGAGGTTTAGGCTACTAGTCTATCCAGAAAGGGAAATTGTATCAAATGCCAAATTGAGGAAGACAGAACTTATATGCCTCTTCCATTTTGTCTACATGCGGGACACAGATGTTATGAGGCCGGTCTCGTCAAGAGCTTTTAGCCGACACCAATTCATCTTCGTGGGCGTCAATTTCTTCACTAAGAGGGTGAAGGTCGCTTCATATGCTAATATTACAAAGTCGATAGTCATAAAAAAAAGAATGAAGAAAGAATACGAAAAAATGTCAAAAAGATCACATTTAACCACACAATGTCAAAGTTTGCGGTCTGTTCAAGGATTAGGTGCCACATCAGCGCAGCAAAGGTAGCCAAAAAAAAAAAAGAAAAAGGGAGAGGCCAAGGCAAAAACCAGCAAAGGGCGCTTTGAGAACAAAGGGGGTTTGAGTTGAAAACCCGAAAAGGGCGGCTCAAATTCTGATCAAAAGGGGGGCATAAAGCAGTCCTGCTATGCCTATATTAACAATGAAGAAGTATGCTACATCTTGGGGCATCGACAAAGTACTCTGGATCCCCTAAACACATGTTGAGCTTAAAATGGTTTTCAAGTAGTTTGAACAGAGAAGCTCAGGCTGCTATATTTGGGGCACCTAGTTTTCCATCTTATCCATTTTGAATTTGCTATCTTTGATTACCTTATTCTTTTCAAGATACGCCTTTAATAAATTCCCTGCTTAATTGCGCTGGCTAGCTTTGATTAACTTGCTTGTTTCAAGCTATGCTCCCAGTCAATTTCATTCTTATCCATTGTTATGATCTTTTTCAAGAATTTTGCATTGAAATAACGGTTAGTGGACTAATAACACTTTCACAAAAGAAGTTTTGCATATTACTCTAGAAACTTCTGAATAATATAAGAGACTGAAACATGACTATTGTTTAGAATTCACCAAGCTTAAGGGTCAGAAATATTTGAGTCCAAATTAAGGTTATCTCTTTGGCTTTTTGTCAAAAATGGCGATTGAACAAAATGACAAGGTATTGCATCAGTGATATACTCCTGACGAAAAATGGGCAATGTTAACCCAAGTGTAAAAGGGGAGTCATTCGCAAGAAAAAAAGATATTCTGAATCCATGCAAATATCATGCATACACATCTGGTTGGGGTGCCCGAAGAGTGATCAGTTGATGGAACGAGTTACAGACTTTGTACCCCCGAGTTATAGTGGGATAGATGGAAGCTGATACAAGTTTTGTACGCTTGAATAGCAACGGGATGGGTTGAAGAAGAAACAAATCCTACGTTTTGGAGTCGCAGTGGGATGGATGGGAAAAGATTTAGATCCTATACCCCTAAGTCACAATGAGAGGAACTCTGAGGTTACAATGGGGCAAATCCGTTGAGCAAAATATTTGTTTTCTCGGATTTTTGGTCAAGAATACCAGTCGAACAAGAGGGCGGCATATTACCCTGATGAGCAATGAATGATGATACCTTAAGTAGGAATCATTCTCATTAAATTCTGCATTCATGCAAAACACATTTAGGGGCATTTGATTCATTTCGATCATTGCATCCTAATCTTTGTAAAAAGACCATTCTCATGACATTTTAAATCCATACAAATGTCGTCCATAAAACATTTAGTTAGGAGCATTACATTCATTTTGATCATTGCATCCTTACCATTTTGCATAAGCATAAATGATAAACCGTAATTATAACATATTTTAATCCCACATTTAGCTTGTTTTTGGATGACTTATCCCCAATTTATGTAAAAAGGTGCTCTTAATCCTTTCTTTTCATGTTTTATACTTAGGAAAGCACCCAAGGATGAAAAGAATGAGAAACGGGCTTTAAAACATACCAAATTGGGCCAAGAAATAAATCGACACGGCCTGGCCCAAAACTAACACGGCCGTGCCTCATTAAAAGTCCGAGCACGGCCTGGCCACGATCCACACGGGCGTGTGCCATGGCCGTGTCCCTGTCGCTGGAAAGAGAAATTTCATTCGAGAAAGGATACTTGGAGGCAAAGAAACACATTTCAAAGCCTATTCAAACAACCTATTAGGAATTCTACTTGAATTAGGATACTTAGGGGCCAAGTAAAGCATCACAAAGTCTATATAAACACCCAATGGGGCAACTTGAAAGGGGAGTTCGGTAGAAGCCGAAACGGGCATCAAAGCGAGGCCAAGGAGCCAAGCTGGGCCAGAGTTAGGAAATAAACACAAAGATAACCAGTTGATCCATCCCAAGAAACCGGAGTTATACTCAAGACGGCAGAATTCTCCTTCAATTCCTTCAGGGGGTTTTAGGGATTTCTTACGTTTTGTTTTATCTTTTCTCTTGTGATGTTTTCTTTATTCATTATAAACTAAACCCCTCAGATACCTGAAGGGGATGAAACCTAGATGAATCTTGTTATTTGGTTTTTAAGTTATATGATGAATTACTTAGTTTGTTCTTCATTATGTTGCTTAATCCAAATCTAATGTGCTTAGGTGGAGGAGGAATAGACCCTGCCTAAGAGTAGATCTAACATAATTAAGCGGAGTTGATCGAACGCCTAGAGATAGGGTTACGAGATTTTGCCGGATTAGGGTGAAACCTAATATGAGAGTCCATTGATTGATTTACTGCTATTCTAGGGGGTTATTATAAGTGAACGAGAGTTCCACTAATTAACCTAGGGTTAGACGTTATTCGCCTCGAGAGAGGGTTTAATATAGGTTAGGGAGTCCTACGGATCAAGCTAAGTAAAGAAATCGTATAATTCGGGGTTAGATAACAAGTGAAGTCTAGGTGGATTCTTCCTAAGGGTATCATCGTGATCAATTGAGTTTTTCTTCAAGTTATTTTGCAAATCGTTCTTTTCGTCTTTGTGTCATTAGCTTAGTCTTCGTCAATTTAGTTTAAAAGCAACTTCACTCCGTTTTTAAGGCTAAATAATAAAAAGAAAGTTAGTATTAGTACTTTTAATTCCTTTGGGTTCGATAATCCGGTCTTGCCTAAGCTATACAACTGTTCGATAGGTACACTTGCCTTTAATCGTTGTCTGAGTTAGTCTCCAGGTTCGATCATTCTTTTTATAAATTTTTAAAGCTTTGATTTCAGCGATCAATAAACACGAAACTGATTTTACAGCACAGGTCCCCTAGAGGACGTTGTCGCAGCATCAGTAAATCCGAAGATATTGCCTTCCTCAGCGAAGTGAATCGAAGACAGCAGATCTGGCAATCCTGAAGTTACAGGAACAGATCGAAACCATACGAATCTATCTCCTCGAAGTTCCAGTGGAGTAGGTTAAGGCTACAAATCCCTTCTCCCTGAGTTTACAATGAGGATCAGTCCGTATTTCTTTGAAGTTTCAGCAGAGAAGATTGAGGTTACGAATCTCTTCTCCCTGAATTTCTATCTCCTCGAAGTTCCAGTGGAGTAGGTTGAGGCTACAAATCCCTCCTTCCGGAGTTTACAATGAGGATCAATCCGTATTTCTTCGAAGTTTCAATAGAGAAGATTGAGGTTACGAATCTCTTCTCCTTGAATTTCTATCTCCTCGAAGTTCCAGTGGAGTAGGATGAGGCTACAAATCCCTCCTCCCTGAGTTTACAATGAGGATCAGTCCGTATTTCTTTGAAGTTTCAGCAGAGAAGATTGAGGTTACGAATCTCTTCTCCTTGAACTTCTATCTCCTCGAAGTTCCAATGGAGTAGGTTGAGGCTACAAATCCCTCCTCCCTGAGTTTAAAATGAGGATCAATCAGTATTTTTTCGAAGTTTCAACAGAGAAGATTGAGGTTACGAATCTCTTCTCCCTGAATTTAGGTCAGAATTGGATCGAAGCACTAGTTCTTAGGCCCTTGAAGATGCAGTGGGATGGAATGAAGCTACTCGAAGACGAAAAGCACTGAAAGAAGTCCAAGGTTTGAAGGCCGGGCAAAAATAGTCCTTTTTGAAGTCTTTGCTCTATTCTCGTTACACGACAATGAGTAAAGAGGGGCAGCTGTAGGAGCCCATTTTCGCTCGGGCCCATTAGCCAAAAAAAAACCAAATTAAAAAACCCAAAAATTATTATAATTATAAAAGTCCAATAATTAAAAGTCCAGATCACAAAAAATAGGGCCCACTTATCCTAGCCCAAATCAGCCTACCCACTTGCACTAAACCCATACCCCGATTGGCCCAATACACAAACCCTAACTAAGCTCGAAACCTTAACATTTCAGAAACCCTAGAACCCTTTGGCCAGGTAGCACAGCAAGCAACCCCCACGCATGCGCGCATCATGCACCTGCACCTTCGTACGCCCCGCGCACCACTGCGACACGTCACAGCCTCCGTACCTGCACAACGAAACAAAAACAACAGCAAGTGCCCAGCGAGGATAACAGAAATGAAACAATTTTTGTAATTTTCTTTATTTTCATTTTTATCTTTCTAAATCGGTTATAAAATCAAAGAAAGATGATTGTAAAAAGGGGGTGGTTTTTACGAACACAAAAAATTACGAATACAAAGAAATACGAAATCAAAAAAATTTGAAAGGTGGTTTTTCATCTAAATTTCTTTCTATTTTTTTTGAATCAAGTTCTGTTAGCTTTCGTTCTTTTTTTTCTTTTCTTTGCATGTGAAAAATAAAATGGAAGTGAGGGATAAACCTCTGTGATTAAATCGCTGGAATCTTCTCCTCCTTCGTCGAAATCGGGGCTTCTGGGGAGGATTCCGGCGTTGAAATGGCCTTATTACCTGAGCTTGAGTCCTAAGTCGGACCTCTGTGCGTCACCAATCACCATTTCTAGTGTGACAATGGTGCTCGAGCGGGGATTCCTTGCAGCGGCTGAAAGCAAAGGGGAGAAAAAGGGGTCTGATTTGTTTAGGTGGCTAGGGTTTTTTTTTAAAAAAATGACTGAATGTTTGTTTCCTTTTAAGTTTTATTTATCCTTTTAAATAATGCAAAACGACGACGTGTAAGCCTTGATCCATTGCCCGATTCGACCCGACCCGATAACCCGAAGGATCCGCGTGTTTTCTTTAATAGTGGGATATTTACGTGATCAATCCTTCCAATCTCGGATTCTTTTGCAATTTGGTCCGAATCGAATGCTGCGTTTTGGGCTTTGGAAATATTTCAGTTTCGGTCCCTATTACTTGTGTGCGTCTTAATTTGGTCCTCAATCTTGCTTAAATTGTTCCATTTATTTATAAAATAGCCTGGTAGTTTTATTTTTAATACAATTAGGTATATTTTGTTTGTTTTAATAATTTGCATAACTGTTAACTTAAATACTCTTAAGTATTATTATTTTACATATATACATATATAATTTATACCAAAATTATCTCATTTTATGTATACATTATTAGTTTCATATTATTTTATGTATTTTCTTTTGAATATATGTGTATATATTTTATTTTTAAATCTATGTACTTATTTTATTTTATTTTAAACCTATATAAATATATATTGTTCATTTAAAGATCTTATTTTAAATTATATTTATTTCAAATACTCTTTATATTACGTATATATATACACTATTTATTAAATTTTTTCTAATAAGTATGTTTGGATTTAGATTATTTTGAACATTATTTCTTCTTACATGATGATTATCTCATAAACTCATTTCCAAAATTATTGTATTGATTATAGTTTATTTCTTAAATTGTTTCAGAAAATTCTTGATTTCAAATATTTATACTTCAAACTATATTTTTTTATCCATCTGTTATCATTCCAAAGTTTGTTCTATAGTTTATTAGTTTGCCATGCAAATATTGTTATCATATATTATTGCGTTAAATTATTTCCATAATTATGTTCGTAGGTATAATGTTAAGTTTGTATATTATTTCATGCTTAACGCTATATTCATGCTACTTGTTATTGTATTGTATTTCAAATTCCAACATATTCAAACCTTTTCTAAATATTTTATTACGTTAAGAATAAATGTGGAACCAATTTAAAGATTGCATATTTTAAAAACGAGACAATATTTGTGTGTTTAGAAGTACGGAAAATTACGTCCTAACGTGTTGGGTGTCAATTTTTCATTCAACTAAATAACCAAATACCCTTTTTTTTACATGTTTTGAAAATCAAAGATGATCTCGATGTTAAAGTATAAATGCGTTATATCCTAACATGCTGGGTATGATGCTTTTATCCCTTTGAAACGAGTTAATCTTGAGATTCAATTCCGACTTCATTAATTTTCTTCCGAATTTTTACCCTAAATATTTTCTAGTGTGGTATATATTCGAATTCTTTCTAAAGGTTTTCTTTCGTTAAAAGCATACATTGAACCAATTTCACGATTGCATATTGAAAAAAAAAACAAGGTAATATTTGTGCTTTTAGAAGTACGGAAAATTACATCCTAACGTGCTAGGTGCCGATTTTTTGTTCAACTAAATACCCAAATATCCCTTTTTACATGTTTTGAAGATCAAAGATGACCTCAGTGTTAGAGTATAAATGTGTTATATCCTAACGTGCTGGGTATAATACTTTTATCCCTTTGAAACGAGTTAATCTTGAGGTTCAATTCCGGTTTAATTAATTTTCTTCCAAATTTTTTTTACCCTAAACATTTTCAAGTTTTCGATATTAGGACAATGTTAATCAATTTGGTACCAACTTTGGGCGTTGCAAGGGTGCTAACCCTTCCTTGCACGTAACCGACTCCCGAACCCGTTTTCTCAAGTTTCGCAGACCAAAATATCTTTATAGGTGACCTGATCACACCTAAACAAAAAGGGTCGGTGGCGACTCCCTATTTCTTTTAAAGTCAATCCCCGTTTTTCAAAACTAAAATTAAAAAAAATGGTTTCGACACCTACTATTGTTCTTCTTCTATCCGTACAGAATGTTGCTCTATGTCTAGAGTCTACGAATATTCTTTCGAGTACTTGCTCATATCATTCAATTTCAATATAACTAACCTAACCTTGTCAGAATTTGATTAATTTTATAAACCTACTACATATTCACCTATGTTTAGAGATTACGCACATGCTACTCATAAATACTATTGAATGAAACAATAAATTAACATTGATATAATTCGTGGCCAGTAAAAGAAATAAAAGTTCATTAAATAATCTCAACCTTATGAGATTTAGCTTATGGGTTGGTGAATAAAATCTAGATTCAAAATAGCATTTAACATCATTTCCTCAAATCAGATTGCAGAATAGAAAATAAAGAATTAAAAGTAGAACTCAGGAAGATAGCTTTTGCCTGTCCAGCTCACAATTCTGACTATGAAATGTCTTCTAGTGACCAAGAAGGATTGCCTTCGTTCTCCCCTTTGCTTCTCTGCCCTTGTCACCACTGCTACCCTTTATTTTCGTCTAAGGGATTTCTCCTTCAAATTGTCTCTCTAATCGTCTACCTCTTTTTCAGTTTTTCTTTCTGGGTTTTACATCTCTCCCTTAGAGTAGGCCCATCATCCCATGATCCCTTGATTTTTTTCCTCTTTTTTGGGCTGATTTTTCTTGTACACATACAATAAGGATGATAACGGTTAAGTGTTGACTGGGCATCTTCTTTGAATTTCCACAATATTCGTGTTGGCAAACTGTCCAACCTCTTGCCACGACAAACCTTCAATCATTTATTCTTTTTTCCTCTTTTTGCACCTGCCACTCAATCAACAAACAAATCCTTCTCGCAAACAAAAAAATAACATATAATAACATTTAAGCACAGTCCAAGCTCCTCAATGTAATTTCCTAAACACTAATAGAAAGTCCTAAAGTGCAACTAAACTCATCTAAGTACAAGCAATTCATCAAGTTTAAAGGCATAAAATATAGCTTTTCTCAAGAGTTATCATACCCCCAAACCTGAGTTATTACTTATCCTCAAATGAGATATGCATGAATGCATGAATGTACTAATTGCCACAGCAACATAATCACCTTTGTATTGTTAGACCATCAAAAGAGTATCATGTACTTCAGTTCTCAACAATCTTTTATGTCTAAAAATTTGATCAAGTTTCATAAGCTTATTCAACAAAGGCAGTGCAAAAAAATTCCCCTAAGTACTCATACAACTTTCACTATTGCAAGTATCTCCTAATTTACTTAATTCATCTTTTAACTAAACTCATGGTGTTTTGTAATGGCATTTATTTTTTTCTTTTTTTTTTTTGAAATAGGGTTTTCAGCATGTCACACAATTCTTTGACTCGAGAATCAAAATGGAGCATACACTAAATTACCGAGTACTCAACCATGTCATAATTTGCATAAAAATCACTCATGAGGCCAAAGCTTTTAGCTTAGAAGATGGATGGAGCAAACAATTACCTCCTTAGTTATTCAGCTTATTGCTACAATGGAGTGCCTCCAATTTTCTTTACTTTATTACACACTTTTGCTTAAACTTGCTTTTCTAGCCAACAGCACGATGGAGCAAACAAAGTGCTGCTGACTTACTTGGCAATTCTAAGTATTGGAGTGCCTATTGTCCTTTATTTAAGTATTGCGTTGGCAATTTGACTGAGTTTGGCTTCAAAAGTCCCTAAGTTCATTAAAAAACACTTGCTATAGTCCAAAACTAACCGAGGTTCTCATGTTTAGGTGTTAATTTCTAAGTAACCTCACCTAAGCTAAATTTACCTAATCCACTGTCACATGTTCTAGATTTATTGAAGAATTTAAGCTTATCATTGAACATCACAAGTAAAAGTTGTACTCATCATAGTCAAACCAGTCATTATCAGTTACGTGGAAAAATAAAATTCACTAAAATGAACATGCTTACTAAATATAAATAAAGTGTTTACTAAATAGAAAATGCACCTTAAATTCTCAATACACCTCCAAACCTAAAGGGTGCATTGTCATCAATGCATGTACAGGCATGAAACATGAATGCAAGAAGATATATATGTAAAAAAAATGTCATGGCAAAACAAATGGAACGCATGATGCAAGGGATGGAAGAAAACTTCTCTGGCTTGGAGCTTAGTATGGTTATTTCATTTTTTTTCTGCCGGTGGATTTACGTGTACTGTACTTGTAAAGCATTTTCCTTTTCAATGATTGGAGTGAAACATCTTCTTGTTCATTATCAGATTTGATGATTTCATCAATAATCCTCTTCTTCCTCGCAATTAGTCGCAATACTGACTAATTCTGTTTTCTCTGTTTCTTCCTCTGGTCCTTTGTTTTCTTTCTCGGCAGTAGCAAGGTCTATGGGAATAGGGTTTATTTCAATTGGCTGGGCTTTACCAACCCCTTCTGCTATAGTTGTTTGCAATTCCTTAAGGAAGTTAAGAAAAACAGGCATTAGCTTGGTGAAATTCTTTTGAAGGGACCATTTCAGAGTAGTGTCCCTCCTCTCCACATAGGAATAGTAGAGAGCAAACTTGTCCCATACTTTTGCCAAATCCGCAGCAAGCTGAAGTTGCTGAGTCTTGAAAAGATTAGTTTGTTTATGCAACTTCGCCAATGAACTGAGCACTTGTTGCTCAAATAAACTGTTAGAAGTGGAGATGGTTGCAGTGGAAAATGTTGGTGTAGAGGATGTTGAGGCTGAACCAGGAGGTTGTTGTCGTGGAAAATCCTCCCCAGAAATCTTTGCAATAATCAACCTTGTAATGGCCCCTTTATTTGGGACAACATCATCATTAGCTTGGACTGAGACATTAACACGCTGGCAAAGCACGGTGATTTAATAAGGAAAGTTCACACTCCTGATATTCTTTTGTGCACATCGGTGTACTTTGTTGAATAAATCTTACCCATATTAATTTTCCTACCCTGTATGATGGAATGGAGCAGCAACATCCGCTCCTTAGAAACTGTTGAATTATGGGTAGAAATGAGTAAGCGCGCCTTAAGGAAGTGATACCATACCCTGCACTTGTGCTTCAAAGATGCCCTTTCCACGGTGTAATAATCTTGCCTCGACATCGTCCATTTAGTTCCCGTCACACATAAGTCTTGAAGAACCTAAGTTAACCCATCAACAGTGACAGTTACAGCAAACTCGGTATGCTCACATTGGATATCAGAAAGACCATACTGAGCATTTATCGTGTCCTCATCAAATAAGACCGAGACTCCTCACACATATATAAAAACAACATTTGGGGAAGTAAGGTGAGCATAGAACTCACGAACAATCTTGGTCAGCACATCGTTCGAATGCAAACAAAAAATTTGCTGTGAAAAATATAACGTCGGTAATGACAATATATCGCAAAGAAAAAAAGAAATAGAAATAAAAATAAAGAACACAAATTTTACGTGGAAACCCTTTCGGGAAAAACCACGGGCAGAGAAGAAGAAAAATTCACTATGTCGAATTCGAATCAATTACAAGAGGAATAGACCATGTCTATTTATAGGCTTATAAAGCCATATTCAATAGGAGTGTAGTAAGATTGAAACTCCTTATTCTAATCAATATCAAATAGATAGAGTTTAATAAGGTTTAAAAAACCTTATTTAAAATAAAATAAAAGAAGTGTAATTCTATAGGGATTCTTCTTTTATTTTATTTAAATAAGAATTTGGGTCACTTAATTCTAACAATCTCCACCTTGACACGAATTCTCAATGAACAAGTTCTTCATGGCGAACTCTTAACGAACAAGTTCTCCACCTCTTCCATAAAACCCCTTAAGGGTTTAACTTCAACAATGAACACCAACCAAGTCTAAGCAATGCTCAAACTTGGTTATAGGAAGTGACTTAGTCATCATATCTGCAGGATTTTCATGAGTACTAATTTTGCTCACAACAATATCACCACGAGCAATAATATCACGAACAAAATGATACCGAACATCAATGTGTTTTGTTCTCTCATGAAACATTTGATCTTTTGTAAGGAAGATGGCACTCTGACTGTCACAAAATACTGTGCTGATTTGAAGGTCTTCATTGAGCTCAGTAAAGAGTCCCTTCAACCAAATAGCTTCTTTACAAGCCTCAGTAATCACCATGTACTCAACTTCAGTGGTAGACAAAGCGACTGTAGTTTGCAAAGTAGCTTTCCAACTGATTGCACAACCTCCTATTGTAAAGACATAACCAGTAAGAGATCTTCTTTTATCAAGGTCTCCAGCAAAATCAGCATCAACATACCCAATGACTCCATCTCTAGTTCTTCCAAACTGTAAGCAAACATCTGTAGTACCTCGTAAGTATCTTAAAATCCACTGAACTGCTTTCCAATGTTCTTTACCGGGATTCGCCATGTATCTGCTAACTGCACTGACTGCATATGATAAATCTGGACGTGAACAAACCATAGCATACATGAGAGATCCCACTGCACTAGGGTATGGAATATGTGACATGTACTCAATCTCATCATCTGATTGTGGAGACAAAGCCGATGAAAGTCTGAAATGGGCTGCTAAAGGAGTACTAACAGGCTTAGCACTATGCATATTGAACCTGCAAAGAACTTTCTCAATGTACCCCTTCTGACTTAGGTACAATTTACTTTCTTTTCTATCTCTGAGAATCTCCATACCAAGTATCTTCTTTGCTGGTCCCAAATCTTTCATCTCAAATTTTTCACTTAGTTGGGCTTTGACCTTTCTTATCTCTCCTTTATCTTTTGCTGCTATCAACATGTCATCAACATAAAGAAGTAGATACACAAAAGAACCATCACTGTTTTTTTAAAGTAAACACAACTGTCAAAACTATTTCTTTTAAAATCATGAGAAGTCATAAAGGAATCAAACCTCTTGTACCACTGTCTTGGTGACTGTTTCAAACCGTAAAGAGACTTTTTCAGCAAGCAAACATAGTCCTCTTTTTCTGAGACTGTAAAACCCTCTGGTTGTTGCATGTAAATATCTTCCTCAAGTTCTCCATGCAAAAATGCAGTTTTTACATCTAACTGCTCAAGCTCCAAATCATGCATGGCCACAATACCAAGCAAAGCTCGAATCGAACTATGCTTCACAACTGGGGAGAACACATCTGTGAAGTCCACTCCTGGAATTTGACTGTAACCCTTTGCAACAAGTCTTGCTTTATATCTGGATTCTTCAACTCCTGGAGTCCCTTCTTTCTTTTTAAACACCCATTTATAGCGAATAACCTTTTTACCTTTAGGAAGTTTCACAAGATCCCATGTTCTATTTTTATGGAGTGATTCCATCTCCTCTTGCATAGCACACATCCACTTTTCTGAGTCTTCAAAGCTAACCGCCTCAGAATAATTAGACGGCTCTTGGTTTGCATCTATATCTTCAGCCACATTTAAAGCATAAGCAACTAGATCAGCCTCGGAATACTTCTTTTGAGGTTTAATTTCTCTTCTAGTTCTGTTTTTGGCAATAGAGTATTGTGGTGAAGAAGCAACTCTATTCTCAATGGCTTGAGGAGTTGTCTCTGTATTAATCTGATGCTCCACCTGCTTTTGATTTTCTTTATTGGAAGACTCTTTAAGAGATAAGTTAGGTAGCATAGCAGTTTCATCAAAAATAACATCTCTGCTAATCACAACTTTTCTATTTTCAGGACACCATAACTTATACCCTTTTACGCCAGCTTTATAACCAAGAAAAACACATTTAATAGATCTCGATTCCAATTTTTCATTATCAACATAAGCATACGCAGGATACCCAAAGATCTTTAAATCAGAATAATTAGCAAGATTACCAGACCATACCTCTTGTGGAGTCTTTTTCTCAATGGCAATGGATGGAGATCGGTTGATCAAAAAATATGCAGTAGAGGCTGCTTCGGCCCAAAACGACTTTGGTAAGTTGGCATTTGACAACATGCATCGAACCTTCTCCATGATCGTTCTGTTCATTCGTTCTGCAATGCTGTTTTGTTGTGGAGTATGACGAACTGTCAAGTGTCTCACGATCCCTTCTGACTTGCACAGTTTATTAAACTCATCAGAACAAAACTCTAAGCCATTGTCTGTGCGAAGGTATTTTATTTGTTTTCCTGTCTATTTTTCAATCATAGCTTTCCAAGACTTAAATGCGGAAAACACATCGCTTTTCTGCTTCAAGAAGAATGCCCAAACTTTTCTAGAAAAATCATCAATAAAAGTTAGTATATAATTAGCTCCACCTCTCGAAGGCACTCTTGATGGCCCCCACAGATTAGAATGAATATACTCCAACGTTCCCTTCGTGTTATGGATTCCTCTGGTGAATCAAACTCTCTTTTGCTTCCCAAAAACGCAGTGCTCACAGAACTTCAGTTTGCAAATTCTTTGCCCATCAAGAAGTCCTCTTTTGCTCAATTCTGCCATGCCATTCTCACTCATATGCCCTAAGCGCATATGCCAAAGTTTAGTAATATCATCATCTGACAAAGAAGAGGAAGCGACAGCTGCATCACCAATAACAGTAAAACCTTGCAAAACATATAACTTGGCAGTCTTTCTCTACCCTTTCATCACAATGAGGGAACCTTTGGAAATCTTCAAAAACCCACTTTCAGCTGTGTATTTGTACCCTTTTGAATCAAGAGTACTCAACGAAATTAAATTTCTCTTCAATTCTGGAACATGCCGTACGTCACTAGGTGTTCTGACAACTCCATCAAACATCTTAACTTTAATTGTTCCAACACCTGTAATTTTACACGAAGTATTATTTCCCATCAAAACAACACCTTCAGACACCGTTTCGTAATTTGTAAACCAATCCCGATTGGGACTCATGTGGAAGGTGCAGCCTGAATCAAGTATCCACTCCTCGCTCTCTTTTCTTTAGAATTGATGACAGAAGCGACTAGAAGTTCACCATCACTGTAGTCTTCTACAATATCAGCTTCACCGAATTTTTCTGGTTGTTTTCCCTTTTGATTCACAGCCTCCCTTTTAATCTTGTTCTGTAGCTTATAACACTCAGATTTAATGTGCCCTTTCTTCTTGCAAAAGTTATAAGTTTTACCTCTGTTTGAAGACTTTGATCTACCCTTAGATTTACCGCGAGGATTTCGATCCTGTGTCCTTCCACGATCATTATCAGTATTCTGATCTTGTCTCCCACGAATAATGAGACCCTCTCCCTGGGAGTCGGGTTTAACCACAAGATGCTTCATCTTATCATACGAGGTCAAAGAATCATAAACCTCATCAACTGTAAGAGACTCGCGGCTATATAAAATCGTGTCTCCAAAGGTTGAATAAGATGGGGGCAACGAACTAAGTAGAATCAACCCTAGATCTTCCTTATCATACTGAACCTCCATGGCCTCCAAGTTTGAGAGAATTTCTTTAAACACTGTTAAGTGTTCGTGCACAGACGCACCTTCCTCTAAACGATGAGCATAAAGACGTTGCCTCATATGCAACTTGCTATTAGAGTTTTTGACATACATATTTGTTCTAGCCTCTTCCATAATGCTGCGGCAGTCTTCTCCTTCATCACATCCTGTAAAATTTCGTTAGACAAATGCAGATGTAACTGTGTTAACGCCTTTCGATCCTTGCACTTCTTATCTTCCTCCGTCAATGTCGAAGGCATCTTATCTACCCCTAGCAGGGCTTCCTCTAAATCCATCTGTGCAAGAACTGCTTGCATCTTTATCTGCCACAACGCAAATCTGGTGTTGCGATCCAACAGCAGAATTTCATACTTTAAAGACGCCATTACCGTGATCGAGATGAAAAAAACCCGAAAGCTCTGATACCACTTTGTGAAAAATATTACGTCGATAATGACAATATATTGCAAAGAAAAAAAGAAATAGAAATAAAAATAAAGAACACAAATTTTACGTGGAAACTCTTTCGGGAAAAACCACGGGCAGAGGAGAAGAAAAATTCACTATGTCGAATTCGAATCAATTACAAGAGGAATAGACCATGTTTATTTATAGGCTTATAAAGCCATATTCAATAGGAGTGTAGTAAGATTGAAACTCCTTATTCTAATCAATATCAAATAGATAGAGTTTAATAAGGTTTAAAAAACCTTATTTAAAATAAAATAAAAGAAGTGTAATTCTATAGGGATTCTTCTTTTATTTTAATTAAATAAGAATTTGGGTTACTTAATTCTAACATTTGCCATCCATGTTGCTCAACGATAAAAGAAATGGAAGCATTGTATCCCATGAAAGGCTCGTCTTTAAAAAGAAAGCCTTTTTCCAAACAAAAGGGTCGCTTGGAGATGTTGTTCTAGTATCGCTCTTCTACCGCAACGTTAAAGAAAGTGAGAGGTGGCATAGTAGATTATTGAAGGGTAGATCGTCTAGCCATTGTGGAAAGTTAAGGTAAAAGTTTGTGTAGAAGAGGAAGAAAAAAATTTACAGTGTTTGAAGAAAGCACAAATAAACGTGGAGAGAAAGAAAATTTAGGGTAACTGTAAAAGAATTGAAGAGGTTAGGGTAAAATAAAATGACGGCAAAGTAAAGAGTAAATGGGGTATGATGTGAGTGATAGGAGGCTGGTAATTATGGCCTGACTTTGGTGTGATGGAAATTTGGAGGGAAAGTGAAAAAGTTATAGGCCCAAATATTTGGGAAACAAATTCCCAATAGGCCAACGGGTATCATACGACCCAACCTCACAATTGTTGTTATGAGATAGTGTTGACGGTTTAGGAAATTAAATGACCCGTATACTTGTGGATCTCGTCTTTCATATATTTTGTGTATAATTTCTACTTTGGATGTTGGTACATCCGGAGACAGTCACCCTCCCACTAATAATAAAACTTATACCTTGCACGTCAATGGTTCATTGAAGAACGATTTCAGAGTAGGTATATTGCTGACTAATCCTGAAGGAAATGAATGGTAGTATGGTCTCTTGTTTACCTTCTCCATTTTTAATAATGCCACCAAATATGAAGCACTCGTTGTCAGGTTAGAATTGGCTCAAAAATTAAGGGTCAAGAAGTTTTATGTTCACATTAATTCCTAGTGAGTAGCCAAACAGATCCATAGAGATTACGAGGTTAAAGAGCCCACCTTAAACAAATATTACTCCTTAGTAATGAGGTTATTGAAGAAGAATCTGGAGATCCAAGTTGATAGGATATCCCATGCTGAGAATGCTCGAGCTGACTTCTTATCTAGATTAGTTTCCATTGTTGAGATTGTGCAGTGGGCAAAATTTTACTTAAGCACAATGAACGCCCTAGTTGAGACGGTGGGCCAGGTTTTTAGTATTGACTCTGAAGATATCCAGATGACTCCCCTGGTTAGCTTCTTATCTTGTGATAACACTCCTTCCGATCCCAAAGAGCGTGATAGGCTTCATTGCTTGACCTCTCGTTAGTTAGTCATTGATGGGGTCTTGTATAAGAAAGGATATCTACTACTACTTTTGAGATGTTTGGGTCCTTCTAAAGCTGAGTATGTGACGCGAGAATTGTGCAAAGGAATTTGTGGGAACCATCCGGTTATCAAAGCCATTGCTCGAAAGATCCTCCAACAGCTATACTATTGGCACACACATTAAAAAGATGTGTCATCCTTCGTACTGAAATGTGAGCCTTGTTAGAAGTTCTCTCGCTTGTTCCCAGCAGCTAGTCAAACCCTTGCAAATCATTTCTAGTTCTTGGCCTTTCTCAACTTGGGGATTGGATATTATGGGCCCTTCCTATCAACCGTGGTGCAAAAAAAATTCATCATTGCGGCAATCGAGTACTTCACCAAATAGATGGAAGCGAAAGCTTTGGCCACCATCATATAGAAATAAATGGAGAACTTCATATGGAAGAATGTTATCTACCAATATGAGATCCCACAACTGATCATCACAAATAACGATACTCAGTTCTAGGGGAAATTTAAGGAATTTGGAGATACCCTCTCTCTACTAAGGAGGGTTATAGGTAAAAGGTTGTGGTATGGATAAGATTACTGGGGTCTCCATACCAGTATTATACTAAGCTCCTGATACGAGTGATTGCAGAAGTATTATGGTGGGTGGTCAAAGTTGACTATAATACCACTGTCGAAAAAGAGGGGGAGGTTTGCTCGGATCGCTATGGTTGTTGATTTAGAGAAGTCGTTTTCCCCTATGTGGTCTTTGTTATGGCTAATGAACCTATCAAGTATGAGGGGTTGCCCCTCATTTTCTACGAATTCGACTGTTATGGAAACGGTAAGGAATCATACAGTAGGGTGAAAACTACTATCCAGAAACCAATGGTGCCCAAGCTGCTACGAGTATGGCTGTGATCGCTGCTAGTTCAAAGCTCGACATACGTGCATTACATGTAGCAATAAGTCGATGGAGAGGACCACTGAAATAGAAGAATAAGTCTAGGAAAGGAAAGGAGATCGTGAAAGAGAAGGAAACTCCTACAAAATCACGGTTTGATATCCTTAATGATATGGATAAGAATATTTTAGAGGATAATATGGAGGACGTAGTAGATTTGGTGTTACGAGATGAGGGAATGGTTATTGAGCAATGGGTAATTTAAGGAATGTTCAAATGAATACTAATAAGGTTAAGGTAGTGGGTTATATGCAATGTATGAGAAAATCAAAAACTGCTTGTGCAAATATTTCACAGGATAGGGTCGTAAGCTGTGCTAAACAGAAAGGCCAGAGTCAAACACCAAAGGCACATATAGATATTATGGGAGATAACAAGGTGGGAGGAGGGGAGGCTAGTGGTCATGATATTAGTAGACCTTGAAGATCAATTGTCCAATAAAATACTCGGTTGGATGGTCAATACCATAAAGATGTGGTTGTTGAGGATAGGGCTATTGATAAGGGGGTAAATTTTGGGATTTATACTTTTAATGGTAAGACTCATAGAAAGATTGACAGGAACTAGGGAAGAAAACAAAGGAATTCAATGAAGGACATCACCAAAAGAAGGCTCAAAGTATGTAAAAAAAATAGAGTAGGAAACCTTCGAACGTCGAGTTGGGCTCTTTTAGTTGTTGGCCTTAACCGTTTGGTGTTATTTTGTTTTCTTTTTGTTTGAATTATCTAGTTTGTACCAAAAAGATCAAGGGATAAAAGGAACATTTAATCTATGTAACTTTTTTTCAATTTGGTCAATGAATTTGAATACTACTAAGATATAATGATGAGTCATTACATAAATTCTTTTAAATATATATAAAAATCTAAAGAAATAAAAAATATTATAAAATTTTTTTCAAATTCAAGTGATTATATGATACAATATCAAAATGTTACATCACCATACTTTAATGGAATCCAAATTCATAAACCAAATCGAGATGATATTATTGAGAGAGATAATTATACACCCCAAACATAATTTGTAAAACAAACATGAAGAATACTAAAAAAAATTTGAAGTTAAAAAGAAATAACAAATTCAAGATTAAATGTTATTTAATCCCAAAGATGAAAAACTAAAGTCTTATGCTTACAAAATTATCTTTTTCTAAGGAAGTCAAGAATGAAAGGCAACAATATTGTTACATCTGCTCTTGTTGAGAGTCGAACTCAAGACCTCCCGCTTACTAAACGGGTGCTCTAACCAACTGAGCTACGAGAGCTTGTTGCTTACAGCTTCAAGCTTCACTTATAAAACTATTGAACGTACTACTGTTTCACTTATACTTTAGATATTGCATTTGATACTCTGTAGTTTTGTTATCTTCGACATGGTACCAAGAGAAGCTTGAATTAGATACATAATATGGGGGGTGTTAATAATTAGGGAAACTAATAGAATTTAATGTTGGATGAAGTTACAGCCCACCGCTTTGTTTCCCTGAGTAAGCTTTCCTGCTCACAGTCTTCTCGAGCAATGATCCCAGCCATATGCCGAGTTCATTAATATCCTCCACCAAATCATGGTACTTCCACAGCACTCTCATCACCTTGCCATTTTGTAGGACACTCTCAATCCTCTTGTCCTCCTCCATGCAAATCCCAACCCTGATATTGGCTTTTGCTGCTTGCCTTAGTGCCTCCCTCACTACAAACAACTTCACCATCGTCTTGTCATCTGTTTCCACCGTGTTGCAATACTGACCCATGTATTTCCCACCGTCATCGGTTATCAGGAATGCAACTCCATATCCCCTCAAGCCTTTCTTCCATGCTATGTACACTGTGTATCTAAGTCTTTCTTGCAACGCAATAGGCCTCCCGCTCTCCACCTCATTACCTTGCATACTCCCGCATTGTTCCTCCTTCAAGCTCCTTGACCAGCTACATGCCTTTTCTCTTATATGACATAGTGCCTGCACTGGGTTCACCTGTTGAGCTTTGATCCAAACTTTGTCCATTTGAACCCAAATATTTCACAATACATGCACACTTTGGTATTTAGAGTTTGGACAATGGATATGCAATTATGGATTCCACACACATTTTATAAAACAAATTTCTCCTTTCTTTCACTTGGGAAATTAGTTTTTTCTTTTCTTTTGATATCCGTAAGTTTCTCAATTCATTGGCTTAGATGGCTACAGTTTTTCAGTTTTTAGTTTCTATTTGTGTGTGGATTTAGGTAACTTTCAACAATGATGTCACCAAAACCAATTTGTTTTGCTGGTTTACTTTTCTGTAAATCATACACAACAAAACACGCTGAACGAGAAAAGTTAACAGTAATAAATTAGATGTAAAATTAGTTTAAAAGCACATATACCATCCCTTTTTACAGTTTATAGTAATAAAATTGATAATTGAATTACTAACTTTTAATCAACCTGCGTACACATAAATTTGTTTAATTAAAACGAATTCAGCTTAATTTGGGAAACCCAAAATTCTTTCATGTTGTTTTATAAAGCTAAAAGGTAACAGAAGGTAAATAAAAAGCAACAACCCACACCTGTTAAAACCCCTACAGAGCATTACACACCTCACCACCAACGAAAACAAAATAAATCTCTGTTAACCAAGGCATTTCTATTTTTCCGGAGCATCATCTATCCCAACAATTGATGGCCCAGTCCTTAAGGCCTAATAAATTGCAAAAAGAAGTTCAATTGGGTTTACTTTTTGTTGTAGGACCCTGGCCTGAGTCAACAACACAAGATGAGTTTAGGGAAGGCACAAGGTTGTCGGGATGTTAATCGTAGGCTTGATATAAAATCTTTCATTACTCTATTCATGGCTCAGCATGTGGGTTTATCAACATTTGGTGTTTCTTTTTTATATATAACTTATCTATCTATACTCATACTATAATATTATAAGGGAACGTTTGGTTTCAGGTCAAGATTTTGAAATATATGGGTAATCTTAAGTAAAGTAATGTAATCTTTTATTTTATGACAATTTCACCCATTTTTTTATTATTATTACAGATTTGATCAAATTTATCCTTTACTCCCCCTAATATTTAACTTTCATATTAATGCTAAAGGAACTAAACTTGTTAAAAAAGAAGCAACTCTATAAGGACAATTTAGTAAAATATATTTTTAAATAATCTTACATTTCATCAATCAAACAATAAAATCTTATATTCCAACCAGATTAACAAAAAAGGGTAATGTAACATATCCAGTAATGTGCTAAAGGGGTATTTGGTTCATGGAATGTAAGATCACCTTTGGTAATAAGATTGTTGGAATGTAAGATTATGGAGTGGGACTGTTAAGTACGGTACACTGTTTGGTCATATGATTGGAATGTAAGTTTTTTGTGTTTGGTTAATGAAATGTAAGATACCTAAAAGAACATTTTACTAAATTGTCATTATTATAGAATTTGTTTTCTTAAGCATATTATTATATTTACTCTAAAGAATTATTTATTAGTATATTTGTTAGAAACAATTTTGGCTTCTAGCAACAACCGTTGCAACTTAAGGCATAGCTAGAATAAGTCAAAATTTATCTTATTTTGTTGAGAATCTTTTGATTCAAAACGTGTTAGGCATTGCATTTGTGGCATTTGGAAATTATTTTTTGCCTATCTATGATGTGCAATAGTGCATAATCAAATCATAAATGATTGGATCAGTGTAACGACCCAATTTCAGTGAAATCGGAACAGTGAAATTTATGGTAGAAAATGAAAGGTTGCTGATAGATAAACAACTTTTACAAAGTTATTTGTGATGAAAACATGATTTAGGGACTAAAATGTAAAGTTGTGAAATTTGATGAAAAATTCTAAATTTTTATGAATACAAGTGTTGTAAATTTTGTAATGTTTTGGTTAGGCTTGGAATAGGGAGTAAATTGTATAAGTTTCATTTTCCGAGCCTAGGGACGAAATTAAAATTTATGGAAAAGTTAGGGGCAAAATGGTAATTTTTCCTAGGACGTAAATTGAGTTCCAACGAGTATAAAATGTATGAAATTGATGATTAAATTTATTTATATAGATCCAGACAACTCAAATTTGAGGTTAGATCGAGGAAAATAAAAGGTTTTGGATTAGTAGATTTTATATGCGAAGAAGTGTCGAGGTAAGTTCGTGTAACTTAATCGAGCATGTATATGTTAATTGAATGTTGTGTTTGTATGTAATGTGACTTATATTAATGTGCATTACTTGTATGCTATGATGGAAAATTTAATACATGCTTGAAATGGTGAAAAGGGGGTTAAGTCCTGATTGAATATTGAATTCCAATGAGTATATATGCTTTCCCGAAATGAATAAGGTCCTACATTTGTTGCAGATGGGATTTAGCTCGGACGAGTAATCATATTGACCTTTTTTTAGAAAGGATTTAGTCCGGACGGGTAATCTTGATATAATACCTCTCGAGTATACGTTATGATTAGGATTTAGCCTGGTCTGGTAATCCAAAATGAGCTCTTCTGAGCATACGTTATATAAAGGATTTAGCCTGGACTGGTAATCCTGTTATACATCATGTGGCTCAAGAGTGTGATCCTTGATTAAGTGCCCTAATGGGTACTCTTGACAAAGAATTGACAGGTTATTGAATCGTACACCTCGAGTGTACCACTTGAACATTGATCGGTATTTCAATGATTTAACGGACACAACTCTTGACATGGTATGAGAATTATAAGATGAAATGATAATGTTAATGTCTTGAAAGAGTATTGCATGATGAGCTCATCTATCTTTACTTGATGTATATGTAAGTTTTGTGACTAACATGTTTGATTGAATGCATGTGTTTAGGCAATTTTGTCAAATGAATGGAAAACATGATATTGTATGCTTAGATTTAGTAAACGGGATTGGTAAGTTTAGTTTTCCGTTATACAAACTTACTAAGTATGTAATGCTTACTCCATTTTGTTTTCTCCTATTTTATAGTGCTCGGAAGCACGCGAAGGTTGGAAGATCATTGGAGCATCGTCACACTACCTACTAGCTATTTTGGGTATATATAGTAGAATCATTTTGGTATAATAGCATGTGTAGGACAACTTGGCCAATAGTGGCTTGAAAATGATGTTTTGTAACCTAGCCATTGGAATGGCTAGTAATGGCTTATTTATGACTAAGTAGGTTACTATGATATATAAATACGTGTTATGTTAAGTAAATGTGATCAAATGATGTTAATACCTAAGTTAAATCAAGGTAAGTTTATAAACACCTATGCATGTAATGGTATGCCTTGATAAATAACAGAATTTGTTTAATTTGAATGCTTGAAATGGTTGGTATTGGATGTTTGTTTCAAGTGTAGGTCATGGGTTTGATTTTAGATGAGAAATGAAGCTAGAAATGGCTTTATTTTGTCCACACGGGCAGACACACGGGCGTGTGTCTAGACCGTGTGTGACACACGACCGGGTACATGGGCGTGTAGTTAGGTCATGTGTCTCCTACACCTTAATTTTGAGAAATAGAATGCTCAAAATTGAGCACACAGATAGAGACACGAGCGTGCATTTCAGCTGTGTATGCTACACGGCCTAAAACATAGGCGTGTGTCTTAGCCTTGTGAAACCTGCACCAAATTTCGAATTGAATTAATTAACCAAACGGCCTAGCACATGGGCGTGTGGCATGACCGTGTACAAAATTCAGAGAGTTACACGGGGTTAAACACGGCCTACAGCACGGGAGTGTCCCTTGGACCACATGGGCATGTGAGCCCTTCACCTTATATTGTAATTTCGTGAAAAATATTCTTAGAGGTTCTGATTAAGTACCGACTCGATTCTAATGCTCTTATTGGGCCTCGAGGGTCCATTTAAGGGACGTTACGAATGATTTCAGAATTTGAATAGTATCTTACATGATTTATCTGTAAATGTTTCTGAATGTTCCGATAATGCTCCGTAACCCTGTCTCGGCGACGGATACATGTTAAGAGTGTTACATTTAGTGGTATCAGAGCTATGATTTAGCTGATTCTTGGATTTAACGTAGTAAACACGAGTTTAGCTATGCATGCCATTATATAAACTGTGATAGTGTGATGACTCTTGATCATTTTAAATATGTTTTTCATATAGTAATGTCATCCAATTGAGCTAGAGCTGAATCCGAGGAAGCTGAAAGCAATGCTTCAGCTTCAGTTCAAAGAGTTGCTTCTACATCTGGTAGTGAAAGGCCAGTTTCTAAGGGCTGAAGTGAGGAGGCAAAACAAGCCTTCTTTCAAATGATGAATGATTGGTTTACTCAGTACTTAAGAACAAACCCTGCTGTACAACGACCTCCCCCACCTGCTCCTCAACTGGTTCCTGAGGTACCACAGGGTGCTGAACTCGCTAGAACTGGTAAGCCCTCTGGTAGATAAAGTAAATATGGGGCAGAAGAATTTAGAGCTACCGCAGATGATGATCCGGAAAGGGCTGAATTTTGGTTGAAAAATACCATCCAGGTTTTTGATTAGTTATCTTGTACACCTACTGAATGTTTGAAATGTGCAGTATCTCTACTAAAAGATACAACCTATCATTGGTGGAATACCATAAATTCGGTGGTATACAGCCTATCATTGGTGGAATACCATAAATTCGGTGGTATACAGACTATCATTGTTGGAATACCATAAATTCAGTGGTACCGAGAAAGAGAATTACATGAGAATTCTTCCAGGCTGAATTTAGGAAGAAGCATGTGAGTCAGAGATTTATGGATCAGAAAAAGAAAGAATTTCTAGAGCTCAAACAAGGAAATATGACTGTGCCTGTGTAACATCCCCAAACCCGGCCCATTCACTACGACCAAATCTGGTTATATTAGTGCGGAAAAGACGGTGGAAAAATCTATTTAACTTAGAAAAATTTAGTAAAACTTGCTACCTTTTGTAAAATCCATGTTTATTCAAACTTATGAGTAAAACTTTGTTATCATATCAATATTATAAAATGCCCAAAAATAAACTTTAATGAATATATAAGACTAATTCTAAATAAATAAGTTGTCAAAAATAAATTCGTTTCCACTTAGTAATTTAATATAATCCAAACATAAAATAATTAAATAATTCCCAAAGTAAATAAAAAATCAAAGGGTCTTATTACATCAATGTTTAAAAGATCTAGTACTTAATATAAATAAACTTAAAATATTTAAACTATTCTTTCTGCATGGGCCACCACGTGTCCTCTCCGATCCCGGTCCACTCTACGCGTCACCTGAAATGGTTAATTAAAAGAGTGAGTCCACTGACTCAGTGCATAATCACAACACATATTTCCATCCGTATGGGCTCGACCCATACCCACACAGCCATCGAAACAAATCACGCAAGAATGCATCTCAGCCCAACCCATTGTCCAACCGAACACCAACCTTAGCAGACTCCCCGCCTAAGGCCGTGGCTAATCCACCGATCACAGTGTGATCCATAACATCTTACCTTGGCAAGCTCGCTGCTCAAGGCCGTGGCTGAGCCACCGATCAACCCAAGTGATCCAATATCGTAATCTGTCTACGGTGATGCACATAGCAATCAACCGCCGAGATGGGCACCGAGCCAACACCTCCCTTGAGGTAGCACACAGCAAATCCCCAAGCGCTAATGTAGCCGAAGCTATCATTAGACCACGTACACCTTGTGTACACTTCCTTCTTCATCGAATCAAGCCCAAACCCCATGCAACTACATATATATGCAACATGTTAAGCCATCATATCACATAAGTATATAAATATTTATACATACATAAATACATCACAAATAAACTTACCATCACCAGTTCTCATCACTTATGCCATTATAAACGGCTTCCACACATAATACACATGTAACAAGTTAGCAACCAAAACCACAGAAATAGTGCGATGATTACGCACCTTAATAGCTCAACAATCCAAACCCGAAACGCTACTCTATGCCTCAGCAAATGCTGCCTATACCAATCCCGAAAAGGTCTCCTGCGCTAGTCTCCTCTCCCCCCTACAAACGGCCTTATCATCATAACCTTAGGTTAAACGAATACTAAATACATAGCTTATTAAAACAAAGCCTTACCAAATCGATTGCTATGGAACCCGAAGAAGTCTATGCCAACATTCGGCCAATAACACTACCAAACTGAGGGAAGGAAAATTCGGCAAAGGGTGGTGGTGTAGATTCGGCTATCTATAAAATCAAGAAGTAGGGAATAGTGGTTTCGGCCAAAGAGAAGAGAAAGAAAGATGTGGGGTGTACTTTCGGTTTTGAAGTGAAAAGGAAAGGAAATAGGGAGAGCAAAGGATTTGGCAACTAAGCTTTGGAGAAAAGGGTTTCGGCAACCAAAGAAAATGTGAAGCACAATTTGACAAGGGAGAGAAAACAAATGATGAATGAATAATGAGCACCTCCCCCCCCTATTTATACTAAAAAGCCAAGCTCCAACCCCCCAAAAATAATCCCTAAAAATCTCCTAAAATACCTCCCCACCATCCATTCAAAATAGTTTGAATGGGTCAAACCTTCTAGCCAAAATTTAAAAAAAAGAAGACCAAGTCTTCATCTATTTTTAAGCCTCCAAAACCGTCCAACCTCCTACCAAAAAAACAATGCCCATCTGCTGCTCCCGCGAATCGAACATGAGACCCTTCCCCTTGCAAATGGCGTCATACACACAAGGCCTTAGTGGCGCCCATCCTGCCACTCCACCAACTCCTTTCTTGTGACATAAACTCCCAAATAATTCTCTTAAGTCCCCTCTTTGCCAAGCTTCCCCCTTTCAACACTAAAAACCAAAAATTTTCTAAGGCATTGCCCCACCTTCTAGGGTTCTCAGGACCCCTAAAACTCACCCAACCACACACTGAAGTGTGCCAACACCCGAACTAAGCACCAAAAATCTAACCCCTAAAACCAGGGTGTTACAGCCTGAATATGAACGAGAATTTGTTCGGCTGAGTAAATATGCCAGAGAATGGGTCCAGTTTGAGGCTGAAATGTGTAAACGCTTTGAAGAGGGTTTAAATGAAGACATCAAATTGTTGATTGGAATTTTCGAAATAAGAGAATTTGTGGTACTGGCCGAACGAGCACATAAAGCTAAAGAATTGAGTAAAGAGAAGAAACAAGCTAAAAGAGAGGCTCGGCTTTCTAGAAAAAGAACTATGAGTAAGTCGCAGTCATTTACTTCTAATAAATTAAAGAACTATTATGATCATGTGACCACCTCTACGGGATATTTTGAAAGAGAGCGGGGCTCTCAATGTTCTAACCCGAGGTCTTCATTTCCATCTGTGACCAGTATGGGTAGTGTTGGTAATCCCAAACCAAAATGTAAACATTGTAACAAATTTCATCATGGGGAATGCCAGTCTAGAAGTGGTGCTTGTTTTGGATGTGGTTCACTTGACCAATTTCTCAGAGACTGTCCAGAAAGAGTTGAAAAAGAGATAGAACCAGCTCCAAAGCCTAGTAATCCTGTCTCGAGAGGTAGACCACCCCGTCATCCCAGCAATGTTAGTGGTAGTCGAGGTACTACTAGGGATACATCAGTTAAATCTGAGGCACGAGCACCTGCAAGAACATATGCTATTCATGCTAGAGAAGATGCCTCTGCACTAGACGTCATTACTGGTACATTTTCTTTACTTGATACTGATATTACTACATTGATTGATCTTGGTTCCACATATTCATACATATGCACGAACTTAGTGGCTGTTAAAAATTTACCTATTGAGTTCATTGAATTTGTGGTTAAAGTTTCAAACCCCCTAGGCCAGAATGTTACGGTGGATAAAGTTTGCAAAAACTGTCCATTGATCATAAAAGGTTATTGCTTTTCGGCTGACTTGATATTATTGTCATTCGATGAATTTAATGTGATTTTGGGAATAGATTGGTTAACCCAATATGATGCAGTGGTGAACTGTAAACAAAAATATATTGTATTGAAATGTCAGAATGGTGAATTGCTTCATGTCGAATCTAATAAACTAGATGGATTACCTAATGTGATTTCAGCAATATCGGCACAGAAATATGTTAGAAAGGGGTATGATGCTTATCTTACATATGTGTTCAATACTAAAGTATCTGAGTTAAAGATTCAGTCGATACCGGTTGTATATGAATTTCCTGATGTATTCCTAGAAGAATTACCTGGTTTACCACCGGATAGAGAAGTGGAATTTTATATAGATCTTGTTTCGGGTACAACACCTATATCTATAGCACCTTACAGAATGGCTCCCACTTAATTGAAGGAGCTGAAAGCCCAGTTGCAAGAATTGATTGATAGAGCTTTTGCTCGACCTAGTTTCTCACCTTGGGGTGCACCGGTTTTGTCTGTAAAGAAGAAAGATGGATCGTTAAGGTTGTGCATTAATTACAGACAGCTCAACAAAGTTGCAATAAAGAACAAATATCCATTGCCTCGTATTCATGACTTGTTTGACCAGTTGAAATGTGCCACTGTATTTTCAAAGATTGATCTTCGTTCTGGCTATTATCAACTGCGGGTAAAAGATTGAGATGTACCAAAGACAGCTTTCAGAACCAGTAATAGACACTATGAGTTTCTTGAAAAATGCACCTGCAGTGTTAATGGATCCGATGAACAAAATTTTCAACCTATATTTAGACAGGTTAGTGGTGGTATTTATAGATAATATTTTGGTTTACTCTCGAGATGAAAATGAACATGCTGAGCATTTGAGAATAGTATTGCAAACTTTTCGAGAGAAACAATTATATGCCAAATTCAGTAAATGTGAATTTTGGCTACGATAAGTCAGTTTTCTTTGGCATATAGTATCTGCTGAAGGTGTCAGGGTAAACTCGAATAAAATTTCAGCCATTGTTAATTGGAAGCCACCGAAGAATGTGTCTGAAGTCCGAAGTTTTCTGGGACTAGCTGGTTATTATCGGAGGTTTGTAAATAAAAATCAATGATAGCTTCTGCGATGAATCGTTTACTACAAAAATATGTAAAGTTTGAGTGGACTGGCAAATGCCAACAGAGGTCTGACAGATTAAAAGCTTTATTGACAAAGGCACCAGTGTTAGTTTAGCCTGAATCGGGTAAGGAATTTATAATTTACAGTGATGCATCATTAAATGGTTTAGGTTGCGTTTTGATGTAAGAAGGTAAAGTAGTAGCCTATGCTTCAAGACAACTAAAACCACAAGAAAGAAACTATTCGACACATGACATTGAATTGGCAGCCATAGTGTTTGCATTGAAAATTTGGCGGCACTACTTGTTTGGTGAAAAATGTCACATATTCACTGATCATAAAATTTTGAAGTATTTGATGTCATAGAAAGATTTGAATTTGAGACAGTGCAGATGGCTTGTATTACTGAAAGATTATGATCTTGTTATTTATTATCATCCGAGAAAATCCAATGTAGTGGCAGATGCTTTGAGTAGAAAATCCTTGTATACTTTACCAGCAATGAATACCCGATTGTCGTTGCCTGATGATGGTTCAATCATAGCCGAGTTAAAAGCTAGACCAACTTTTTTGCAACAGATCTCTGAAGCTAAAAAAAATGATAGTAAGTTGCAAGCAAAAAGGATACAGTGTAAATCGACTCCTGACTCAGAATTTTAGATTGGGACTGATGGTTGTTTGTTATTCAGAGGCAAAGTATGTGTACTGAAAGATTCAAAAATAGTACAAAAGATATTGAATGAAGCTCATAACGGTAACATGTCTATTCATCCTGGTAGTAATAAAATGTATAATGATCTGAAAAAGATGTACTGTTGGCCAGGAATGAAACGAGATATTTCTGAGTTTGTATCTAAATGTTTGATATGTCAGCAAGTAAAAGCTGAACATCAGTTGCCTTCTGGACATTTACAACCAGTTACGATACCAGAATGGAAATGGGAAAGAATTACCATGGACTTTGTATCAGGGTTACCCCTGTCTCCAAAGAAGAAAAATGTCATTTGAGTGATTGTAGATCAGTTGATAAAGTCGGCACATTTTATTCCGGTATGTATGGATTTTTCCTTAGATAGATTGGCTGAGTTCTATGTTTCTGAGATTGTTAGATTGCATGGAGTGCCTGTCTCCATCATTTCAGATAGATATCCTCAGTTTACATTCCGATTTTGTAGCAAATTGCAAGAAGCTCTGAATACTCAGTTACACTTTAGCATTGCATTTCATCCCCAGACAGATGATCAATCTGAACGGGTAATACAGATCTTAGAAGATATGTTTCGATGTTGTATACTTAATTTTGAAGGTAAATGGGAAAAATGTTTGCCTTTAGTTGAATTTGCTTATAATAATAGTTATCAGTCTAGAATTAAAATGGCACCGTATGAAGCCTTGTATGGTCGCAAATGTAGAACTCCATTGTACTGGACAGAACTTAGTGAGAAAAAGTTACAAGGAGTTGACTTAGTCCGTGAAATCGAGGAAAAAGTAAAAGTAATTCGAGACAGTTTGAAAGCAGCCTCTGATCAACAAAATTCTTAAGCTGATCTGAAAAGAAAAGAGACAGAATTTCAGGTTGGTGACAAGGTATTCTTGAAAGTGTCACCTTGAAAGAAAGTTCTCCGGTTTGGTCGTAAAGGAAAACTGAGTCCACGGTTCATTGGACCATATGAGATTACAGAAAAAATTAGACCGGCTGCATATTAATTAGCTTTACCACCAGAACTTGATCGAATTCATAATGTTTTTCATGTGTTTATGCTACGACGGTATCGACCCGATCCTTCGCATGTTATTTCTCCAACAGAGGTAAAGATCCAGCCTGATATGACATATGGCGAAGAACCAATCAAAATCTTAGCTCGGGAAACAAAATAGTTAAGAAATAAAACGGTAGCATTAGTAAAATTTCTTTGGCAACGACATGGTATTGAAGAAGCTACTTAGGAACCGAAGGATACTTTAAAGAAGCAATACCTGGATCTTTTTACTGGTAAGATTTTCAAGCACGAAAATCCTTAAGAGGGAGAGTTGTAACGGTCCAATTTTAGTGAAATCGGAACAGTGGCTTCGGGACCACAAATCAAATTCGAAAATAAAGTTTATTTTTATTTTATTATATGGTTCGTATTATGATAGACATGTCGTGTGAAAATTTTGATACGAAACTTTTATCGATTAAGTGTTTAATTACGAGAATGACTAAATTGCATAAAATGTGAAAGTTGAATTCTAGTAGCTATAAGGGTTAAATAGCAATGGAATTCAAAACTAGAGGTCCTTATATGGTAATTAGACCATTAAAGAAAAGCATGTAGATTTTTGGTGACTCATCCATGGAAAAATTAGAAAAGAGTAGGGACTAAATTGGAAATTAGAATAATTAATTAATTAAAAAGATGATAAAAGATATCATCTTATTATTTTGTCATCTTCAATCAAAAAATTATATGGAAATCCTAGGAGAGAGAAAAGAAACTTTCAAGGCCTAATTGGGTAAGTTTCCTGGTCCTGTTTTTAGTAATTTTGATATTTTTGGAATCGAGATGACCTAATCTATCTATTTGGGGATCAATTTGAAAAATTATTAAAGTATGGAAAATGGGTCATGGATTTATATGCTAAAAGTTATAAATTTATGGTAGAAAATGAAAGGTTGTTGATAAATAAACAACTTTTACAAAGTGATTCGTGATGAAAACATGATTTAGGGACTAAAATGTAAAGTTGTGAAATTTGATGAAAAATTCTAAATTTTTATGAATACATGCTGTAAATTTTGTAACAGGGTTTTGGTTAGGCTTGGAATAGGGAGTAAATTGCACAAGTTTCATTTTCCGAGCCTAGGGATGAAATAGGAATTTATGGAAAAATTAGGGGCAAAATGGTAATTTTTCTTAGGACATAAATTGAGTCCCAACGAGTATAAAATGTATGAAATTGATGATTAAAATTATTTATATAGATCCAGACAACTCAAAATCGAGGTTAGATTGAGGAAAATAAAAGGTTTCGGATTAGTAGATTTTATAAGCGAACAAGTGTCGAGGTAAGTTTGTGTAACTTAATTGAGCATGTAATTATGTTAATTGAATGTTGTGTTTGAATGTAATGTGACTTATATTGATGTGCATTACTTGCATGCTATGATGGAAAATTTAATACATGCTTGAAATGGTGAAAAAGGGGTTAAATCCCGATTGAATATTAAATTCCGATGAGTATATATGCTTTCTTGAAATGAATAAGGTCCTACATTTGTTGCAGACGGGATTTAGCTCAGACGAGTGATCCTATTGACTTTTTTATAGAAAGGATTTAGCCCGGATGGGTAATCCTGATATAATACCTCTCGAGTATATGTTATGATTAGGATTTAGCCTGGACTGGTAATCTAAATTGAACTCTTCTGAGCATACGTTATATAAAGGATTTAGCCTGGACTGGTAATATTGTTATACGTCAAGTGGCTCGAGAGTGTGATCCTTGATTAAGTGTCCTAATGGGTACTCTTGAAAAAGAACTGACGGGTTATTGAATCATACACCTCGAGTGTACCACTTGAACATTCATCAGTATTTCAATGATTCAACGGACACAACTCTTGACATGGTATGAGAATTATGAGATGAAATGATAATGTCTTGAAAGAGCATTGCATGATGAGCTCATCTATCTTTACTTGATGTATATGTAACTTTTTGTGACTAACATGTTTGATTGAATGCATGTGTTTAGGCAATTTTGTCAAATGGATGGAAAACATGATATTGTATGCTTAGATAATAAACGGGATTGGTTAGTTTAGTTTTCTGTTATACAAACTTACTAAGCATGTAATGCTTACTCTGTTTTATTTTCCCCTGTTTTATAGTGCTCGCGAAGGTTGGAAGATCGTTGGAGCATCGTCACACTATCTACGAGCTATTTTGGGTATATATATATATATATATATAGTAGAATCATTTTGGTATAATGGCATGTATAGGACAACTTGGCCAATAGTGGCTTGAAAATGATTTTTTGTAACCTAGGCATTGGAATGGCTAATAATGGCTTATTTTAGATATGAGTAAGTAGGTTATTATGATATATACATATGTGTTATATTAAGTAAATGTGATCAAATGATGTTAATACCTAAGTTAAATCAAGGTAAGTTTATAAACACCTATGCATGTAATGGTATGCCTTGATAAATGATGGAATTTGTTTAATTTGAATGCTTGAAATGGTTGGTATTGGATGTGTGTTTCAAGTGTAGGTCATGGGTGTGATTTTGGGTTAGAAATGAAGCTAGAAATGGCTTTATTTTGTCCACACGGGCAGAGACACGGGATGTGTCTCAGCCATGTGTGCTACATGGCGTAGAACACGAGCGTGTGTCTTGGCCGTGTGAGACCTGCACCTAATTTCAAATTGAATTAATTAACCACACGGCCTAGCACACGAGCGTGTGGCATGGCAGTGTGCACAAGTCAAAAAGTTCCACGGGGTCGAACATGGCTTGAGCACAGGCGTGTCCCCTAGACCATGCGGGCGTGTGAGCTCTGCACCTTAGAAAAATTTCGTAATTTCGTGAAAAAAGTTCTTAGAGGTTCTGATTAAGTCCCAACTCGATTCTAATGCTCGTATTGGGCCTCGAGGGTCCATTTAAGGTACGTTACAAATGATTTCGAAATTTGAATAGTATATTGCATGATTTATCTATAAATATTTCTGAATGTTCTGGTAATGCTCCATAACTTTGTCCCAGCGACGGATACGAGTTAGGGGTGTTACAACAAGAGTCTTTGAATGCAACCCAAATTCCTTTATTTGGGGAGATTAGATCATACTGACTTTGGTTAATCTTGAAATTATCAACCCTTATCTTAACAGTTATTAAGATAATTGAACATTTTTTGCATGATTAGTTATGGAGGAATATGTTATAACTACTTTGTATCTTAACAAGCCAAAACTTTTAATATGGTCTGTTTTTTTTATGCTCAATCAAAATTTATTTAGATATAAAACTTGGTCGATACACCAAATAAAACCAAACAACATAGCTGATATCACAATAAGACTATGCTATCAGCATTGTTTGCCCTGACAAAATCACCAAATAAAAGCTCACAAAACATATAACAAAACACTAAAACACAAAATATATGCCACTAACAATGAACGTTGATTAATACCGAATTTGGTTAAAGCATCAACCCAACAATTAACCTCTTTTGAAGATTCTACCATGCCTTCAAGGCCTCAAACTCGGTTTATTACATCGAGAGATTGCCACCATTGAATCCATTAGACCAAAAAAATTTGCCAAATTACCCTCATCATCTTTAAGTACTCTACCATATCTTACTTTTCTCGTATTCCCTTTAGATTCTCAATTGACATTATATTTGAGGCAACCCGATGTTGTGGGAACCCACTTAAAATTACTACGATTGTTGACATAATCCAAAAATAAGAGGAACTCAACGTATCTTCCAATCATCGATCCTTATTGACCAATTCTTTGTTAGTTGCTTCTTCCCATTACATGGAATACAATTTGGTAAGAAACATAATCTCATCAAGTAAAATCACTATGCCCCTGAATATAATCTCATTACGAGCAAGTCAAATTAACCATAGGCCCATTGCACATGACAGCAACCACCATTGCTTTGCTACACCACTAACCTAGGAAATGACTAAATCTCTCAACATCAGCTTAACCAAGAGCATCTTCCATGCCATTCTCCAGTACTTCTCAAAAATCATCCTCCATAGTAAAAGCTTCAAATGGATTGTTGAAGAACATGGCTCTATCAATCACGTTGCACGTATCAATATTTTTCATAGTCTTCTTACAAATTCAAATACCAATATTGCAGCACCAAAGAACACTTCACCACAACAATGAAAAAGAAAACCAAAATACACATATCCATACAACGATTAATCAAAACCAAAATTAATATCTCAAAACTTCCACCCCAAATGTACCGAACATACAATTTGGAATACAATCACACCCCAATCAACTTCATTTGTATTGAAATGATTCACCATCATGCTCAAAGCAGCCTACTCACCAGTAAAAGTCGAATAAAATAGCAATCAGAGATAAACACCAGCAAAAAAGCTTTAAGAAGCCTCCAAAGTCAAGCAACACACAACATCATATGGAAAGAATCACACAAAATAAAAGCAGGCACAAATCCCCATAAAATTACCTATCAAAAACACATAGTAATGGAAATGATATAAAGAATTATCCATACCAAAATCACCTTATCAAATAAGAACATATGACAACTTTATAATTGTGGCTAACATACACATCGACCTTTTCCTAGTCAGAAACTCCTATATCTTGCAAATTCAGAACCTATTACTCAATCTTCTTACCTCGATTTGAACAAGTTCTTCAATTATCTGTGTTGGATCTAGTGTCTTAAGTATAGTATTTTTGTCTATGTACATTTGTATTTTTTAAACAAATTGGTTTAATAAAAATTTTCATTAATTACTTTAATACTCTTTGCATATTATCCTTGATGTTTTTGCATGTAAAGAAAAATGGAAGCAACCATTGGCTCACTGGTTATCTAATGTTTAATTAATACTAAGCGATATTACATGGTCGAATCGTAATATGGAAATACAGCTTGTATTAAAAGATGAACCTAAACATGTCCTCAGATAGACAAAAGATAGACGCATGAGTAAACCTATTGAAAGAATAGATGCTTTGTCTTAAACATCAAAGGGAATGACTCCCAGAAGATAGACACTTAGATGTGACTGACTATACTGACAATACATTGGACAAAACCCAAGTAGAATTGTAACACCCTTAATTTTGGGCCTAGAATTTTTGGGATTTGAGCATAGGGACAATGGGGAAGCAACACATATGTGTTTAGTTGTGCAATTTAGTGACAGAATGGGCCTGCTAGTCTGGTGGTGGTGTGAGTGTTGGTGAACCTCAAGGTCGCAGGTTCTAGTCTTTGCAAATGCGTTTTGAGGTTTAATAGTTTTATTTTTGTAACTTATTTGTTTTAGATTTTATTTTATTTTATTTTTATTTGATTGTTTTTATTTTATTTTTATTTTTCTATTTTATTTTTGGGAGTGATGTATCCTTTCACTTTCTCCCTTCTTCTTTACTTTATAGTTTTTCAAAACAATTCTCTAAAATGGTTTATTTGTGGATTCGGGAATCTCGCACCTCTGTCGTCTTCTCCAATTGCAAACAGGTGTGGGATTCGAATTGTAACTACGTTACTTTATGTGTTTATTATTTCTTAAAATTCTCTATTCAGTTTTCTTTTGATTGTATGCTAACCTATTAGTTTAGGTTTTTAGTCGATGGAAGTGATAGGAAATCGTCACTTTCTGATATATTTTGATAGGGAAAAGGTTATGGACGGTTCTGGTGGCTGAAATGGTGGTTTTAGGGCTGTTTTAGAGTGGTTTCATGATCACCCCGACAGCCACATGGGCGTGTGCTGTGGCACACGGCCGTGTGGATTTGGGAACTAGAGTTTCCGGGTTAAATTTGGTGCCATACGGTCGTGTGGCTGATTTGGGGATATTTTTCAGAATTCACATGGACGTGTCCCATGGGCACACGAGCGTGTGAATTTAGGGAAAATTAGGGATTCAGTGTTTTGGGGTCACACGGCCTAGCCACACGGTCGTGTGATTGATTTGGGGATTAGGGATCCCACACGGGCATGTGTTTTGGAACACATGGTCGTGTCTGATAGCACACGAGCGTGTAAGACCCTCACATTGCCGTGTCTTCCCTGCTCCTTATTTAGCGAACTTGGACAGTGAGTTACACGGCCTGTTCACATAGCCGTGTCCCAGCTTCACACGGGCGTGTGCCTCTGTCACACGAGCGTGTGCTACCTTTCACACGGGTGTTCAGACCCCAACACGGCCTGGATTAATCCACACAGCTGGAGCACACGGGCGTGTAGCCCTATCTCGCTAAATAATGGTTTTAGGTTAAAATTAAGTGTAATCGCAACTCTGTGTGTTCCAACCCTCGACTGAGCTTTACTAAGGGAAATTATGACTCTGATCTGGGCTTGATATGTGTGTTATTTGTGATTGGTTGTGCGGTAAGCTTGATACTGAACTCGAGTTATGAGTTGCACATATCTGATTTTGTAACTGACTAATTGGATGTGAGTGTCTGCTTCTGATTAACTGTCTGAAACTGGTATTCTGATCGCGTACATCTGACTGCATCCATACATATGCATATATTGTTTTTGGGTGGGATTTTGAACAGAAGGAAGATTGACTGAACTAGCAGCTGATCTGCTGGTTACTAATAGCCCTAATACCCAGACGGTCGAGGGCGGTCCCAATACCCTAAGGGTTGTGGAATTTACTGATAACAGTATAGCGGATTAACGCATTGTACTGTACCACATGTACATTAGCTATGCTACGTACCATTGACGGAACTGGCAGTTTCACTGCAACCTATCGGTATAGCGGATTACCACATTACACTATACAACATGTACGTTAGCTACGCTACGTACCATTGACTAAACTGGCAATTCCACTTCAACCTATTGGTATAGCATATTACCACATTGCACTGTACCGCATGTACATTAGCTACGCTACGTACCACTATCTGATCTGGCAATTCATACTGCATATCTGTACCGCGGTTTATTGCATTGCACAATACAACTTATACGCTAGCTTTGTTGCGTAATATACGTGACTGGCAGTTTGCCTGCATACTGTTAGCCCCAATACCCAGAGGGTCGTGGGAAGTCCCAATACCCAGAGGTTTGTGGACAATGCTGATGGTCATCGTTGCCGGGCAACCTAGGATGACATCATATGGAGTATAGAGTTGGATGGGCTTTTCGAGGTCCTATATGGAGTGATTGGTTGGACAAGCTTAATAGCTCTGTTGAGGAGTGATGAGGGATGGAGAGGTGTGTTGGCTGGATTGGTGGGTTTTCTTTAACTCAACTACATTCATATGCATCTTATTGACTGTTTTGTGAGTACGACTGTCTGTTTTACGGTTTGACTGAAAAGCATTTATGACTCTATGAAATTGTTAAACTCTGATTGTATCTGACTGACTGAATTGAAACTAGTGACTATTGAGAGTTTTGTTACTGGACTGAGTAGTATTTACGATGGTGTAACTAAGTGTGATTTCGATATGCTCTAAATATTGTTTTCTGTCGGTACGTTCGTTTCGAACATACCAACTGTTTTTGTACAACTCTGTAAGTATGTTCCATTTCAGAACTACTACTGGTTTTCTATGTTTGATTCCGTAGTTAATTGGTTTTGATCTCACACTGAGCTCGAGTAGCTCACCCCCTCTTCTGTTTCCCCTTTCAGGATATTTCGAAGTTCTGGAAGCTGGACTTGGTATGCGGAGGTCTCGGACAGGCTTGTGAACAACAATTATGCACTTTTTGTTTAATGACACTATCTTGGTATTTGTTTCATTTTGAACTGTATGGTTTATAAACTGTGGTACAGTTACTGTTTTAAACTTTTGATTCGTACATTTATTCCTGTTAAACTTGTGGACGGAATTTTAACGATTGAGCGTTTTGATTGGATTTGAAAATGGAAATTTTTGAACGATTTATTTTTGTAGAAATTTTCTCACGATCACTTCGGTGATCAATGTAGCATCCCGGATTAGGTCTAGACTTCTAGGCCGGGTTTGGGGTGTTACAAGAATAGCTAGATATGTTTACGAATTTATTCAATTGTGACATTCATAGTGTGACATACCTTAATCTTGAATGAATAATGGACTATGTATGCGTGACTTGTATACTTTGATGCAAGTAAAAGTCTGAGTCCGAATAGATAAGGAATCAAAAGTTGGTGCGTTGAGTATACGACTTCTGTAGTATGTAGCATCATTCAAAATAGTAGAATTCATAACCCAACTATAGGTGAATGGTATTCTCTTATCGGCATTATGTGATTGATAAAAAGTAAACGTTGCCACGAGTCATATATCTTAGTGATAAATGACTTGATTACTATTTGATAGTAATTAACTTTTCATGAATGAAGATGTACTGTGAGATAAAATAAGATCATATTGGAAGAAAAAATTTATCCTAAAGAGATTAAGGATATCCTATAAGGGTAACATACTTATGGCAAGGTCATTGAACGAGCACTGATTGAGTAGCTTCCGTAATGATATGTAACTAGTGAGTGCTTAGTCATGATGCTTTAGTGAAATAACTTCGTAACTAAATAAGTTTATAATTAATAGGAGAAAAGTTGAAACTTAATCATAAATTATTTGAGCTCTAATTACATATGTCCAATCGTCCCTCCACTAGTTCATTGAAACCATAAATGAATTGCATGTAGAACCAAATGAACAAAAATTGATGGAAATGAAGTTAAAGAAATGAGTCACATTTACAAATGAATGTGTTTTCTGTCTAAGTATAGAAATGATTTAAGAATTAATTTAAGGTTTTTGAATTATTATTTAGTTAGTTAAATAATTGAAATTTGAAAATAGAATTAAATTAATTAGTCTTTATGAATTCGTTGAATATGAAAAATAAATATATTTCCTCATATATTCTTTTACAATAAAGTTATCACAACTTTAACAGAATTAGAATTGGTTTGAGAAAATAATTTAATTGAAAAACTAATTTATCTAAATTAATTAATTAATATTAGCTTTGAGAAATAGGAAATATTTATTGGGTTGGATTAAATTATAAAGTATTAGGTTAAAAGTTCAGAAAACACATATAATTGAATCAAATACAGAAGAAGCCCAAAACCCCTTTTCATCCATTCTACTTAGAGTAGAATATTATTGTATATTAAATAAATATTATTTGTGTTTTACTAATTCAACCAGGATTCTCCTACCTCTCGTTATAAACAGATAACACTGGTAGAGCTATTTATACAAGTTTCATATAAGTTTGATATATTGTTATTCAACCATAAAGTAGTGTAAGAATAAATTTTATTTTCTGTGAATTAAAATTCTACCGGTTTCTACTGAGAGAGAATTACTTTCCTATTGAAAGTAATAAATTGTTTATGGTTCTGTGTTTAGTTCATGATTGTTTGAGCCCACACTTGAAGCGATTCGTGGTATGAGAATAATAAAGAAGGTCGTTCGGTTGAAAGTTGGGAACGTTTAGGATTCATCTCGTACAAAGCACTGGTACTTTTCGGGAAAAATTTACTATTATAAATATCACAAATTAGCTTGGTTTTCAAAATTTTAATTTTCCACTGTGATTGAAAATTGTTTTTCTAAACCGAATTTTTTCAACAATCGCACCATGTCCATCAACCCTTAAACCAAGAAGCTTACCTAATTCCAATAGCCTCTTTCAAGATCACTTTCTTTCAATTACTAAAAGTGATTCATTAGCGAAACTCATGTCTGATGCATTACAATTCAAAGGTCATTTTCTCGGTCTACCATGTTTTTTTTAATCTCCTTCTCAACTTTCTTTTTCCTTCGGAATAGAGACTTGATTTCATGGGATCGTGTCAACACCTCTGCTTATACAAACTTGGAACCATCGCAATGACTCTAATAAGATTACTATCACTACCAACTTTTAACTCAATAATATCATCAATTCTATTAAGAGAATTTGTAATAATTTGCATATTTCCTTTAGCAAAAGAACCCCTTGTTTCCTCATCAATACACACAAACTCACCCCATTTTTTTGTTATATTTTGAAATGTTTGAATGTTCCTGTAACAATCCTAACCCATCTTTGTCGCTGGATTAGGGTTACGGGGCAATTACTGTACAAAACAGAACGTTTAACTTCAAAACAGAATAATAATTCAACTTCTAATTTATTACTAATAACTCAATATAATCATAGAAAAATACATATTTGAGCCTTAAACCAAGCTTTCGGGGTCCTAAAAACAATTTCTGAAACACCCCAAACCCGGCCCACAAGCCCCGACCGGATCTGGCATGCTCCTAGCGTAAAACTCATTTTGTTATCTAAAAAAAAATAGGTTGATTTCGAAGAAAAATAGATTTGAAGTGTGTTCTTGTTGAAAACCGTTTTGTGATTTAAATTTGTATCTTATTAAAACGTTATCTTTATGATTTTAGAAAAATTTAGAAGTTAAAAGAAAACCAAATTTAGAACTTACTATTATTTTGAAAACCGTAGGTGTTTAGATGTCAAAACAGTTTAAGTTGTTTGTCGGAAATATTTAATCATTTAGTTGAAGTTGATCATAGCAGAATAAAAATTTAAAACATATAAATAACATAGCTAATGGTGGCCTTATTACAAAAAACATAACCAAAAATAAATCCCGAAATAATAAAAGAAAACGTAGTAAGGTTAATAAAAGGGAAACCCGAAATACTGAGTTGAGCATAGCTACCACCTAGTCCTCGCTGACCCGGTCCATCACGCTAAGTGTCACCTGTAAAAGATATCCCACGAGGGGTGAGTCAACAGACTCAATGTGTAATTGTACACTAAAAGCCCAATCGGTCATAGCTTTAACGATAACATTTTGGCAAAGCCCATTTTAATCACATTTAACCATAAGCCCATAACATAGCAAATCAAATAACAACAGATTAAATCACATATACATATGAAATGACATGCAATCCCGAGCCCACCTAGATATCCATCCGCTACACACCACCCGTACCTGCCAATCACACCGTGGGGATTACTAAATCGACCCTCCATCCGCTATACACCATCGAAGGCAGTCGCTGCAGTCAACTGCACATCGCCCTTATAAATTGTGGCATGGCCACCAGATAATTGTGACAAAGTCACCGGAATCATAATATGTGACCGAAGTCACCGGATACATAATATTGTGACATAAGTCACCGGATAATGTGGTAAAAACCACCGGAACACTTCCCCTTTATCAAAATCACCCATATGCCCATGCAACATACATATTATTCAGATTTTATGCATTATACCCCAAAATCATAACGGAGTCATATACATTTCATATTCATGCTTATAGCATTATTAATGAAGTATTAGGGGTTTAACGTACCTGAATATCATGTACCACTGAATGGTACCCGCAACCATTACCATACATATTTCTTATTAACACATACTTACATTAATACTATCAATCTATCGGAAATTTAGTGTAGGGCTATACACCTGATAACAGTGAGTACGATACTATCGATACCGACACTCCTTTTTTTTTCACAGTCGACTCCCCCTATAAGACCATAGTCAGAATCGGCCAACCTTAATAGACAATATGGCCTTTGGCCGAATATTAAGGCCCCTTACCTTGATTGTTTAAATCCCGAAATATCACTTGTTCTTGGAGATGTCGAAATCCCTACATGGTATATGTTAGATTCGATTCTAACATTTGATGAACAAAGTAAATGGCCTTCGGCCTAAGATCACACTTCACTTACCTTGGATACTCAAATCCCGAATAATCTTCCTTCCAACCGTCGGCTACAACTAAATCCTGAAATCCCCCCTAACGTTGAGATCGATTTCACCCTTGCCTGGAAACACAAAGAGATTCGGCTACTATAGAAAAGTGGCTAAATTTGAAGAAGAAATAGGTGAAGAAATCAGCCAGACAGTAATATGTTTCGACTTTTGGAGTTTACGAAAAAGAAGAGAGAATGAGGGACTATAAGATTCGGCTGAGACTCCCAAATGGACATGGAATGTTCGGCCACCAAAAGAATAGGTATAGAATTGAGTTTGAGAGGAAGAAAAGTAGTATAGGAGAAGGCTAGAAGAATTCGGCAATGGTGTACTTTGAGAGAGAGAGATTTCGGCTAGAATAAGTTAAAAGAAAAGAGAAGAGAAAGTGATGGGTTTGATCTTATGAAGAGCAAAAAGAAGACGAAAAAGAGGCTGAATGTGACCTTAATGGTCTTCTGAAATTCGGCTTAAGCAAATAGGTTTTGAAAGTATTCTGGCTACTATTTTTGGCACAACACTTGGAAAAGAAAAGAAACCCGAAATGCACCTAAACCCCCTTAAGAAATTCCGGCTACAAAAGAAAAGGTGTTTTGGAAGTACAAAAATGACCAAATGGGAATACACCCAACCACTCATCCTTACCAGAGTCTACCACAAAAATTCGGCCACCCCCTAGTCCATAATGCCGTCCAAGTTCATGGACAAGTTGGCCATGCCAAACTTTCCAAAACACACCCCATAAAGAGTGCCTTATGTCCCCCTAACTTACCATAAACTTAGGACTTCATTCCTTAAGTTAACACTTACCTTATTCCCTTAGTCTACTTTCCATAAATTAAAAAGTCCATCCTTACCATAAGTATTGCTTGACCGACACTTGTTATACAAATGCAAAAATAAAAGTCATCTAATTGTTATCCAAGGGATTCGAACATCTCCCCTCATGCAATTACTCATGCGCCAACACCACCTTGCCAATAGCTCAACTTATGCTAATTTTAGACACTTAAATTAACCTAAGTATCAGGGTCACTTGATCCACTTCACTAAATTCTCAATACTAAAAATTATTCTATACCCAAATAATTCTATGCCCTTTTCAAGGCTATAATAAACACGAAAAAGAAGAAAAGAAAATTTTCATTCATAAGCTAAACACCAAAACATACAATATATCGATACTCAGATTTTTTGGGTGTTACAATTTCGGAACAACTAGGGATCAATTTGAAACAAATCAGAAAATTTGGAAAAACATGAAAAATTGAGAAATATGAGTCATATGGCCATGTGGCCAGGCCATGTGACATATCCCAGACCGTGTAGGCATTTAAAATAGGGACACATGGTTGTGTCCCAACCCATGTGTTCGTTCATGTAACTCACTGACTTGGGTCACACGGTCGTGTCACAGACCTGTAGAACTTGCACCTGAAATTCAAATGACACACGACCATGTGAGGTGGCCGTGTGTAGCACACAGCCATGTGACAGCCTGTGTCTTAGGTCGTATGCTTCCTTAACAACCCCTTAAACAATCTCTTACAAATACCATTTCTTATCCTCCAAGCCATACCATCTATAGCTACTTTCACTTGCATAAATCACATTCAAAGTCACCTAAAACATGTAAAAAATCATTCAATATCAACCTAACCTGTAACATCCGGGTTCTAGGGGTTATGCATTTAGTGCATAACTCAGGTGTTGGCATACTTCAGTGTGTGGTTGGGTGAGTTTTAGGGGTCTTGAGAACTCTAAGAGGCAGTGGAATGCCTTAGGAAATTTTTGAATTTTTAGTGTTAAGAAGGGGAGCTTGGCTTTAGGGGTCTTAAGAGAAATATTTGGGAGGTTAAGACACAAGAGAAGGCTTGGCAGAGTGGCAAGGGAGACGCCACTTAGAGCATGGAGAAGTGACGCCTTAAGGTGCAAAGGGGGGCCAGTGTTCGAGCTGCGTAGGCAGCATTTTTGGCTTTTATTTTTGCATCAGTGAGGGGGAGGAGTTGGTTTCGGTTTTGGCACCTAAAAAGGAGGATTTTGAATGGGTCAACTTGTTTTAAATGAGTGGCTAGGAGAGGAGATGAGTTGGTTTTATTTTGAATTGGTTTGAAAGGTTGGTGTAGAGTGAAACTAGGAGGGAATCAAGGGATTTGGGTGAGGGGAAAAGAGTTGGACGGCTTGGGGGGTTCTCTTGAGGTCATTTTCGGTCATGAAGGGTTAGGGGGAGTAGCCGAATCCTATTTAAGGGTGGTGTGCCTTCCTTTAGCCGAATTTTGGCTTGTTCTCCTAAAACCTTCACTTTTCTTCTCACACTAAAAACGCCCCTCCTTCTCATCTGTTTACTTTGGCCGAAACTTCAAGGTCACTTAGCCGAATTCTCCACTTGTTTTCTCTTCATTTCACTTGAGCCGAAACCATTTCATTTTGTCCCTTCATACTGTTATTTTCTTTCTCAAACCCTGTTGCCGAAACTCCTATCTCTTTTCACTTCTATTCTTTCTCTCTTTTCACTCAAGCCGAACCACAAGTGTTTGTTTCAAGCAGTCAGAGCCGAATCTCTCCTCAACCTTTACCGAAATCTTCCTTGTTGTCCTAGTGTTGGTTGGCCGAATCCTAAGCAAGGGTGGAGCGTTTGGGTCTTTTCTCTAGTCGTTTGTGAAGGAGGTGAACCATCGTTTGGCTCGGGATTTGGTAGGAAACTGAATCATTTGTAAGGTAAGGGTTGAGCGTTAACCCTTTCGAGTTAATTGGTTTGGCTGAATGGCCCTAAGTTTTCTCTAAATGTGCTAAGGCCGATTGTAGGGGAGAAGATCCTAACGCAGGAGACGGGAGTCGTATAGTCAGCGCTTGCAGAAGCATAAAGTAACCTTCGGGATTCAAGGTTGTTTTGGTAAGAAATATTTGGTAAAGATTCAATACTTAGATTTATGACTTGGATTTATGATTTGGAGGTTTAACCATTCGATCTGATTAAGCGTTTTGATGGAGGCAACTACCAGTCAAGGAGGGCAAGGGAAAGTCCCTATCCCGAAGTTCAAGAAAAGAGCTGTCTCGGTGGTTCGGGATTGGCCACCAGGGTGTGGACCAGCGTCAGAGCAGCAGATTAGGCAGATAGCCGTAGTCTCGCTTAGCGATAGCGTTGGGATCGAGAGTTTAGAACTTCGAGTCATTAGGTGCGTAATCATCGCACTGTTTCTCCGGTTAATTGTTTATTGATGTGTATACTTGTGTATAATGTGTGATAGCCGACAATAAAGGCTAAAGTGATGGATACCTATGTGTGGGGTAATCAGTTAACAGGTTAGTAAATTGTGATATTAAATTATTTAAGGTGCATGTGTGATATAATAATGAGCATGTGATGTATACTCATTCGATATGATGATTTGGCATGATACATTTGCATATTTGCATGGGAATTGGATTTGATCAAAGAAGGACGGGGAGTACATACTTATGTACGTGGTCTAATGTTAGCCTCGTACTACAGTAGCGCTTGATGAGTTGCTGTGTGCTTCATCAAGGGAGGTGTTGGCTAGGTGCCCATCTCGGCGGTTGATAGCTGAGTGCATCACCATAGACGGATTACTGTTGGGATCACTTATATGATCGGTGGCTCTGCCACGGCCTTGAGCGGCAAGTCTGCCAAGGTAGGATTTGTGGGATCACTCGGTTGTGATCGGTGGATTAGCCACGGCCTTGGGCAGGGAGTCTGCTAAGGTTGGTGTAATGGATGGACTTAGGTTGGGCTGGGACACATTTGGCATGACTGGTTGCATGGACTGTGTGGATATGGGTTAAGCCCATACGTGTGGAAACATGTGTAATGATTATGCACTGAGTCTGTGGACTCACCCAATTTTTCTTAACCATTTCAGGTGATTCATGAGCTTGGACCGGGTTGGAGTGGATACGAGGTGGCCATGCAGAAGAAGAGATTTTGATTATTTTATGCATTTTTGATATTAAGTATTTCGTTTAAATATTGGGTTGTAATAAGGGCCTTATTATTATTTTTGGGTATTATTTTAATTATGGCCTGATTAAATTTGAGTTACCATGTGTAGATGATTTATTTCTAGTAATCTATTTATTCCAAATATATATATATATACTAAAGTTTTAATTTGGACAATTTACAAAAACAAAGTTTTACTTATAATTTTATATGGACATGGTTTTCAAAAGATGGCAAATTTTAATGTTTTATCGCAAGTCAAAAATATATTCAACCGTCTTTCCGCAGTGACATACCAGATCCGGTCAGGGCTTGTGGGCCGGGTTTGGGGTGTTACATAACCAATGTGTCTTCATTAGACACCACAACTCATTTACCTAGAACACATCACTTTCAACACTATAAGTTCATGACCAAAACGTACATCACACACACACCATTTAGTTACTTCATTCTCAAACCTTACCTCTTAGCCATACTTCTTCAGAAGACATACATAAGTGATCAAATTCACCTATTAACACAAGCATATACCAACTAATTTCAAGACATATAAATATGTTAATAGGTTAAGCATAAGCTAAAAACCTATCACGTGGTTAAATTAGCAACACACTCCTATTACATTTAAAACATACCAATTCAACCATCTAAAAACATATCAATCAACAATTTCTTTTCTAATTCCAAAAGACTATGCACAACCGTTAACAAAAGGTATAAGAGCATGCCGAAGCTTGGCACAACCCAATTAATACATTTCCAGTATTCTAACAAGTAGTTTTATGCAATTAAACCCTTACATTATCAATTTACAAATTTTCCCCTAATATTTTAAATTTTATAAAATTTAGTCCCTAAACCCGTAACTTGCAAATTTACCATTTTTAGCTAAAATTCATGTTAGTCGATTTTTACCTAGTCTCAAAACAGTCTATATTTATCATCAATTCACAATATTTTCCTTAAATTTTACCATTTTCATAAATAAGTCCCTAAACCTTAAAATCATAAAAAAATTACTTAACAAAATACTTATATTTAACTACCAACTTTATTAATCTATCAATTAAAAAAAGCCTTAAAGTTATTCATGGCAAGTCCCTAAACTTTTAGCAATTCTACAAATTGACCTCCAGGCTAGATAGATTAAGCTAATAGAGTAACAAAAACATAAAAATCATTAAAACATAATTAAAATTCACTTACATACATGAAATAAGAACTTAGCCAATTCTCAAGCTTAAAAACATGGTGATTTTTGGTTACAACAAAACGAAGAAGAAGATGATACTAATATTTTTTTATTTGTTTTAGTTATTATTTAATTACCATTTTGTCCTTTAAAAATTAACCTTTAAAATCAACTATTAATGTCCAAAACCTTCCATCATCCAACCATAAGGTATACTTACCAACTAAGTCCAACAATTCATAATACTATAGTCATTTAATATATTTAACTAATAGAAACCCACTTTTGTGACTTTTACGATATAGTCCTTTTTAATTAATAAGCTATCTAAACGTTAAAATTTCTTAATCAAATTTTAATATGACCTTAATAACACTCTGTAAATATTAATAAGATATTTATAAGCTCGGTTTATAGAAATGAGGTCCCGATACCTTATTTTCTAAAACCACTTGACTTTAGGGACATACCACTTGAACCTAATTATTCTTTCATTTAACATAAATCATTAAATCAAAATTCAATGTAATTTTATATTTGACTCGTAAATATTAAATAATAATATTTATGAACTCACTTGTCGGATTTGTAGCCTCAAAACCACCATTTTTGACACCACTGAACAACGGGTTTTTACAGTTCGAATCATGAATTGGTATCCAATACATTAGATCCGAGTTCTACAATTCTCAACCTTAATAGATTTAGACCAAATCTGCATTTTGACAAACCACTTCTTGAGTAGCTACCATTGATTCAGTTGAACTGCTTTCATCTTTTCCTCACTTTCGATCACAAAGAGCGTCACGACCCAGATATCCTAACAACGATAAAGCTCTCAAGACCAGATTCATTTATTTGATTGGCCAAGTCTTCTATTTTGATAAACAACTTGCACCAGCCCACCATGCATCTTTGTAATGTATGAAGATTCTCATTATCAACAAAACCCATAATTGCATCTTCACCAAAGTTATCCTCCAAAATCGCTTCATTACCTCTATCTTCGCAACATTAAAAACCTTATTCTGCAAGTTATCGAAACCATGTTCTTTCTCACCCACTGTTCTTTTTCTCCAAAAAGTTGATCTCCCATCAAATCTTAACATATTGACATCGATATGTGACGTCATTACCCATAATTCATTTATCTTATATATAGCTCTATTTGCATCATACATATTAGCGTACCTTACAAAACCAAACCATTTACCGCTGATAGTTCTTTTGTTAGGGATAAAGGCCTCAATCAATTACCCATGATACCCAAATAATTTCTTTAACCACCTCTAATGCATACCTTTAGGTAAATTATTGATGAAGGCTGACACACATCCATCCTCTACCCTTATGCCCTTCCTTGTGAAGTGATAAAACCCATGTTGCCTTGAAACACCCCACACCCGGCCCACGAGCCTTGACCGGATCTGGTATGTTCCCCGGTGTAAACCGTTTCAAATTCTTTTGTGACTTAGGAAAAACTTGTGTGTTTTGAAAGAAAATTTGTTTTGGGTTGGGCTTGAGTTGAAAACAAGTTTATTTGATTAAAAAACCTTTAGCTTTAGGTGACAAAACGTTTAGGCTTAGTTTTGATAATAAATTTACTTAATCTTTCAAATAATAAATATTTGTAACATAATAAATCAAAGTGAAGTAAAGAAATTCAACTATGGCCTTATTACATCAAATAATCCCAAAAATTAAAATTTAAAATACTTGAAATAAAATAAAAGTCCAAATCGTAAATTTCTTGCTGTGCATGGCCATCCCTAAGCTTCTACCGAACCCGGTCCATTACTGATCATCACCTGGAAGAAAAAGTTCCCCAACGGGGTGAGTCAAACAGACTCAATGTGTACACAAACACTAAGTCTTAACATTTCAGGCATGCATTATCATATCACATACATATTCATATAACAGGTAAAAATAATGATGCAACCCAAACCCAAACCTAGTTAGCCATCCGCTACACTTCCCCGTACCAACCTGTACACCGTGGGGACTACTAAGTCAACCCTCCTTCCGCTACACTCCATCGAAGGCAGTCGCTGCAGTCGACGTGCTCATCGCCCTTATAAAATTCGTGGTCTTAGGTCACCACATTCAGATTTCGTGCTCTTAGGTCACCACATTCAGATTATCGCGGTCTTAGGTCACCGCATTCAGATTTCGTGGTCTTAGGTCACCACATTCAGATATCGTGGTCTTAGGTCACCACATTCACTTCCCCTTTTCATATAACCCAAATGCCCCATATCATACATATCATGCACATCATGCCTTAATTCACATTTTTATCACTTTTTCACTTGTTACATATAACATATATTCATAATCCTAGTAGGAGTAGGAAACGTACCTGAGTACTTTGTACCATAGCATGGTACTTAGCCATATTTTCACATTCTTAATATTACATTAATTTAAACATAGCCATGAACATATCAAAACTTAGGGTAGGGTACACACCTGATTCGCTTAAGGTTTCCAATCCAAATCCCGAGAAGCTTGATCTAATGCCTTAGATCTTAGATCTCTACATTTAATCAATCATTTAATACTTAGTAAAGAGCCATTCGGCCATAAATCCAAATCCTAGTAGGATTAGTACACTACAACTTACCTTGTTGCCGATTGATGTCTAATCAAATGCCGGAAACTTTGTATCCTTCTTTCTTGAAATCAGCAATCACTAGAATAGATTAGTTTCGGCTTTTGAATAATTAAGGAAACACATCTATTTACCAAACATGGCCTTGGCCGAATGCTATAGACACTTACCTTGTGGATTTTAAATCCCGAAACTCACCGAATAACTAGGGAACACACGGCTTATGGTGTACCTTCGGGAAAAGAACTTCTCCGTCCTTGTAGTCGACACTTAGTAAATCCCGAAAGATCTCTTCAAGGTTTCGGCAACAAGATATTAATGGGGTTAGTCCTAGATTTCGGCAAATCTTAAAAGAAAAAGGATGAAACCGAATGAGATCTTACCCTTACTTTAGATATCGACAGTTCCTTTGCTTGAAGTCTCAAACTATTCGGCTATGGCCTTAATCTTAGCAAGCTTTCGGCTTTTGGAATATTGAAAGGAGAAGAATGAAGAAGAAAAGAATAGGGGTTGCAGAGAAAATTTGGCAAAGGTTATCAAGGAAGAGAAAATAATGCTGAATGGCCTCTCTTTTCCTTTTATAGCCGAAATTACTAACTTAGAATCCCTTACTTGGCCATCACTCTTCTTATTTTGATAGCTTTATCTCTTTAATTATCACTTTAATAAAACTTAATCCAATAATTATCTCTTATCTCTTAATAAAAATAATACTAATAATAATCCATCATTATCTATCTATTTGCCGAATTTTAAAAGGATAAAAACTCCTAAAAATTAGCCTTTGGTGCCGTCCACCTCTGTCCATCCTTGCAGCAAAATAAAACTTTTATTTGCTCCCCAAGTGACTCGAACCCAGGCCCAATTGCACCTGCTTGTGGCGTCAACTCCAGAGGCCCTAAGTGGCGCCTCCAAGCCACTTTTCCAAGTCCATTTATGTCATATTTCACCCACAAATTTTCTTAAGGCCACCCTGCTTTACTTCCCTCTCTTAACCTCAAAACTTAACTTTTCCTAAAACGTTTCCTTACATTTCCTTTCATTTCCAAGTTTCCAAAAATGTTCGTTTGCCTCCTTTAAACTTAACATTTCTAAATCATTTCCTTACATTTCCAGGACATTTCCCTACATTTCCAAGACAAGACATTTCCTTACATTTCCAGGACATTTCCCTACATTTCCAAGACAAGACATTTCCTTACATTTCCAGGGTTCTAAAAATGCACACCACACATCCATATCACAGTAAACATGCTATTTCATAAAATTAAGCAAAAATGCACACAATGGGATTCGAACCTCTTCCCTCAAAGTACTTCACTTGATGCCATAACCCTTGCACCTTAGGTGGTGTCCCTTGCCACTTTTCCACATCACTTCTTGTGTCCTAAACTCCCCAAAACTTTTCTTAAGGCTACCTTAGCCTAGCTCCCCCTTTTTAACTTAAAAACCAATAATTGTCCAAAGCTTTCTCTTCTATCCTAGTATTTCAAAATCCCTTAATTCACTTCCAAACACTGCCAAAACCTACTACTCATGAATTATGCACAAACGCATAACCCCTAATCTAGGATGTTACATGCCTTATCTTTCCTAAACATGAACATCTCATACATATGAATACTTCATCTAGAAACTGTTGGTGTTAAGAACAATAAGCAAGCAAGTTCAACTGAGACTTCAGCAGCAAGGCTCGAGACTTGCAAAATAAACAAAACAGAAATTCAAACAAAAACAAAAACAAAGCAAAGAAAAAAGTAAATGGAAGAAAAATTGATAATATTTCATTCAAAGATGAATAATGGCATAATTTCAATACATAAACCAAGCATTAAGCTTGTCAAAATCAGTATATGGTAACCTAACCAATACCTACTACCACTAATACATTGAAACTTGAAAAACTATGCTTGCACACATGAACAAAGTTGAATTAACAACTCAATCACTATCAAAATTACATCAAACATCAACCTAACATAGTTAGAAATGAACTAAATTACATTACATCAACAAATTGTTACAAAATGAACAAAACGTAACAGTTGCACTTGCTTCAATAACTTCTGCATGGCTTGAACTGCATGGCATGTCTCTTGACTGCTTCTGGTGCTACATGCCGACCAAACTTCAACACTCCCCTTTGGTTAGCATGTTGCAAATTCCCATTTTAGCTCTCAAGTGTAAGAACCTTGGCACACTAAGGGCTTTTGTCAAAATGTCAGCTAATTGCTCTTCAGAACTACAATGAACCAGTTTTACTTCATGAGCTTGCTCCATTTCCCTAACAACATGGAGTTTAATGTTGAAGTGTTTTGTTCTTTCATGAAAAACAGGGTTCTTTACAATTGCAACAGTAGATTGATTATTGCACATTATCTCTGTTGCTTCTCTCTACTCAAGATTCAAATCAGCCAATATTTTTCTAAGCCAAATGGCTTGATTGACAGCTCCAGCAGCTGCCACATATTCAACCTCAGCAATTGACTAAGCAATTACATTTTGCTTCTTCGAACTCCAGCAAAATATGGTTGAACCAAGGGTGAAAACATACCCTGAGGTGCTCTTCATGTCATTCATCGAACCATCCCAGTCAGTATCAATGTAGCCAACCAATTTCAAGTTTTCAGCCTTGCTAAACAACATCTCATAGCTCAGAGTACCTTTGATGTACCTGAGAACTCTCTTCGCAGCTTTGCAGTGATTTCCATTGCAACAATGCATAAATATTGAGAGTAAACTCAAGCATACATTATGTCTGGCCTAATGGCAGTCAAGTATAACAAACAACAAACTAGGCTCCTATAGGTTAATTCGCATACCTTCTCAAAAGCACCTTAGCTCGATAGCTTTTCTCCAACAGCAACTGGTGTGCTAGTTGTTTTACAATTCTGCATTGAGAATTTGTTTAAGATCTTCATAGTAAAAGCCCTCTGACTTAGATAAATTCCTTTCTGTGTTTGTGTTACTTCCATGCCTAAGAAGTAGGACATCAGCCCCAAGTCAGACATCTCAAACACTTGTTGCATTTTGGTTTTGAAATCAACCAACATTGCTTGGTCTCCTCTTGTCACCAACAAGTCATTAACATACAAGGACACAATGAGTTGAGTTTGCACTCCTTCTCTTTTAACATACAATGTTGGCTCACTAATGCTCCTTTCAAATCCCAAACTGACCAAGTAGTCATCAATTCTAATGTACCAGGCCATACAAGGCCTTTTTTAATTTGTACACCATTTCTTCCTTACCAGCCACTTTGAAGCCTTGAGGTTGCTCAAAATCTCTTCTTTAAGAAATCCATTTAGGAAAGCTGACTTCACAATGAGCTGGTGGATTTTCCACTTCATTTGAGCCGCTAAGGCAACTAGCAGCCTAATGGTGTCAAGCCTGGCCACTGGTGCAAAAGTCTCTAGGTAGTCTATGCCATACTTCTGGCTGAACCCTTTTCACTACTAGCCTAGCTTTAAGTTTGTTCAAGCTCCCATCAGTATTGTGCTTAGCTCGATAGACCCATTTTACCCTAATGATCTTCCTGTTGACTGGCATCTGAACTAATTCCCAAGTCTGGTTCTTCTCAATCATGTTGATTTCATCAAGCATGGCTTGTTTCCAGCCTTGCTGAGCTTCAGCCTCTTCAAAGCAGCTTGGCTCTACTATAGCTACTTGAGCTCTTTCATAAATTTGAGCCAATGCTCTAGTGCCTCTGACTGGTTCATCATCTAAGTCTATTTCAAGACCATTTTGATCAACTTTAACTTGATCTATTGCAAGATCTTCAGAGATTTCCTCTGGTTCATTCTTTTCCCAATTCCAGCTTGCTTTTTCATTAAACACCACATCTCTGCTTACAAGCACTTTATTTTTTGAGGGATCTAAGATTCTATAGCCTTTCTTGACTGTGTTGTAGCCTACCAGAATGCCTGCTTGAGCTTTCTTATCCAGCTTGCTTCTTTTCACAGTTGAAACTTGTGAATAACATATGCAGCCAAAGGTCCTCAGGTAAGCTAGTGATAAACCGTAATAGTAACATATTTTAAGCCCACATTTAGCATGCTTTTGGATGATTTAAGCCTTGAATTATGTAATTTGGTGCTCTTAATCCTTTGTTTTCATGTTTTACACTCAGGAGAGTACCGGATGATGAAAAGAACGAAAAACGGGCCCAAAACGGAATAAATAGGCCATATCACGAAATCCACACGGCCTGGGCCCAATACCACATGACTGTGCCTCATCTAACAGTCTCGAACACGGCCTGGCCACGATTCACACTGGCGTGTGCCACGGACGTGTCCCTGCCGTGACAAAGAGAAGTTTCACTCGGTTTAGGATACTTAGGAGCAAAGAAACACATTTCGAAGCCTATATAAACACCCTAATTATGACCTAAAAGGGGGGAACCAAAGGCTTTAGTCAGAGGGCGTCCATCTGGCCAAAGAGGACAGATTTATGGGGATTTACTCAAAGATAGCCAGTTGATTCATCTCAAGAAGCTGGAATCATACTCAAGACGGAGGATATCTCCTTCAATTCCTTCAGAGGGTTTTAGGGATTTCTTATGTTTTGTTTTATCTTTTCTTTTGAGATCTTTTCTTTTGTTACTAAGAACTAAACCCTCAGATACCTGAGGGGGATGAAACCTAAGATGAATCTTGTTATCGTTTGCTGAACTATATGATAAATATTTGACTTGTTCTTAATTATGTGTTCTTAATTCTTGTGTTGATATTTCCGGGATATTAATTCAAGTGTGATGTGCTTAGGTGGAGGAGCAAAAGTCCCTGCCTAAGAGTAGATCTAGCATAATTAAGCGGAGTTGATCGCACGCCTAGAGATAGGGTGACGAGATTTTGCCGGATTAGGGTGAAACCTAATATGGGAGTCCATAGATCGAGTTAATACAATTCTAAGGGTTTTAATTAGAAAGAGATTTCAATTAATCAAACTAGGGTTAGACGTTAGTCGCCTCGAGAGAGGGACTAATATAAATTAAGGAATCTTACGGATCAAGTCAAGTGAATAAATCGTCTGGTTCAGAGTTAGATAACAAGTGAAGTCTAGGTGGATTCTTCCTCGGGTATTGTTTTAATCAATTGGTTTTACCTCAAAGTTATTTTCCCAATTTCATTCTTCTTTGTCTTAGAGTCTTTAGTTTAGTAGTTAGTTAATTTTAGATTAGATAAAAATTCATTCAATCTTTAGGCTAAATAATAAAAAGAAAGTTAGTATTAGTTCTTTTGGTTCCTTTGGGTTTGACAATCCGGTCTTGCCTTAACTATACTATTGTTCGATAGGTGCGCTTGCCTCACATCATTGTTATAGTTAGTTTCCAGGTTCGATCATTCTTTATATAAATTTTAAGACTTTGACATCGTATAAAACAACGATCAAGTTTTTGGCGCCATTGCCGAGGAACTAAAATATTAAGAAAGCTTAATTTTTATTACTTTAGCCATTTTTATTTTTTGCAATTGTTTTTTGCTAATTTTCTTTCTTTTGTTCCATTCAGGCACCTCTAGTTTATGACTAGAAGGAACCCGACAGGACCCCTCCTTTACGATAGTGATATTGAGAGTACCGTTCGCAGAAATCATAGAGAAATAAGGGGAAGCTTAAACTACATAGAAGAAGAGCAAGAAGTCGAAATCAATACCACTGAAGAGATGGTTGAGAATAATCCGCTACCTCTAGAGATGGCCGAAAATCTTGCTCCACGAACTATGTATGATTATGCTAAACCTAGTTTAACAGGAACTGAGTCAAGTATTGTTAGGCCTACTATTGCTACAAATAATTTTAAATTGAAACCTTACACTATACAGATGATACAACAGTTTGTTTAGTTTGATGGTTTGCAGGATGAGGATCCTAACACAAACTTAGCGAATTTCCTGGATTTTTGCGACACTTTCAAGATAAATGGCGTTTTTGATGATGCCATCCAGCTTCGGTTATTTCCCTTTTCTTTGAGAAATAAAGCCAAACAGTGGTTGCATTCTCTTCCATGAGGGTCAATCACTACATGGGATCAAGTGACCAAAAAATTTTTATTAAAATATTTTCCATCGGCCAAAACGGCCAAGTTGAGGAATGATATCTCTTCTTTTGTGCAAATGGATTTAGAGACACTTTATGATGCATGAGAGAGATACAAAGACTTGTTGAGGAAGTGCCCACACCACGGATTACCTTTGTGGCTACAAGTCCGAACTTTTTACAACGGTGTGAACCCGTCAACAAGGCAATTAATCGATTTAGCAGCCGGCGGAACCCAGAACAACAAAACTCCTGAAGCAGCCTACGAGTTTATAAAGGAGATGTCATTGAATAACTATCAGTGGCAAGTTACAAGGACAAGGCCAACCAAAGCAGCCGGTGTTTTCAACCTTGATGCAGTAACCCTACTATCAAATCAGGTAGAGGTGTTACATAAAAAATTTGATGGTTTATACGGTTCTTCGTAGGCACATCCAGTTATGCAGTGCGACACAAGTGGAGGAGTGGCGAATCCTGAGTACCCACCCTACGGACAGGGCATGGAGAGCGAACAAATGAACAATATGGGTAACAATTTCTGATCTAATAATAACCCTTATAGTAATACTTATAATCCAGGTTGGAAGAACCACCCCAATTTCTCATGTGGTAGTCAAAGACATCAAAGGCAACAACCATCCCAAAACTTCCAACAACAGCCCTACCTACAGGAAAAGAAGTCGAACCTTGAAGAGATGCTAACAAAATTTATAACAGCCTCAGAATCACGTTTCCAAAATATAGAAACACGTTTCCAGAATACTGAGACAACACTTAAAAATAAACAAGCATCGATTCAAAGGATCGAGAATCAGTTAGGGCAACTTGCCAAGCAGATCTCTGAAAGACCACAAGGAAGCCTACCGAGCAGCACCGAGACTAACCCAAATGAGCAAATTCAGGCCATAATAGCTCAAGATAGTGAAGGGTTAGACGAGCCCAATTTAAGGCAAAAGAATGTGGTAGAAGAAGGTAAGGTTGAGGTAAAGCCAAAACCGGTAATCAAAGAGTACCAACCTAGCATAACATATCCCGAAGCCATAACGAAACACGACACAGAGGAACAGTTCGATAAGTTTCTTAAACTTTTAAAGAAATTGCATATTAACTTACCATTTCTTGAAGCCCTTTCGCTGATGCCAGGTTCTAGGAAATTTTTAAAGAAGCTATTGACAAATAAGCGGAAGATAGACAAGGAATCGTATGTGGAACTGAACGCAGTGTGCTCAGCAATGTTGCAAAATAAACTACCACAGAAATTGAAAGATCCAGGGAGTTTTACAATTCCATGCTTAATTGGTAGTTTAACTATTGATAATGCGTTAGCTAATTTAGAGGCAAGCATAAATGTCATGCCTTATAAAATGTTTAAACAACTAGGTCTAGCGAAGCCCAAACAAACTAAGATGAGCATTCAATTAGCTGATAAAACTGTTAGAATTCCTAGGGGTATAATTGAAGATGTACTCGTGAAAATTGATAAATTCGTATTCCCAGTAGACTTTGTCATTTTAGACATGGATGAGGACAACATGATCCCCCTAATTTTAGGAAGACCTTTTTTAGCAACTGCCAGGACTAAAATTAACGTCGACGTAGGTGAACTCATACTCTGTGTAGGTGACGAGATAGTCACTCTTCAAGCTCTCGATTCAGCTAGGACATCGAATAATCAAGGTGAGAAAGTAAATGCTATTGATAACCATTCAGTTAACCCTTCTTTTCAAGAAGCACCACAAAAAGACACAACTGATCCTAAACCCCGTGCCAATAAAGAAGCAATTCATGAGGAACAAAGGATTCAGATCAATGAACTAGAAGAGTGGAAGACGCATAACAAAGAAAAACTAGGGATACACGAAGTAGAACCAAAGCCACTCTACGAGACAGAAAAGTTCAAAATTGGAGATCAAGTACTGATAAAAAAAGCAGACCCACGAATACCTTCCACTGATCGTAACATAAACAAAGAAATCCCTTTTAAGGTGATCAATGTTTTCCCATACGGAACAGTCGAGGTAAGTAACCCTATTTTTGGCACTTTGAAAATAAACGCTACTCGTCTTAAACTTTATCATGATAATGGAACTGCTAGCATGAGGAAGGACTTTCAACTCCTCAAACCACCATGAATATGCGAATGAGAGGTAAGTCTAGCTTAAGATTATAAACGAGCGCATCTCGGGAGGCAACCCGAGCACTAACCCCATTAACTTCTATATTTTTTTATTTTATTTTATTTTTATTATATTATTTTTTCTTTCCTTTTAGCACCTAACTGTAAATCAACCAAGTGCAAATTTTCCAGCCACATGGCCTTGCACAGGGTCGTGGCTGTGGCCGTGTGGATGCACCGAATCTTCGTACTGACATGGCAGAGATGGTACGAGTCAGAACGAATCATATCTTCGAGTCACAGACTCCAACTACCACGCCTCGGCCGTGCGATGCGGCTGTGGCCGACACTATTAGATCATACACGGGCGTGGAAACCTGAACATGGGCATGGGAGAAGCGAGCAAAGCAAAACACGGTCGTGCGATGCGGCCGTGTGACTTACACGCCCATGGTACACGGGCGTGGGGACGTACTAGACTTGAAAATTCTATTTAAACCCCCTATTTCTTCTTACCTACTCCCCATCTCCTTTCCCTCATCCCATCCTTCAGATATCCCCCTCCCCATACTTTTCTTCTTTAGTTATTACCCAAACCCTTGAGCTACACCACATCTATGTCAAAGAAACGAAAGGACCCTGGCGCAGTCTCCCTTTGTGAGACCGATCTACATAAGTTCATGCCGGCCGCTTCATCCACTCGACAAGCCGAGGATGTTTGAGGCCATTTAGTTTTTATCTTTATTTTCTCTTCTCCTTTATTTTCCTTTTTTTTATTTTTCTTTTACTTAGTTTAATCTATTTTATTTCGTTTTCTTTGATTTAGGTTCTAAAGGCTGCTAGGGCATCACATCGGAACCACGACCACCACCCCATTACAGCCTTAGAATTCACACCCACCTCGCGAACCATCCAACAATAAGGACTCTTCAGTCCATTTATTTTCTCTTTTAATTTTATTTTACTTTTTTTACTATTTCTCTTTATCTTTCTTATTTTTAATATATAATTAGTTAGTTTTAATTATTTTCATCATTTCTTGGCTAATTCTTCACGAGCCTCCAATTTCTTCATCTAGCGTAGAGATTATGGACAGCCACACAATCTTTTTTTTACTATTTCTCTTTATCTTCTTATTTTTAAATATATAATTAGTATAGTTTTAATTATTTTCATCATTTCTTGGCTAATTCTTCACGAGCCTCCCAATTTCTTCATCTAGCGTAGAGATTATGGACAGCCACACCAAGAGTCGCCTCCTCCAACTTCTCTTTCACCTCCGAATCAAGTTTCCACACTTCCAATTCAAGGAATACATTCAGGGAGTTTCACTTCTACCCCTATCTTTTGATTTTTTTTACTACATTGTTTTTATCTATTTTTGTACATTGAGGGCAATTTACATCTTAAGTGTGGGGGGTGAATATTTATTTCAAGGAAGTGCCTCACTTTTTGCATTATTCTCAAATCCCTGAATGATATCTTGTCTTGAAGTAATTTTCTCATATTTATTTCCTTTAATTCACGATTTTTATCGATATGTTTTAGATTAAGTCATTGATAATTGTGCATTGATGATTAAACTTTAAGATACTAGAGAATCAAACATAATAAGTCTGTTTTCCAGAAATTTAAAAATTTCTAGGTTGTCTACCTAAATCTGAATGTTTCCTTGAAAGTTTAAATTTACGAGGTTGATATCAAACACCCATAATTTTTGTGAGATTTTGAGCCTTTTAGAACATGTATTCTTTTCCTTGCTCACTTGATTTGTTATTCTAGAACTTCCTTTGATTATACATGTCGAGACCACACCTTTGGTTTGATATACAGAGATGATAAAGGCACCTAGGTTTTAACCCACTCACTCCATTAAAAAGCCTACCATCATAATTAAACCCCTAGTAAACCCCGTTGATCCTAACAACCCTTTTTATTAACTCATCTACTAATATTAACCCAAAACCCTTTGTATTTGTTATCACCTTTCTTCTTAAATACCTTTTTTGTCGAGATTTGATTTTGAGCAGTTACCTAACTATGTTCTATATTTCAATTGTTAAAGTTCGTGATTATTATTTGTGACTTGTTCTTAAAAAAATCCATTATTAGTTCTATGTTAGCTGAGCTTATGCATTTAAATTTCAAATCTTGAAGAAAAAGCTCGTATTATTAGTTTTCAATTGATATAATTATTTAGGATTAGTTCTTTTTTTTAGTTAGGTAAATTGTCAACTCAATCTCGATTCTAACCTTCTAATTCAACCTTTATCCACACCTTTAACCTAAGCCCCCTTACAACCCTTTTTAAAGACCTTTTGATTTGTGTATCATCTTATTTTTTTACAGTGGTGGAGATTTGATTTCCATGCAAGCCTATGGGATTAACTTTTCATGTTCGACCTTTGAGTGCCTAATTTTGAACCTTAAACACTTTGAGTGGTTTGAGCGAATCTTTAGTGAGGATGTCAACTCTTGTCGATTTCGAATCAGAGGTAATTTTTCAGGTAAGGGGAAACACCTATGTTCTATGCTACAAATGTATGACTTAGACTGTTTGAATCTTTAGGACTCTTTGAGTTGAATTATCCATGTATGAATTATCTTTGAATTATGACGAAACATTATTAATGAATATTATGAATCGGGGAAGTTTTGTTTTAATGGTGACTTGAGAATTTTGCTTGAGGACAAGCAAAAGCTTAAGTGTGGGGGTATTTGATAAACCGTAATAGTAACATATTTTAAGCTCACATTTAGCATGCTTTTGGATGATTTAAGCCTTGAATTATGTAATTTGGTGCTCTTAATCCTTTGTTTCATGTTTTACACTCAGGAGAGCACCGGATGATGAAAAGAACGGAAAACGAGCCCAAAACGGAGTAAATGGGCCATATCACGAAATCCACACGGCCTGAGCCTAAGACCACACGGCCGTGCCTCATTCAACAGTCTCGAACATGGCTTGGCCACTATTCACACAGGCGTGTGCCACGGGCGTGTCCCTGCCATGAAAAAGAGAAGTTTCACTCGGTTTAGGATACTTAGAGGCAAAGAAACACATTCCGAAGCCTATATAAACACCCTAAGTATGACCTAAAAGGGGGGAACCCAAGGCTTTAGTCAGGGGGCGTCCAGCTAGGCCAAAGAGGGCAGATTTGTGCTGATTTACTCGAAGATAGCCAGTTGATTCATCTCAAGAAGTCAGAATCATACTCAAGACAGAGGATCTCTCCTTCAATTCCTTCAGGGGGTTTTAGGGATTTCTTATGTTTTGTTTTATCTTTTCTTTTGAGATGTTTTCTTTTGTTACTATGAACTAAACCCTCAGATACATGAGGGGGATGAAACCTAAGATGAATCTTGTTAACGTTTGCTGAACTATATGATAAATATTTGACTTGTTCTTAATTATGTGTTCTTAATTCTTATGTTGATATTTCTGGGATATTAATTCAAGTGTGATGTGCTTAGGTGGAGGAGCAAAAGTCCCTACCTAAGAGTAGATCTAGCATAATTAAGCGGAGTTGATCGCACGCCTAGAGATAGGGTGACGAGATTTTGCCGGATTAGGGTGAAACCTAATATGGGAGTCCATAGATCGAGTTAATGCAATTCTAGGGGTTTTAATTAGAAAGAGATTTCAATTAATCAACCTAGGGTTAGACGTTAGTCGCCTCGAGAGAGGGATTAATATAAATTAGGGAATCTTACGGATCAAGTCAAGTGAATAAATCGTCTGGTTCAAAGTTAGATAACAAGTGAAGTCTAGGTGGATTCTTCCTCGGGTATTGTTTTAATCAATTGGTTTTTCCTCAAAGTTATTTTCCCAATTTCATTCTTCTTTGTCTTAGAGTCTTTAGTTTAGTAGTTAATTAATTTTAGATTAGATAAAAATTCATACAATCCTTAGGCTAAATAATAAAAAGAAAGTTAGTATTAGTACTTTTGGTTTCTTTAGGTTCGACAATCCGGTCTTGCCTTAACTATACTATTGTTCGATAGGTGCGCCTGCCTCACATCGTTGTCATAGTTAGTTTCCAGGTTCGATCATTCTTTATATAAATTTTAAGACTTTGACATCGCATAAAACAACGATCAGCTAGTGATGGCTTGAATCCAAACCATGCCTCTAATGGAGTCTTCTGTGCCAATGCCTTGGTTGGAAGCCTATTTTGGAGATACACTGCAGTGTTAATTGCCTCAGCCCACAAGGTTTTGGGAAAATTCTTTTCAAACATCAGGCACCTGGCCATATACATCAAGCTTCTATTCTTTCTTTCACTAACACCATTCTGCTGAGGTGTATAGGTGTTGGTGAGCTGGTGCTTGATACCTACTTCATCACAAAAGACTTGAAACTGAGCTGAGGTACACTTAGTTCCATTGTCTGACCTTAGAGTCTTGAGCTTACAACTTGTTTCAATCTCTACCGTAGCCTTGGATTTCCTGCAAAGAAGTAAATCCTGCAAAATCTCGAGTGATCATCAATAAACAGAATGAAATACCTGTTCCCATTCAATGACTGAGTCTTCATGGGGCCACAAACATCAACTCCGCTTAATTGTGTTGATCTACTATTAAACAGGGACTTTTACTCCACTGAATAAGCACATGCGACTTGAATCAATAACCTGAATTATCAAAACAAGAATAAGAACTCACAATTAAGAATAAGAACAAGTATTTATCTTATAAATCAAATAATAATAAGATCTGTCTTAGGTTTCATCCCCTCAGGTATTTAGGGAATTTAGTACTAATAGAGAAAATATCTTAGAATAAAGAAAATAACAAAACATAAGAAAACCCAAAAACTTCAAGAGAGATTGATAGGAGATCTTCAGTCTTGATGGAAATCCTTCTCCTAAGCTGCTCCTGATGGCTGTCTTGGAGTATTTTCTGCCTTCTATTCGGCATCTACTCGACGTCCTGTCCCCGTCCAGTTTAATTTGCCCCCTAGGGTGTTTATATAGGCTTTTGGAAAGCCTTTCTTGGCCCACAAGTAGCCTTTTCTGAATAGAATTAACCTTGGGGACGGCAGGGACATGCCCGTGCGCAAGAGCTTAGGCCGTGCTCGACTCTGATCGCCACACATAGTCGTGTAATCTGCCCGTGGACAATAGTCCAGGCCGTGGTTGATTCTGCTCGTAACACACAGCCGTGTCCAATGGTCCAAGCCGTGTTGATTTCCTAGGTAGGCCCATTTTACATCTTTTTGGCACGTTTCTTATTCATTTCGACTCCCTAAGCTCTCCTAAGTATGAAACATGAAATTAAGGGATTAGGAGCATCGAATTCATCAAATCCAATAGAAAAATCATCCAAAATTAAGCCAAGCATGGGGTTAAAATAAGTGTAAATTATGGTTTATCAAATATCCCCACACTTAAGCCTTTGCTTGTCCTCAAGCAAAATCCTCAACTCCCAATTAAAATTATCTTCCTTAATTCATAATCCTCATTAATAATGTCTCATCATATTCATAGATAATTCATACATGGATAATTTAACTAGAAGAGTTCTAAAGATTCAAACAATCTAAGTCATAAAATTTTTATAGCACGAAAACATAGGTGTTTCCCCTTACCTAAATAATACCTCTGATTCAAAACCTGACAAGAATTGGCATCCTCACTAAAGATTCACTCAAATCACTCAAGGTGTTTAAGGTTCAAATTAAGCACTCAAAAGGTCAAACATGAAAAGTTAATCCCATTAGCTTGCATGAAAATCAAATCTCCACCACTATAAAATGAGATGATACACAAATCAAAAGGTCTTAAAGGGTTGTAATGGGGCTTGGGTTAAAGGTGTGGATAAAGGCTGAATTAGAGGGTTAGAATCAAGATTAAATTGACCATTTACCTAACTAGAAAATAACTAATACTGAAAAATTACATTGATTGAAAACTTATCACTAATAATACGAACTTCTTCTAAAGATGTGAAATTAACAGTTTAAGCTTATAACACTAGTAATGAATAAATTTCTAACTTTTTTTTAAAAGAATAAGAACATACAATAATAAGATAGAATTTAACACTGAAATAAAGAAAATAGTTAGGCAACTGATTAAATCAAATCTCGACATAAGGGGGGTCAAAGGAGGAGAAGTAAATTTGGTATTGGGTTAATATTGATGGGTGAGTCAAGAAATGGTTTATTAGGCTAAAACGGGTTCACTAGGGGTTAATTATGGAGCTAGTCTTTTTGGGATAAGTGGGTTAAATCCTAGGTGCCTTTATCATATCAGTATATCAAATCAAAAATGTGGTCTCGACATGTATAATCGAAGCAAGTTCTAGAATAACAAATCAATGTTGACACACTTATAATCAATAAAGTGAGCAAGAAGAATATATGCTCTTAAAAGGCTCAAAATCTCACAGAAATTATGGTTTTTAATGTCAACCTTGTAAATTTCAAACTTCAAAGTAATAGTTAAGCTTAGGGAAACAACCTAATAAATTTTTAATTCTGAAAATAGACTTATCATGCTTGGTTCTCTAATGTCAAAAAGTTTAAACCATCTGTCGAAACCATTTTTATGTTTTTTTTTTAAAACGGGGATCGACTTTAAAAACGAAAATAGAGTCGCCACCAATCCCTTTTTGCTTAGGTGTGATCGGATCACCTTATAAAACATTTTATTTCAAAACATTGATTTTGGCCTACGAAATTCAAGAAAACGGGTTCAGGAGTCGGTTACGTACGAGGAAGGATTAGCACCCTCGTAACGCCCAAAATTGATATCGGATTGTTTAGTTATTGTCCTAATGTCGAAAATTCGAAAAGATTTGAAAACATGATTTCTTTAAAAACTTGAACAATTTGAGTTGGAACTTGAGATTCCTTTGTTCCGAAAGAATACAAACATCATATCCAGTACGTTAGGACATGATGTTTTAAACCCTCGTAGCCAACATCATCTCATGATTTACAAAATTCATTAAAAGGATATTTAGTTATTTAGTCAAACGGAAAATCGAAACCCAGTACATTAGGGCACTATTCCCCGAATTTCTAAACACAAAACATTGTCTTATTTAAGAAAAACTTTTGGATAAAATATAGTAATTAAAGGAGATAGATATTTTTAAACAAAGATTTTAAAAAATAATATTAAGTTATTACAAAAAGTGCAATTTACTAAAGTTACAGGTCATATTAACAATTAGCACTGACATAAACAATTAAGTAAAAGAATGACAAGCAATAATAATAATGTTAAGGTAAATAAAGATAATGGATTCAAAAAATTTTTTAAAAAAATGAACAATCAAAATAAAAAAAATCTAGAATAGATAATAGCAATTTTAAAAGAATCTATGAAAAAATAAAAAAAAATTATTCACAAGATTAAATTCATGTATAAAAAATAATAATATAAAGTAAATAATATTCAAAACAATTAATGAATATTATAACAATTTTAAAAAAATATATAAAAATATAAAAATGATATGGATAAATAAAAAAAGTTGAAAAAACGCATAAGTCAACCTAATTCCCGCAATATAAGGATTCAACGAAATTCCTCCACCAAAATCTAACTCGAACAGAAGCAACTCAAAAAGAAATGAAGATGAGCGAAGAACAAAATAAGAACAAGCCACATAAAATAAGAACGCAAAAGAGAGGGAAATTTGAGTGAATGCTCTCAAGAATTTTTATTACTCAAAACTCTAGTGTGAAAATAATGAAGGGAGAGGCCTCTATTTATAGTTGAGCCTCCCCAAATCCAACGATATAAATCAATTAAATCAACGGTTAAGATTAAAAGGTATCTACAAATTAAATCTCTAAGATTACAAAATCATATCTTCTAAGATTGCATACCATATCTTCTAAGATTGCATATCATATCTAAGATTTGCATATCATATCTAAGATTGCATATCATATCTTCTAAGATTACATACCATATCTTCTAGGATTGCATATCATATCTAAGATTGCATATCCTTGAAGATTGTGTTCCCATATACGTCAAGCTTGTAGATGGACCTTTAATCTTTTCAAGTAATGGGCCATTCTGATCGGGCCAAATGATATATTTTGGACTGGACTTGGACTTTGTTTTATTATTTTGGGTTTATTATTTTTTGTATGGGCCCGGGCTAAATTGGCCTATTACAGCTGCCCCTCTTTGTCCATTGTCGTGTAACGAGAATGGTCAAAGACTATAAAAGGACCAATTTTGACTGGTCTTGCCGAGCCTTAACCTTTTGATCCTCATCTTCTTCAAGTAGTCTCTAACCCAACTGCAACTTCAAGGAGATTGAATCTGTAGCTTTAATCTTATTCTACTACAACTTTAGGGAGATAAGACATGCTTTTGTAGATTTAATCCATCCTACTATAACTTCAGGAAAGTGAGACTAGTATCTCTGATCTTGCTCCACTGCAATATTCAGGAAGACAAGATCTGCTATTTTCAGTTTGCTCTGCTGCAAACTCAAGGAGGCAAGCTAATATCTTCGATCTGCTTCCTGCAACTTCAGGAAGATAAGATTTGCTATCTTCAGTTTGCTCTACTGCAACTTCAGGGAGGCAGGCTAATATCTTCGATCTGTTTACTGCAACTTCAGGAAGATAAGATCTGCTGTCTTCAGTCTGCTCCGCTGCAAACTCAGGGAGGCAGGCTAATATCTTCGATCTGCTTTACTGCAACTTCAGGAAGATAAGATCTGCTGTCTTTAATCTGCTCCACTCTTGCTCAGTGGAGATAAGATCTGCTATCTTCAGTCTTCTCCATTGCCAATACATGGAGATAAGACTTGCTCAAATTCGATCTGCTCCACTCCTGCTCAGTGGAGATAAGATCTGATTTCTTTAGTCAGCTCCATTGCCCATACATAGAGATAAGACATGCTGTCTTTGATCTGCCCCACTCCTGCTAAGTGGAGATAAGATCTATTATCTTTAGTCTGCTCCACTACCAATAAATGGAGATAAGACTTGCTCAAATTCGATCTGCTCCACTCCTGCTTAGTGGAGATAATATCTGATTTCTCTAGTCTGCTCCATTACTGATACATGGAGATAAGACTTGTTGTCTTTGATCTGCCCCACTCCTGCTCAGTGGAGATAAGATCTGTTATCTTTAGTCTGCTCCATTGCCAACACATGGAGATAAGACTTGCTCAAATTCAATCTGCTCCACTCCTGCTCAATGGAGATAAGATCTGATTTCTTCAGTCTGCTCCATTGTCGATACATGGAGATAAGACTTGCTGTCTTTGATCTGCCCCACTCCTACTCAGTGGAGATAATATTTTTTATCTTCAGTCTGCTCCATTATCAATACATGGAGATAAGACTTGTTCAAATTCGATCTGCTCCACTCCTACTCAGTGGAGATAAGATCTGATTTCTTCATTCTGCTCCATTGCAGATACATGGAGATAAGACTTGCTGTCTTTGATCTACCCCACCCCTGCTCAGTGGAAATAAGATCTGTTGTCTTCAGTCTGCTCCATTAGATAAGACTTGCTCAAATTCCATCTACTCCACTCCTGCTCAGTGGAGATAAGATCTAATTTCTTCAGTCTGCTCCATTGCCAATACATGGAGATAAGACTTGCTGTCTTTGATCTGCCCCACTCCTGCTCAGTGGAGATAACATTTGCCAAATTTGATCTGTTTCGCTACCGCTTAGGGAGATAAGATCTGTGAATTCACTGATGTTGCTACACCGTCCTTTGAGGGACATGTCCTGTAGACTCGGTTCCACATGCATATGTTTATGCCAAATGATCAAGATTCTATAATCTAACTAAATGTATTATGGATAACATTTCCATGAATGCAGAATGTCATGAGAATGATCCCCTTTTTTTTTTAGAAGTGCAATGATTAGGATGCAATGATCGAAATGAATCTAATGCTCCTAACTAAATGATATTACGGATGACATTTGCATGAATGCAGAATGTCATGAAAATGATCTCCTTTTTTTTTCTTTTTTTCTTTTTTTCTTTTTTATGTACAACGATTAGGACACAATGATCGGAATGAATCAAATGCTCCTAATTGGAAATGTATGAATGATATTTACATAAATGCATGAGAATGATCCCTTTTTAATGTTTTGGGTTGTCACTACTCATAGTTCATCAATGTTCTTTCTCGGTCAGCTGGTATCTTTGACAGAAAATCCAAAGAAACGATCATATTCTACTCAGCAAGCTTGCCCCGCTGCAATTTCAGAGTCTCTTCCACTGTACCTTCTGGGACATAAAGTTTGTACATCCCACTGCAACTTCAGGAGAATAACATTTGGTTTATTTCATCCAATCTGTTATTAATTTGATCTATTACACCATTCCCTGGGTGTAATAACCAGATCTATGTGTCTAAAATTTGCATGAATGCAGGGTATCATTTTTTTTTTCGAGAATGATGCCCTTTTACCTTTGAGTTGACATTGCTCATCATTTGTCGAGAGGGTATCATTGACGAAATGTCTTATCCAATAAAATTCGAAGAAAATAATCATCTTTCAATATTTCCAAACCTTAGGCTTGGTGAGTTCTAAACAATAGTCCTGTTTCAGATTCCCATATTATTTAGAAGTCTCCAGAGTAATATACGAAACTCCTTTTATGAAAGTATTATTAGTCCATTAATCATTATTTCAATATAAAATGCTTGAAAAAGATCACAACAATGGACGAGAAAGAAAATAATCAGGAGCATAGCTCGAAACAAATAAGTTAATCAAAGATAACCAAGGCTCTAAAAGAAAATTGATTGAGGCGTATCTTGAAAAGAATAAAATAATCAATGATAGCCAAGGTCATAAAAGAAAATTGATTGGGGTGTATCTTAAAAAAATAAAATAATCAAAGATAGCCAATTCAAAATGGGTAAGATAGGAGTTAGGTGCCCCAGATATCGCAGCCTGAGCTTCTTGTACAAACTTTTTGAGGACCATCTTGAGCTCAATATGTGTTTAGAGGATGGAGTACTTTGTCAATGCCCCCAAAACGTAGCATACTTCCTCATTGTTAATTCAGGCATAGCAAGACTACCACATGCCCTATCTTTGATCAAAACTTGAGCCGCCCTTTTTCGACTTTTCGGCTCAAAACCCTTTTGGTCTCAAAGTGCCATTTGCGAGTTTTCGCCTTGGCCTCTCCTTTTTTTTTTTTGGTCTCAAGGCGCCCTTTGCGGGTTTTCACCTTAGCCTTTCCTCTTTCAGGTAAAATACTTCTTGACTGAACCTGAATTCACCGAATTAGGCAATTCTGCATCATTCGTCTCGATTAATATTAATGCTCCTCTAGAACAAGTCCCCTTTATACTACATAAGGTCCTTCCCAGTTTGGCATCTGCTTTCCTCTGAAGTTCTTTTGTACGAGAAAGGTCTTTTTCAACATCAAGTTCCCTTTGTGGAATTCTCTAGGATGAACCTCTTTGTCGTAAACTTGCATCATCTAACCGTGACAGATAGCTTTTAACCTTTCTTCTTTCGATTAGGTTCAATTGGCAAAACTGTCTCTATTCCAATGAGAAATGTGTTGCCCCAGCGAAAGTTCTAACCGACGTTCAATAAGACAGAAGGTAAATGGTAACTTCTTTATGTCAATATTTACAATTCTCAGTCATCTTTCCCATGATCCTTATTTTGTTTTTTTGTTTTTTCCTTCTTGGCTGCTTTTGTTGCTCTATGACAAGACGTCTGATATTTGAACAGACTACAAACTTTTAACATTGTCCTTTTTGGCATTCTTTGTCGGCGCCTGATCTCTTTTTTTTTCAATTTGATGACTATTAACTTTGAAACATTGGCATATGAAGCTACTTCCACCCTCCTAGTGAAGTAGACGACGACCACAACGATGAATCGATATTGACTAGAAGCTTTTTACGATATTGGCCCCATAATATCTATTCCCCACATATAAAAAATCTGTGAAGAAATAGATGAGGCACATGAATCTCGTCTTCTTTAATTCAGTATTTGCGGTATAACTGATCCAATCCCCTTCCATGGTAGACCAATATTTATGTTTATCCTGACTATTGTAGAACCATTATCATATTCTTTAAATACCCTTATGGATCTCTTCTAAGATTATCCCAGGCGTGTCTTGATATGATCGTGCGAAAACATCTTTGAATTCTTGAAAATAACTCAATGATGTCTTGTTTTATTTCTGTGGTAAGTTGGGCTTTGATCTTCACCTCTTTTTTAGGCTCATAAGATCCGCTGACCCTTTGTGGAGTAAAGTCTGTTTTTCATCTTGTTCCACCATTCTTAACAAATCAGAAGATATGTTACAATCTCTGTCATCTTCAAAGTCCTGAGATCCTTCTAGACACATATCTTACTCGAAAGGAGACTCTGAGTCAGTAGCAGCATTGCTCACATCATTGATATCTGGAGACCTATTGTAGGTTCGAAGGAAGATTCCAAAGAATGATTATTTATATAGTCATGAATAAAAATGAAAGAATACTTGAAAGAAAGTCCAAAGAACAAATAAAAGAAAAAAAACTAATAGCAATTGTTTGTGTAGTATGAAATGGAAAAAATAAAAGAATCTTTGCTCCAAAAGATCCATTTTATTGAAATAAAAATTTGGACACGGGTCTATTTCACAAAAGGATTCTTATTGCTTCTAGGCTTAAGGCAACAAGCGTGTTTTGAATATTACTCTAGATTAGTCTTAAAAATACAAGGATCCCTTCCACAGTTCCATTGTTTAAAATCTTCCCAAGTATGTAAGGGCTTGGAAACTTTGTTCCCCAGTTCCTTCTCCACTATATCTAAATCAGGGATAACAAGATTAGCAGGGTTATCTCTTGGGTTAGATTCTGAGCCAACTTGGCAATTCATGGCTACCCCAGTATCAGCTTGACCTTGTTGAGGCCTAATTGCAACAGATGGCTTTTGAGAATACACCTTAGGTTGTATCTGTACATGTGGTGGGGTAAAACTCGGAGGATAGTCTTCATTATCCTCTCCAGCATTAGTCATGGGGCCTTTTCCCTTGTCCATTGCCCCATTCAGTAGCTGAGTCATTTGATCCACCATATTTCTTTGGGCTTCCATCATTTGTTCCCTCATATCTTGCTGGATCTTTACCAATTGCTCTTGCAGCTAGTCTTGCATGTCTCTTTGGAACTGTTCGAGTCCTTGATCCCTTATTTTTTTTGTCTTAGCACGTATACCGTAACGGTGTTTTAGTTTCTAGATTAATCTTCTCTTTTTCTCTTTTCCTAAAATAACTTCAATAATTAGGGTCCCTCTATGGATTTTAATGCATATGATGCAATGCAATGCAGATGCATGGAATGAATGCAAAAGAAAGAGAGGCGTTGATTCTAAATTCAATTCCATTGGAAAAACTTCTTTAGAAAGTAAATTTTTTTACATAAAATGGATTACATATGTAGCCTTGTCCTCATATTCCAAGCTAAACATCAATCCCCTTCTTCGCAAAGGTCAAATCTTGCAAACTTCTAATAGATGCCTCCATTAGCTCATTTTTGCTTGATCTGGGCCGCGACTCACTACTCACTTATTTTCATAATGCTCGTTAGCCTCTTCAAGAAAGTCGAGACGTGGTGATTCTCAAATAGTCTTTGTCAGCTTGAATCTTGGGCAATAAAGTCTTGTATTCCTTCACGGACTATCAGGCTTCTCTCGCTGTGTTTACTTGGACTATATTCGGACGACCGTATTATAATCCACGTTATCAAGAAATCCATTTTCTCATGACAAACTCTTCTATTTAGTAATCGAATTTGAATCAACACCTCTTTTCTATGATGTGGATGCAATACAATCAAAACAAAAGAGAACACGTTAGCACAAGAGAAATAACAAAATAGGGCACCTATCTAGGTGACCACTAGGGTTCAATATAGCTCTATCTAGGTTTGGCTCTTAAGGATCACTATATATGGCTTAGTTCTAAAGGAAGGGTACCTGAACCAGCAGATTTCTCAATCCTCACCCATTATAAGCTCATATGGATCGAGTTCAGTTCAGAGGAATACATTTCCCTATGGCCATGCGGAGGTGAAAACCTCACGAAGACATAGGTACAGATGTATCCCGGAAGCAGTCCACTAGACCATGCGGAGGTGAAAACCTCACGAAGGCATAATTTCTCACTCCCACTTAAAAGGGTGTGACCACAACGGTCATGCAATGCAATGCAAAAATACTTTTCAAGATTAAAACAACATGCAATAAAAATGATCATAATTTTTCAAATTGGGTTTTCAAATTTAAACAAAAGGACAAGAAATAATCAATTTTACGGCTTGACTCTCTTATTGTCCCCAGTGGAGTCGCCAAGCTGTCAAAATTATTTTTATGTTTTTTTTAAAAATGGGGATCAACTTTAAAAACGAAAATGGGGTCGCCACCAATCCCTTTTTGCTTAGGTGTGATCGGATCACCTTATAAAACATTTTATTTCAAAACATTGATTTTGGCCTACGAAATTCAAGAAAACGGGTTCGGGAGTCGGTGACGTACGAGGAAGGATTAGCACCCTCTTACGCCCAAAATTGGTACCGGATGGATTAGTTATTGTCCTAATGTCAAAAGTTCGAAAAAATTTGAAAACATGATTTCTTTAAAAACTTGAACAATTTGAGTTGGAACTTGAGATTCCTTTGTTCCGAAAGAATACAAACATCACATCCAGCACGTTAGGACATGATGTTTGAAACCCTCGTAGCCAACATCATCTCATGATTTATAAAATTCATTAAAAGGATATTTAGTTATTTAGTCAAACGAAAAATCGAAACCCAGCACGTTAGGGCACTATTTCCCGAATTTCTAAACACAAAACATTGCCTTATTTAAGAAAAACTTTTGGATAAAATGTAGTAATTAAAGGAGATAGATATTTTTAAACAAAGATTTTAAAAAAAATAACATTAAGTTATTACAAAAAGTGCAATTTACTGAAGCTACAGGTCATATTAACAATTAGCACTAACATAAACAATTAAGTAAAAGAATGACAAGCAATAATAATAATGTTAAGGTAAATAAAGATAATGGATTCAAAAAAAAAATTTAAAAATTAACAATCAAAATAAAAAATATAGAGTAGATAATAACAATTTTAAAAGAATCTATGAAAAAATAAAAAAAATTTATTCACAAGATTAAATTCATGTATAAAAAAATAATAATATAAATTAAATAATATACTCAAAAAATTAATGAATATTATAACAATTTTTAAAAAAAAAACCATAAAAAAAAAGAGTATAAAAATGATATGGATAAATAAATAAAAAGTTAAAAAAACGCATAAGTCAACCTAATTCCCGCAATATAAGGAATCAACGAAATTCCTCTACCAAAATCTAACTCGAACAGAAGCAACTCAAAAAGAAACGAAGATGGGCGAAGAACAAAATAAGAACAAGCCACAGAAAATAAGAACGCAAAAGAGAGGAAAATTTGAGTGAATGCTCTCAAGAATTTTTATTACTCAAAACTCTAGTGTGAAAATAATGAAGGGAGAGGCCTCTATTTATAGTTGAGCCTCCCCAAATCCAACAGTATAGATCAATTACATCAACGATTAAGATTAAAAGGTATCTACAAATTAAATCTCTAAGATTACAAAATCATATCTTCTAAGATTGCATACCATATCTTCTAAGATTGCATATCATATCTAAGATTTGCATATTATATCTAAGATTGCATATCATATCTTCTAAGATTACATACCATATCTTCTAGGATTGCACATCATATCTAAGATTGCATATCCTTGAAGATTGTGTTCCCATATACAACAAGCTTGTAGATGGACCTTTAATCTTTCCAAGTAATGGGCCATTCTGATTGGGCCAAATGATATATCTTGGACTGGACTTGGACTTTGTTTTATTATTTTGGATTTATTATTTTTTGTATGGGCCCAGGCTAAATTGGCCTATTACACCATCAATGCACAATTACTTATGACTTAATCCAAAACATATCAATGAAAATCATACATCAATAGATGTTTCATTTTAATAGTAATATGAGAGAATTACTTAAGAACAAGATATAATTCAGGATAGTACTATAGTTAACCTCCCCACACTTAAGATGTACATTGTCCTTAATGTACAAAGATATATAGTATAGTAAGAAAATCATAAGAGAGGGAAAGGAGTGAAACTTCCTGAATCATGGATGAAATCCTTGAAAATGAAACTTGTAGAAATGGAGCCAATGAAAAGCATGATGAACTAGGCAGAGGTGAAGGTGGGTTGTTTGGGGAAAACGACTAGGGTTTTTGGGGCGAAATTTGGGGGAGATGAGTCGTGGGTTGCTTTAAATAGGGAGTAGGGAACACGGTCAGAGGCCAAGCCCGTGTGCCCTTTTTTTAGCCCGTGTGTTTCAAGAATTTTGAATTAGGTCGCGCCTGAGTATTAGACCACGCCCGTGTTCCCTAGGCGTGTTATGTCATACAGCCAAATCGCATGGTCGTGTGATGTTTCATTCATTTCTCCCACGCCCGTGTTTAGGGTCACACGCTCGTGGTAATTAGTCAGTATCGACCACGACTTCAAGGCATGGGCGTGGGATTCTTTCAGTTTCGACCACGGCTTCTAGCCACGGGCGTGTTGCACGCCCGTGTCATTTACTCAGTATCGACCACGGCTGCATCGCACGGCCGTGGCACTTTTATCGCAGGTCATGTTTTCGAGTCAGTTTCGACCACGACCACATCGCACGGCCGTGGTGTTTTATCGTAGCTCGTGTTGGGGAAAAGTTTTTCTTTCTTGGCCTGCACGGTCTCCGCCATGCCAATGTCTCTTCTCGTGGTGTCCACACGGCCACGGCCACGCCCGTGTGCAAAGCCGTGTGAGTAGGAAATCCTGTGCCTATTAAATTGGTTAGTTCTTAGTTAAATGCTAAAAATAAAAAATATGGATGTTCAGTGAGGTTACTGCTCAGGTTACCTCCCGAGAAGCGCTCGTTTAAGGTCTTAAGCTAGACTTACCTTATTTTCATTATCAACCACGATTTCAAGGCACGGGCATGTCCCACTCCCGTGGGATTCTTTCAGTTTCGACCATGGCTTCTAGCCACAGGCGTGTCGCATGCCCGTGTCATTTACTCAGTATCGACCAAGGCTGCATCATACGATCGTGGCACTTTTATCGATCGCATGGCCGTGGTGTTTTATCGTAGCCCGTGTTGGGGAAAAGTTTTTCTTCCTTGGCCTGCACGGTCTCCGCCACACCAATGTCTCTTCTCGTGGTGTCCACATGGCCACGGCCACGCCCGTGTGCTAGGCCATGTGAGTAGGAAATCCTGCGCCTATTAAATTGGTTAGTTCTTAGTTAAATGCTAAAAATTAAAAATATGGATGTTCAGTGAGGTTAGTGCTCAGGTTGCCTCCTAAGAAGCGCTTGTTTAAAGTCTTAAGCTAGACTTACCCTGTTTTCATTTCTATATGAAGGTTCACGGAGCTGAAACTCCTCTCTCATATCCTTAAAATCTTCACCATTATATATTTTAAGTCTCTAACCGTTTACCTTGAATGTGCCATAAGTCGAATGAGTTACCTCGATTGTGCCATAGGGAAAAATAGTTTTGATTACGAATGGACCTGACCATCTTGATTTCAGCTTTTTAGGAAACAATTTGAGCTTTGAATTATATAGTAGAACAAGATCTCCCACTTTGAATTGCTTTGGTTGCTTCAAACGAGCATCATGGCGTTGCTTTGTTGCCTCCTTATATAGACGTGAGTTCTCGTAGGCATTAGCTCGCCATTCATCTAGCTCGTTCAACTGTATCATTCTTTTCTCACCTGCAAGTTTAAGAATTTTATTGCCCAAAATGCTTTGTGCTCTAATTCAAATGGTAGATGATAACTTTTTTCGTAGACAATTCTGTATAGGGATGTTCCTATGGGAGTTTTAAAAGCGGTTCTATAGGCCCATAAAGCATCGCCTACTTTTAATGCCCAATCTTTCCTATTTGATTCTACTATTTTCTCTAGAATACACTTAAGCTCTCGATTTGCTACTTCCACTTGTCCATTGGTTTGAGGGTGATAAGGGGTAGCTGTTCAACGGTGTACTTCATATTTCTTTAAGACTTTATCAAATTGAGTATTACAAAAATGAGTACACCTATCATTAATAATTGCTCTGGGTGTTCCAAATCGAGAGAAGAGTTTCTTAAGAAATCTCACTACCACTCTAGCATCATTAGTAGGTAAAGCTTGAGTTTCCACCCATTTTGACATATAATCCACTGCTACTAAGATGTATTTATTCCCAAATGAGTTAAGGAATGGACTCATAAAATCAATACCCCATACATCAAATATTTTACATGATAGCATATACATTTGAGGCATGTCATCACGTTTAAAGATATTACCTATTCTCTAACCTCTATCACACGAAGCAACATACCTGTTAGCGTCTTTGAACAGGGTGGGCCAATAAAAACCTGATTCGAGCGTTTTATGTGATGTCCTAATCCCACTGTAATGTCCTTCTAATGGTCCTGAATGGAAATGTTCTAGGATTTTGCTTGCTTCTGCCATTGTAACACATCTCCGAATCACTTGATCTGCATATATACGAAAAAGAAAAGGGTCCTCCCAAAACTAGTTTTTCGCATCAGCAAAGAATCGCTTCTTTTGATGATGTGTTAACCTTTTTGGTAGGATGTTAGCAGCTAAGTAATTTGCAATGTCTGCAAACCAAGGTACCTCGGAGTCAGATATAGCGAATAGTTGTTCTTCAAAAAACGAGTCATTTATCTCTCTCATTGAGTTCTTTGATATGTGGATTTTTAAGCCTAGAAAAATGGTCTGCCGCAAGATTTTCAGCTCCTTTCTTATCTTGAATTTTCAAATCAAATTCCTGTAAGAGTAAAATCCATCTTATGAGTCGAGGTTTTGCATCAGATTTAGTTAAAAGATAACGAAGGGCTGAATGGTCAGTGTAAACGACAACTTTAGATAATATCAAATACTGTCTAAATTTATTAAATGCAAAAACCACAGCTAGCAATTCTTTTTCTGTGGTGGTGTAATTTTCTTGTGCGGCCGTCAATGTTTTGCTAGCATAATAAATCGGCTGAAAATGCTTGTCTCTTTGTTGTCCCAAAACCGCACCTACTGCAAAGTCACTCGCATCACACATTAATTCAAAGGGTAAATTCCAATCAGGTGCAATTATAATTGAAGCATTTATTAATTTATTTTTAAAGGTATTAAATGCTTCTAAACATTCCTGATCAAAATTGAAAGGCACATCTTTCTCTAGTAGTTTTGTTAAAGGCTTAGATATTTTTTAAAAATCCTTAATAAATCTTCTATAAAATCCAGCATGTCCTAAAAAACTTCTAATAGCCTTAACTGAACTAGGAGGAGGTAATTTTACTATGGTTTCAATTTTTGCTTTATCAACCTCAATCCCTTTACTAGAAATTTTGTGGCCTAACACAATCCCTTCTCCAACAATAAAGTGACACTTTTCCCAATTAAGCACAAGGTTCATTTTCTCACATCTCATTAGAACTCGTTTTAAATTTTTAAGGCAAAGATGGAAAGAATTACCAAATACCAAAAAATCGTCCATAAATACCTCCATAATATCTTCCACGAGTTTATCAAAGATGGCTAGCATGCAGCGCTGAAAAGTAGCTGGAGTATTACATAATCCAAAAGGCATTCTACGATAAGAAAACTACCGTATGGACACGTAAATATTGTCTTTTCTTTATCCTCAGGAGCTATTGGGATTTGGAAGTAGCCAGAGAGTCCGTCTAGGAAGAAATAGTACATATGCCTAGATAATCTTTTCTAACATCTGATCGATGAAGGGTAAAGGAAAGTGATCTTTTCTCGTAGCATCGTTCAACTTCCTATATTCAATGCAGACTCTCCATGTAACATCCTGAAAATGAGCCTATGCATTTTTGTTTTAATTATACGAAATGGCATGTCTTATGTGTTATGAATGTATTATGAACATTTTTGAAAACTTGGAAATGTAAGGAAATGATTTAGAAATGTTAAGTTTAAAGGAGGAAAATGAACATTTTTGGAAACTTGGAAATGTAAAGAAATGTCTTAGAAAATGTTAAGTTTTAAAGTTTAAAAGAGGAAACTAAAGCAAGGTGGCCTTAAGAGAAAATGTATGTGAAATATGACATACAAATAGGCTTGGAAAAGTGGCTTGGAGGCGCCACTTAAAAGCCCAGCAAGTGATGCCACAACATGTGTTAAAAGGCCAAGGTTCGAGTCACATGGGAAGCTAAAATAAAAGTTTTTATTTTTCGGCAAGGAAGGGAGGTAATGGACGGCATTAAGGCTCTATAGGGAGGTGTTTTATTTTTGTTAAAATTCGGCAAATAGATGGATAATTGATGGATTATTTTAAAGAGGTGATAAGAGATAAAATTGGAGAAATACAATGTGAGGCTAGTGATCAAGTTATAGCCGAATTTATCAAGCAAAGTGTCCATCTTTTTCTTTTATTCTCTCAAACTCTAGCTAGCCGAAATCTTCTTCTCCTTATTCCACCATTGCCGAATTCCCTAGTGACTCTTTTTCCTCTCTTTTCTTTTGATAAATCGACAACACAGATAACCTCTAGCCGATTTCTTGTTAAGTTCCAAAAGCCGAAAGCTTGCTAAGATCAAGGCCATAGTCGAATAGTTTTGAAACTTCAAGCAAGGGGTTGTCGACTTGTGCATTAAGGGTAAGGTTAGTGGTTATCGATTTTCATTCTTTTTCTTTTAAGATTTGCCGAAATCTGGGATTAATCCCATTAATATTTTGTTTGCCGAAATTTGGAAGGATCATTCGGGATTTGCTAGTGTCGACTACAAGGAAGGAGAAGTTCTTTTCCCGAAGGTACACCATAGGCCGCGTGTTCCCTAGTTATTCGGTGAGTTTCAGGATTTAAAATCCACAAGGTAAGTGTCTATAGCATTCGGCCAAGGCTTATTTTGGTATGAAGATCTATTTTTTTATTTCGTTTAAAAGCTGAAACTAATTAGTTAAGTGATTTTAGTGCCTAGCCGATTGCAAGGGGAGAACTCTGCGAAGTTTCGGGATTTGACTATAGTCAATTCGACAGCAAGGTAAGCATATAAGTGTACTAATCCTACTGGGATTTGGTTATGGCCGAATGGTTCTTTTTGTTAAAATCTTAGTATTGGCCGAATGTAGGAGTTAAGAATCTAAAGCGTTAGATCAAGTTTTCGGGTTTTCAGGAAAGCATTAAAAACCAGGTGTGTACCCCACACTAATTCTTAATAAGTTTTATGGCAATATTTAAATATGTATGTATGTTATACGAATGTGGAAAAATATGGCTAAGTACCATGTTAGGGTACACAGTACTAAGGTACGTTTTCCTACTCCTACTATGAGTATGATAAGATTTGTTATGCCATGAATGTGAATATGATAAGAATGTGAATTAAGGCATGATATTGCATAATGTGTATGATATATGGGGGCATATGGGATATTATTTTAAAGGGGAAGTGAATGTGGTGACCTAAGACCACGATATCTGAATGTGGTGACCTAAGACCACGATATCTGAATGTGGTGTCTCTTGACACAAAATATGTATCTGGTGGCTATGCCACGAATTTTATAAGGGCGATGAGCACGTCGACTGCAGCGACTGCCTTCGATGGTGTGTAGCGGATGGAGGGTTGACTTATTAGTCCCCACGGTGTGCAGGTTGGTACGGGTGATGTGTAGCGGATGGCATCTAGGTTTGGGTTCGGGTTTGCATCATTATCTTTACTTGTTATGTGAATGTGATATGTATGATATGCCTGAATTTGTTTGGATTTAGTGTTGGTTACACATTGAGTCTGTTTGACTCACCCCGTTGGGGAATATTTTTCAGGTGATGAGCAGTAATGGACCGGGTCGGCAGGAGCTTAAAGGTGGCCATGCACAGCAAGGAAAATTTCTACTATTTGGGACTTTTATGTTAATTAAGTACTTTAATTTAATTTTGGGATTATTTGATGTAATAAGGCCATAGTTGAATTTCTTTATTTTTACTTTTATTTATTATGATTACGAACTATTATTAATTAATGGATTAAATAAATTTATTTTAAAACAAAACCCTAAACGTTTTGTCACCTAAAGTAAAGGATTTTTAATGAAATAAACTTGTATTCAATTCAAGCCCAACCCAATAATAATTTTTCTTTCAAAACACATAGTTTTTCCAAAGTAATAAACGAATTTTGAACCGGTTTTCTTCGAGGAACATACCAGATCCGGTCAAGGCTCGTGGGCCGGGTTTGGGGTGTTTCACTCCAACCTATGACTGTTCTTTTTGGAATCAATTCATTCCTTTCGTTAGCTACAACAATCATCCTCCCTTCTTTGGAACAACCTGTACAGGACTTACCCAAGTACTGTCAGAAATAGGATAAATAACTCCAGCATCTAGAAGTTTAATTACCTTAGCTTTAACAACTTCCTTCATATTGGGATTCAATCATCTTTGAGGTTGCACACATGGTTTATATTCATCTTCCATTAAAATTTTGTTGGTGCAAAACGATGGACTTATCCCTTTAATGTCAGAAATCTTTCAAGCTATGGCTCTTTTATGCTCCTTTAGTACTTGTAGCAACTCGTCTTTCTCTTTCGCTTCCAGTTCTAAAGAGATGATTACTGGTAGTGTTGAATTATCTCCGAGGAATGCATACTTTAAGTGATTTGGTAACTGTTTCAATTCCAATTTGGGCGGTTCTTCAATGGAGGGTTTTTATTTTAGTTCGTAGTTTATTTCAATGCCCTCGTCTTTCTTTTGTCTTGGGGAAGAAGTATTAGAATTTAACTCACTTTTTATCTCCCCTAACTCATTAGTATCGTCATTTGCCCCCTCACCTTGGGTAAAATACAGTTCCAACATGTCGGCATATATGATTTCCTGAAAAGAATCTTGAATAAAATGATCAATAGCATCAATAGAATAATAGGAATCATCTTGCTCTCTAGAATATCGCATAGCATAGTAAATTTTAAAAATAATTTCCTCGTCGCCTACCCTTAGCGTAAGCTTACCATCACCTACATCAATAACAACCCTAGCAGTAGCTAAAAAGGGGCGTCCTAAAATTAAAGGCACCTCAATGTCCTCATCCATGTCAAGCACAACAAAATCAACATGGAATATAAATTTATCAACTTTTACCAGAATATCTTCAATAATTCCCCTAGGATATTTAATAGATCTGTCAGCTAATTGAATACTCATCCTAGTGGGTTTTGGCTCCCCAAGACCAAGCTGCTTGAACATTTTATAATGCATTAAATTAATACTGGCACCTAAATCAGCTAGTGCTTTCTTAATATTTAAACTACCAATTAAACAGGGAATAGTGAAACTTCCTGGATCTTTCACGTTGGTCGGTAGCTTATTTTGGAGAATAGCTGAACATTCCTCGTTAAGTTCCACGATCGATAGCTCTTCAAACTTCCTTTTATTTGTTAGAAGCTCTTTTAGGAATTTTGCGTATGTCGACATCTGCAAAATAGTTTCAACAAAAGGTAAGTTAATATGTAATTGTTTAAAAAGTTCAAGAAATTTACCATATTGTGCGTCTAAGCGATCTTTCTTCAACTTTGCCGGATATGGGATTGGTGGTTTATATTCTTTAAGTACGGGTGTTACATTCTCATTTATGTCCTCATTTTTTTTTTATCAGTTTCTTGTGGCATCTTCTTTTCCGCTTCAACCAATACCTTCCCATTCCTTAGTGTTACTGCCTTCACTTGCTCTTTTGGTTTAGGTTCGGTATTACTAGGTAAACTACCTGGTTGCCTTTCGGAAACTAACTTGGTCAGCTATCCTATTTGATTTTTAAGCCCTTGAGTTAATGTTTGCTAATTTTTCAACGCCGTTTCGGTATTCTAAAAATGAGTTTCTGATGCCGAAATAAACTTTGCTAGCATATCTTCAAGGTTTTTTTTTTCTCTTGTGGGTAAGTTTGCTGTTGAAAGCCTGGAGGGGGTTGTTGTCTTTGATTTCCTTGGCCACCCCATGAAAAGTTTGGATAGTTCCTCCAACATGGATTGTAAGAGTTACTATAAGGGGTATTTTGAGGTCTAGAATTATTACCCACATAGTTCATCTGTTCGCTTTCTATGCCAGGGTTGTAGGGTGGATATTCTGTATTGTTCGTCCCTCCTCCATTTACATTGCACTGCATCACTGGATGTACCTGTGAAGAACCATACAAACCATCAATCTTTTTATTTAACAGTTCTACCTGGTTTGATAGCATGGTCACTGCGTCGAGGTTGAAAACACTAGCAGCTTTTGTTGGCTTTGTCCTCATAACTTGCCACTGATAGTTATTAAGTGTCATCTCCTCTATAAACTCAAAAGCCGCTTCAGGGGTTTTGTTATTTAGGGTTCCACTGGCGGCTGAATCAATCAACTGCCTAGTTGAGGGGTTCACACCATTATAAAAGGTTTGAACCTGTAGCCACAAAGGTAACCCATGGTAAGGGCACCTTCTTAGTAAATCTTTGTATCTCTCTCGTGCATCGTAAAGTGTCTCTAGATCCATCTACACAAAGAAAGAGATATCATTCCTCAACTTAGGCGTTTTAGCCGGCAGAAAATATTTTAACAAAAATTTTTCAGTCATTTGTTCTCATATAGTGATTAATCCTCGTGGTAATGAGTTCAACCACTGTTTAGCTTTGTTTCTCAATGAGAAAGGAAACAACCGAAGGTGAATGGCATCACCAGAAACACCATTAATTTTGAAAGTATCGCATAATTCCAGAAAATTTGCCAAGTGATTTTTTGGATCCTCATCCTGCAAACCATCAAACTGAACAAATTGTTGAATCATCTGAATAATGTTAGGTTTCAGTTCAAAATTATTTGCAGCAACAGCAGGTCTAATAATACTTGATTTAATTCCTGTTAAATTAGGTTTAGCATAATCATACATAGTACGAGGAGCAGGATTTTGATTCACCGGGTTTGCGGCAACCACAGGAGGTAGTAGATTATTGTCAGCCATCTCTTCGATATTAGTGATTTCGTCATCTTACTCTTCTTCTATGTATTGTAGGCTTTGCCTTATTTCTCTTCGGTTTCTGTGAGTTGTACTTTCAATCTCACCGTCAAAAAGTAATTGTCCTGACGGGTTTCTTCTAGTCATAAACTAAAATTACCTACCAAAAGCAAATAAAAGAAAAATTAGCAAGTTAAAATAAATTGCAAATAAAAATAAGAATGGCTAAAGTAATAAAAATTTAGTGTTCCTAATATCTTAGTCCCCAGCAACAGCGCCAAAAACTTGATGCGCTCGAAACTAACTATTATTTCGACAAAGGCAAGTGCACCTATCGAACAGTAGTATAGTTATGGTATCCTCAAGGACTAAAATTACTAGTAATAACTATCTTTTTATTATCTAGCCTAATAATTAAGGGGATTTATTTTTTATATAAATTTAAATAACTAATTTAACTAACTAAATGATTATGAATGTGACAGAGAGTGAATTGGGAAAATACTTTTAAACAACTTAAATGAGATAGGCAATACCTAAGGAAGAATCCACCTAGACTTCACTTATTACTTTTGATTCATATGATTTATTCACTTGACTTAATCCGTAGAAATCCCTGATTTATGTTAATATCTCTTTCAAGACTAAAAACAACTGACTATAGGTTGATTAATTGAAATCTCTTTCTAATTAAAACCCCTATTGTCGCATTAACTCGATCTATGGATTCCCTTTTTAGATTTGACTCTAATCCGGTAGATTTTCGTTGTCCTATTTCTAGGGTTGCAATCAACTCCGCTTAATTGTGTTGATCTACTCTTAAACAAGGACTTTTGCTCCACTGAATAAGCACAAGCGACTTGAATCAATAACCTGAATTATCAAAACAAGAATAAGAACTCACAATTAAGAATAAGAACAAGTATTTATCTTATAAATTAAATAATAATAAGATCTGTCTTAAGTTTCATCCCCTCAGATATTTAGGGAATTTAGTTCATACTGATAGAGGAAAACATCTTAGAATAAAGAAAACAACAAAACATAAGAAAACCCAAAAACTTCAAGAGAATTTGATAGGAGATCTTCAGTCTTGAAGGAGATCCTTCTCCTAAGCTGCTCCTGATGGCTGCCTTAGAGTATTTTTCGCCTTCTATTCGGCGTCTACTCGACGTCCTGTCCCCGTCCTGTTTAGGTTGCCCCCTAGGGTGTTTATATAGGCTTTTAGAACGCCTTTCTTGGCCCAGAAGTAGCCTTTTCCAAATAGAATTAACCTTAGGGATGGTAGAGACACGCCCGTGTAACATACCCGTGCGCAAGAGCTTAGGCCGCGCTCGACTCTACTTGCCACACACGGCCGTGTGATCCGCTCGTGGACGATAGTCCAGGCCGTGGTTGATCCTGCTCGTAACACACGGCCGTGTCCAATGGTTCAGGTCGTGTTGATTTCTTAGGTAGGCCCATTTTACCTCTTTTTGGCCCGTTTCTTGTTCTTTTCGACTCCCTAAGCTCTCCTGAGTATGAAACATGAAATTAAAGGATTAAGAGCATCGAATTCATCAAATTTAATGAAAAAATCATCTAAAATTAAGCCAAGCATGGGGTTAAAGTATGTGTAAATTATGGTTTATCACTCTCCAGGCCTTGTTTGAAGGAAATGGTTGTCTGGCCTACTTTCCCAGTTGACATACCTCACAAACCTCCTCATTTTCAACTGATTTGATGAAGTTCTCACCTAGATCTTTTTTGGATAGCTGGTCTATCGATCTATAGTTGGCATGACCAAGACTTTGGTGCCAAAGCTTAGATTCATTTAAGAAGACTATATAAGCTGAGTTTGAGTCATTTGTCTAGTCAACAACAAAACTTTTATCATCCATAATGACTGACATGAGTCTGGATCCATTTGGATCACTAATTTGGCACTCCTTGCCTTTGAACACAACTGAATAGCCTTTGTCTAGCAACTGAGCTATGCTGAGCAGATTTCTATCAATCTCAAGCTTTAGCAACACATTTGAAACAAGCTTATTGCTTGTGGGAGTGCTTATCAGTACATCTCTTTTACCTTCTTCCTTGATAAAGTGGCCATTACCTACCTTCACCTTTGTTTTAAAGCTTCTGTCAATTGACTTGAAGATGGCAGCATCTGGTGTCATGTGGTTGGTGCAAACATTGTCTAAGAGCCATCCCTTTGTGGCCTTTTCTTTTGCAGTTGAGCATGAGACTGCAAAAACTTGTTCTTCATTATCACCACCTTCTTCAGCTACTCAAGCTTCAACCTTTGGCTGTTGAGGTTGATTCTTCCTTGGTTTGCCTTTGTTTTTGTAAACCTTTTCAACATGGCCCATTTTCTTGCAGTATTGGCACTGTACATCTGGTCTAAACCCGCAATTTGCTTCTGGATGACCAAGTCTTTTGCAATGCATGCAAGGTTGATCCCTTCTTCTAGCAGCATCTGACTTAGGCTTATCTCTCCAAGTCTTTTTGCCTTTGAAGGCATTGGTGCTCGAGGCAGGTTTGGTTTTGGCTTGGAAGGCACCTTCTTGGTGCTCCTCCTGTCCACTGGCTCTCCTTTACTCTTGTGCATAAAGAGCATTGATCAACTCTGTCAATGAGATGCTGGCCAGGTCCCTTGAGTCTTCAAAAGAGGATATTTTTGCCTCATACCTCTCAAGTAAGGTAGAGATCACTTTCTCCACTATTCTTGCTTCACTAAATTGCTCTCCAAGGAGCCTTATACTGTTTACCACAGCCATAATCCTGTCTGAATACTGCTTGACAGTTTCTTCCTCCTTCATCTTCAAATTCTCGAAATCCCTTCTCAAATTCAGTAGCTGTTGCTGCCTTGTTCTCTCAATTCCTTGGAAATCCTCCTTTAATCTGTCCCAAGCCTGCTTTGGTGTCTCACAGGCTATGATCCTTGTAAATATCACATCTGACACATATTTTTGTATGCAAGACATGGCCTTATGCCTCTTTGTTCTTTCATCAGCATGTTTTCTGATTTGGGCCACTGCTGGATTGGCTCTAAGTGGTGTTGGCTCAACATCTGAGTTGACCACTTCCCATAGGTCGAATGCCTGCAAGTAGGTCTTCATTTTGACCACTCATATGTGAAAGCCCTCTCCATTAAAGACTGGTGGTGCAGCTGGTGAAAAGCCTGATGAAGCCATCGTTTTAAATGTTGAACTATAACAGGTCCACTAAGATTACAGCTCTAGATACCAATTTTTGGTGTTAAGAACAATAAGCAAGCAAGTTCAACTGAGACTTGAGCAGCAAGGCTTGAGACTTGCAAAATAAACAAAACAGAAATTCAAACAGAAAATAAAAGCAAAGCAATGAAAAAAGTATATGGAAGAAAAATTGATAATATTTCATTCAAAGATGAATAATGGCATAATGCCAATACATAAACCAAGCATTAAGCTAGTCAAAATCAATATATGGTAACCTAACCAATACCTGCTACCACTAATACATTGAAACTTGAAAAACTAAGCTTGCAAACATGAACAAAGTTGAATTAACAGCTCAATCACTATCAAAATTACATCAAACATCAACCTAACATAGTTAGAAATGAACTAAATTACATTACATCAACTAACTGTTACAAAATGAACAAAACATAACAGTTGCACTTGCTTCAGCAGCTTCTGCATGGCTCAAACTGCATGGCATGTCTCTTGACTGCTTCTGGTGCTACATGCTGACCAAACTTCAACAGAAACCATAATTCTTTAAAAATGGGAACATCTCATACATATGGTCAGTTTGTACTATGTAAAAAAAAAAAAAACTAAGAGAACACTTATCATTGTCCATATGGGAACTAGTATTTCAAGTGCATTTTTGTAAGTAAACTCAAGTAAACTAAGCTTTTAAGGGTAAAGTCTAAGTGGAGAGTGACTATGAGGTTGCCATATGGTGAGTGTACATTACTTAAATCATAATTTGTACTGTGGAATTATAGTGTGGCCATGCAAACCTATGATGAAGCTGAACTGTGTAATCAAGTTTTTTGTGTCCATATTTGTTTTTATCTCTTTTTTTTTTTCATTTGTTCTAGTTACAACTTACTTTATATTTGGGCTTGTTTATGCTGGCAAAAGCCAACCTTCTTTCACTATTAATTATGATTATAAATTATGATTTATAATTATTATTTATCAATTTATTTTAACATCATATATTTACTTATTAATCTATAAATTGTAGTAAAAACAACAATTATCATACTTTATCATAGTTTTATAAAGATTAAGACTAAGAAATATTAAATGAACTGATCATGTTAAAACAAACAAATTCTATAACAAAGAACAATTTAGTAAAATATGCTTTTAGGTAATCTTACATTTCGTCAACCAAACACATAAATCTTACATTTCAGTCAAATTAACTAAACAGAGCAATGTAACATATAGACATTCCTCCCATAATCTTGCATTCCCATAGTCCTATTATGAAATGTAATCTTACATTCTTGTAATCCTATTACGAAATGTAATATTAAATTCCTTTAATCAAACACCCCTTAAAGCATGTCATCTACTATTTAATTCTTAAGAAAAAAAAAAAGGGGATGAAACTTATCAAAATAATAAAAATAAAGGGTAACTTTATCTAAAATTTAATATTACATATGTAATCTAAGATAACTTAAAAAATGGGTGATATTGAGATTGCACCCTATATTTCGACATCTTAGCACTAGTTGGGAATGTGAGATTATGGGATAGTCTGAATCTTGAAAATATAACCAATGTAATCGTAATTTTAGGATGCCAGATTATGATGTGTAATACTACATTCAGTGAACCAAACACACCCTAAGTAATACTACATTCCAGTAATCTTATCATTAGAAGTAATCTTACATTTCATAAATCAAACGCCACCTAAAGGGGGTTTGATTTAAGTAATCTCACATTCCAAGGGGTAATGTAAGATTTCAGAATAACATTCCACGTTTGGGTTCCAAAGATTACCTTGAGATGGTAATCTTATATTTTTAACAGTACCAAATTTTGAAATATATGGACAATTTTAATACCAAATTTTCCTTAGATAATCTTAGATTTCGATTAGAATAATTAATTTAGGAAAATTTTATCCTTCTTATTTTTTAAAAAAAAATTGGTAAAAAGTTCCTCCTTTTTATAATTTTGATCAATTTCACAAAGAAAATCAAGTTTGATTTTTTTTAAAAAAAAATCTTTCTATTTCACCAACAAAACCAAAATCCTAGTATGTATTTAGTATTTAAAAGGTGTTTATATTAGATCCACTTCAACTACAAAAATTTTACTTAAACTTAACTCAAAATACTTATTATATTTTTCTAATTTCATAAGTAGTATTTTCTAAAAAAAAAACTTAATCTTAAATATATCTCAAGAGATCTATATTATTTTGTTAATTTTATTGTGGACTTTGGAAATTCATAGTTGGTTAAAGAAGTAATTTGGATGCTAATAATTTTCAAAATTGTTTCTAACATTTTTTATCATTTATGATATTTTATGAAACATGTTCGGGATTTATGGTTGTCCCTCCCAACAATATCGTTTCCAAAATTCCAACTTATATCTCCCTCTTGAAAGTGCAATGTGCATTACATTCCATTCATTAACCAACAAAATCTTACATTCCAAAATTGTTTCAAACATATTTACTTATACATGTTAAAAAAGAAGAAGAAGCATATTCTAAAACAAAGAAAATTTAGAAAAAAATGATTTTATGAAATGTTACATTTTATTAATTAAACAACAAAATCTTACATTCCGACCAAAAGAATCAAATAAGATAATATAACAAATAGACTAAGTAAACTTATATTCCAATAACTTTGTTAACAGCGTAAATCAAATGTGGAATAATAAACAAGTTGAGGAAGTAAAAGCTAAAAAGAAAAGAAAGAAAAACTATCAATATAATTTTATACATACTTTTTCTGTCACCCGGTTGTTGCGAGGAGAGAAATGAATGAAGGGTAGTTTAGCCGCAAAACTCACCGTATGAAATGTGTAGGCAGTGCACCTACCTCTCAATCTCAGAAATCAATGGTTTAACTGCTAGATTGCAAAACAAAAAGGTAAGCATCATACATATGAGTTAAGCCATGATTTCGCATAGTATCCTAACCGTGGTTGAAGTCCCAGAAATGATTTGCTTTTTGGAGGATTTAGGATGGCTTGGTTAATTCCATGGTTTGGTAGTGAGAGTGGTAAGGGAGACTTGAAACCGTGATCTGATAAGGGACCAATTACCAATCCAATCCAGTAATGGTTTGGGTGTCATGTCATGAGCTGGGCATGGGCTATTAGGGGTCTACCATATTTGGTATTGGTACCCAAAATCATTCATTTTTCTCATCTCACTTTTAGCTTTATTTCTCCTTTATTTTTCTCCCCTCTTTTGGATAGAATAGCATTATCATAATCAAAGCACTGCCTCCTTTAACTCTCATCATAAAAGTTGATGTCATGGAATTTCATTTTCAAGTATTTCGGCAAATCTTGCAGTCAATGTGACTTTAACCTTTTCATGATTTAAGAAGAAGAAGGGTGGAACTGATGAGTGCTTTGCTCACAACCAAGCACACATGGAACATCAAAATATTATTACATTAACTTACATTAGTGCTAGAAATCTAGCCAAAAAAATCACAACAACAGGGAAAAGAAAAAGAAGAAGAAAAAAAAGACAGCACATGTTGTTGGAGCTATTAAATAGAAGAGTAATATGGTTTATAAATCTAAAACTTAATCATGATTAGTCCTAATTGGCCTTGTGTTTAATCACATCAATCCCCATCTCAGTTGGGTCAGTTGCTTGAACTTCGTAGCTAATTCCATCTAGCACTCTCCTCAGCCCGTCTTTGGATGTTGCGTACAGCATTTTTTCCCTTATTCTTGATGCTGCTGGGGACCTAATCTCCATCATTATTTAAATGTAAATCAAATTAAACAGTATTATATATGGTACTAAACAAGTAGGGAAGACGACGAACCATGCAATGAAGAAGAGCTTGCTTTTCCGACAGTTATCAACGGTGACGAAATCAAAATCAAAGACAGCATATCGGCAATCATCGATGGGCAATGAAGCAGTAAGATCATCATAGCTTTCGCCAGGTCCGCCGACCTTATCGACGGTAACCAGCCTTGATTTCTCATCGATCTTGAAAACTATATATCTATGCACTTTCTTCCATTTCATCTCCATGAATGAGTTCTTGCACTCATCAGTGACCCACATCCCAGTTGTAGCCTATAGTATCATACACCCAAAATATACATGTAACTAACATAAAAAATTTATTTAAAATAATATAAAAATAAATAATAAATGGGATGTACCATCTTGAAAGCCATTGCCATTGTTGTTGGTTGTTGTTTGAGTGAGCTGAATTTGCTTTGGTAGCTGAAACTTTGAAACTGAAGGCGGCAAGAAAAGAGGGTGGTAATGGGGTTTATATAAAGAAATAAGTTTGGAAATGCCATTAAAGTTCATTAATATTTACAAATCAGCGTACTCTGTACAGTAAACATTCCTTGTCTGGAATACCTATTTATCCTTGTTTTCTTTTATTTTTCTGTGGATTGGGAGGCGGGGAGGTTATATTTTATTTTAAATATTTACCTTCCTAATAAAGACTGTAGGATAAGATTATATTTTTTTAAAATAATTGAATAAGTTAATCGAATTTTTTAATATAATTATCAATTTTGGCTAAAAAGGATATAATTATAACATCGTTATATCTAAAAAGAAATATCATTTAACTTAAAAACTGCGTGATGATAATAAAATCCCCAAATAAATTTATTCGATACATATTCATATTAACTCCAAATACTTTCCAAAGTATTAGTAATTAACTTACCTAGATTGATTAGAGTTGCTTAAGGTCAGTGGCCAAGGGGCAGGGGCCCTACCCCTAAAATATTTTTTTTTTATTTAAACCCTTTATAATTTATAAAATTTTAAATTAATAATAGTAAAATTACACTTTACCCTATCCAGATAATAAAAATTTGATTTAATCTTTTAAAAATTATAAAGATATAATTTATTAAAATGGTGAAATTACATTTTTATTATCATAAAAATATACAATTTAATTTCGACTCAAAAAATTTATTTTGACCCTGCGATTGCTTAATCTCCTTTCATATTACACCGACTGTGAATCACAAAATAAACTCTCTTCATTATATAACTTCCAAGTTTCCATTTAAGTATTTATAAAGATTATTCTTCAGCTAACTAAGAGATTTTGATAAATTTAAATTAATAGAATAGTTTACTTAATTTCTCAAATATCCCTCCACTTCAATCAATTTTTTTTTTCAATCATCTAATAAAAAGTTAAGCTATTCTAATGTAATTATTTTTCATGTTTTTTTTTACTCATAATTTTTTCAATTTAAAAAAAAAAACGTGTACTCAATCCCACATCCTACTAATTGTTGCAACAACAATAGTGTCAACTAAAGTAAACCTTAATCCACATTGTTTTCTATGTATTCAAAGATCAACTTCTTCATTTTCTTCTTATTATTATTAAAAAACTGGAAACAAAGTTTAAATATAACCCCTTGACCATTTTACATATAAATTAATTATTGATTAATTTTTAGAAAAAAGTTTAAATATAATGACTCATTTACCCAAAAAGACTCATTTCTAAAATAAATTACAGAAATGGGTCAAATTAAACAATATTTACTGAAAAGGGCCAGTTTTGGCAAAACGTGCCTACGTGGCCGCGTTTAAGGAGGAAATTTCCAGCAAAGCGCGCCCTTAGGGGAGCACTTTGTGCCACGTCAGCAAATCGTGCCTACGTGGACACGTTTTGATGACGTGGCAAAAAGCGCTCCCCCAGGGGCACGGTTTACTCCATGTTTTATATCTAGAGTTATTTGCATGTTTAGTCCCTAGAGTTTTTTAAGGTTATTAGGGTTATGGTTTTTAAGATTTAGGGTTTTAGGGTTTAGAAAATGTATTTAAATTAGGGTTTATGGTATTTAAATAAATTAAGTAAATTAGGGTTTAAGGTTTAAGGTTTAAGGTAAATTAAATTAGGGTTTTAAATAAATTAAAATAGGGTTTATGGTGTTCAAATAAATTAATTAAATTAGGGTTATAGGGTTTTAATTAAATCAAATTAGGGTTTTAAACAAGGTTTACGGTTTATGGTGTTTAAATAAATTATGTTTAGGGTAAGTTAAATTAGGGTTTTAAATAAATTAAACTAGGGTTTATGGTGTTCAAATAAATTAATTAAATTATGGTTTAGGGTTTTAATTAAATCAAATTAGGGTTTTAATTAGGGTTTAAAGTTGAAGGTGTTTAAATAAGTTAATTAAATTAAGGTTTAGGGTTTTAAATAAATTAAATTAGGGTTTAGGGTTAAAATTAATTAAATTAGGGTTTTTAAAAAAATAACATTGTGATTATTTTTTTAACAATATTGACTATTTTGATCCTGAAAAATAATTTTAAGGAGATGTTTCTGAACAAATAGTGTCAAAAACACTTCAAGGAGGATACACTGTCAGCAAAATTACAGAAAAAAGCTCCCACGTTGACGCTCTTTTTCTACAGTGGTTCCTGAAAAAATAATTCTGATGAGACTTTTCTGAACAAATAGTGTCAAAAACGCTTCAAGAAAGATGCACTGTTAGCAAAATTACAGAAAAAAGCTCCCACATGGATGCTCTTTTTCTACAGTTGTTCCTGAAAAAATAATTTTGATGAGACGTTTCTGAACAAATAGTGTCAAAAACGCTTCAAGAAGGACGCATTATCAGCAAAATTACAAAAAAAGCTCCCACGTAGACGCTCTTTTTCTACAGTAGTTCATGCTTGACCTTAGGCTATAAACGAGGCAAATATCATTCTCAGGTTGCATAAGTTACAGCAAGAAAAATTAGAGAGGCTAAGCAGAATAGAAATTGAAGATGAGTGAACGTATTAGTGTTATTATTTACTATGATGGTGAGGTCCGTGACACCAAGAACGGTGTTTTTTTTTATCGGAGAACACAGCGCGAATGGTTTTTAACCAGAGTATAGATTTTACAGAATTTCGTAAAAGATTAGGCGCAAAATCTTTGAAACAAATCCAAGTAGGGTTTCTTCTATTAAGTGTCGATTTTGTGCTTCGAATGATCCCGTGACATATGATGCATTTGATATCAAAGGTGTTCGTATCTCTAAGGCGATGGTGCAGACTCATCTCGCTAGTTGGTCACCCTATCTTAAGGTATATGTTCAATTTTCATCGTCAAATGAAGCATTTGCGACTTCAACATCAACTGCTGTTCGAGAGAAATACACGACCCCTAGTCGACACTCTGTTAGTGGGAGGCAGAACACGGAAGCGTTCGTGTTTGGTGGGAGTATAGAAAACACAACTCCTGCACGACAATCGGTTAATGGATGGGACATGCACATCGGTGGGTCGATGTTCGATACTGGAAATACGTATTAGGGAATGACATCAACTTCTAGTGGTTGGCAATCCACAGTTGATTGGAGACTTTAGGAAACATCCACAAGAAGGGATGACGTACTCCCAACGACGTCCACCGGCGAGGGGACCTCGTACGTTGCAGATCATGGTGGGTTAGATGATGAGTCCGATGTGGATCCGCCTTGAGAGTCCGACCTTAATGGTGCAGAAGTTGTATTATTTTTTGAACCGGAGCCTGTTCCATCTGAACCTGAAGACGTTGAAGTGAGTTCAGATGAAGAAAAAGAAGATCCGCAATTCAAGGCGTACTCGCCTCCAGCCCACATGCATAATGTCGACATATCGGCAGATGATGCGTTGGAGTTTCTAGAGCTACCACACAGAACCCGTGACCGTACAAGTTCGTCATTTGGTTCGGGTGATTTGAAAGTTGGTAAGGAGTTTTCCATTAAATATAGTTTTCTTGGTGCTCTGAAACAATATAGCATCAACCACGGGGTTAACTACAACGTGGTTAAATCCAAATCCAAGAAGTTTGAGGCCAAGTGTGTAGTGCAAGACGGTACATGTTCATGGAAAATCATGGCTTCTCTTAGGAAAAAGACAGGCTTGTGAGAGATAAAAAAAATACAAAGGTCCATATACATGTGTTGGCAATACAGCATCACGAGGTATTTAGGGTTTTGAATAATAATGTTATTACTTAATGTTGCATTACTTAACGTACTTCGTTGACAGGTGTTTCTCAAGATCATCCCAAGATGGATTCAAGCATGATAGCTACCTTAATACTACTGATGTTGAAGGCGGATCCCAAGACTTCTGTGTCATGCATAATTGTCAGTATTCATAGCCAATTGAGGTACATGCCCTCTTATTGCAAGGCTTGGATAGCTAAGCAAAAGGCGTTGGAAAAGATGCATAGTGGGTGGGATGCTTCATATAATGAGGTTTGGCAGTGGTGTCAGGTACTAGAGAGGTACGTCCCAGGTTGCATAACAGACCTTGAAACGATCCATGCATACTACAACGATCGATTGCTCTGTGGATGCCAAGTGTTCAAACATCTGTTCTCGAGCTTTAAGTAATGTCGGGATGCATTTGTGTGCTGCAAACCATTGGTACAAATTGACAGTACATTTATGTATGGTGGATATACCAATCGGTTATTACTAGTTGTGGCACAGGATGGTGATGAGAGAATCCTTCCAATTGCATTTGCAATAACACCGGGGGAGTCAGCTGATGACTGGGATTTCTTTCTTTCTAGGTTAAGGAGGTATGTATGCCCCAACCTGATATCTGCAGTATATCAGATTGAGGCACTAGAATGCTAGCCGCATTTGAGCGACATGGAAGCCTATGGGATCGCACATACCATCGGTATTGTCTAAGGCACGTTGCATCCAACTACTACGGGTAATATCGGTCTACGACTGAACGAAAGCAAGTGATCAACATGGGTATTTAATCTCTATTAATATACTTTCGATTGTAATATTTAATTTAATCTAAATGACATATTGGTATTGGCATGTAATTTTCGCTGTCAACTTATATTGGTTGGGTACGAGATCAATAATGACCGTTTTTATGAGATGTTGGGGATTTTGCGTTCAGTTAACGATCAAGGCGCAGAGTACCTCTGTAACATACCTTTCGAACAGTGGACACAAGTATACAACGACGGCCTATGATATGGTCATACGACCACAAACCTGACTAAATGCATAAATTATATTCTAAAAGGAACGTGTCATTTGCTGATACCCTCGGTTGTGCGAGAGACATATTTTCATTTAGCGAAACTATTTCCAAAGCGAGCAGTGAGTTATAAAGGCCAAATACAAGGAGGCCATGTATGGTCCCGGAAGGTATTGCAAGAAATTAATAAGGCGAAGGCGCGGGCCAACACCATGCACACAATGTGTCACGATCGCGACAACCTATAGTTTCATGTGATGGAGTTTGACAGATCGAGAATGTATTACCAATGGGTAATATCGTGTACACCTAACAAATAGGACTTGCGACTGTGGTACATTTGACGCACTTTGTTATCCATGCACTCATGCAATTGCAGCTTGTCAGAATCTCCGTTTGGATCTCATGAGATATGTCGACGAATTGTACAAAATAGAAAACATGTACAATGTGTAGAGACACGTATTCCCACAGGTCCCAGATGAACGTAAGTGGCCGTCTGTATCACTTGCTCCGTTTAAGCTGTTACTTGATAGAAAATTGCGTCACAAACCGAAAGGTTGACCTTGCTCGAGTAGAATACATAATAATATAGATATTCGGGAAAGAACGAACCAACGAAATTTGTGTGGATAGTGTAGGAACCCAGGGCATACAATTTGATCATGTCCAAATCGAAATAGTTGATAATTGTTGTAATAAAAAGATGTTGCACTATTTCTATTCCGCCTTATTCAAAAGAACTTATATTTTATTAAAAATATAAAATTAAATTACAATTAAAACATTAAAAATAACTTTTTTTTATTAAATGAAATAATATAGAAATAGCGCATATAAATATATTAAAAAAAATCAAAGAAATAGCTAATTTTCCATGTGTGTGCCTGAAGAATAAATATTATGACTTATTTGGCGTATTTTAGGGTCTAGAATTAAACCCGAGTTAGGCCTGATCTAGTGTTAGAATATTTTTTTTACCATAAAAGAGGGAGCGAGAGGAGAGAAGGCTTTAATAGAATTTTGGGCGAGTTAAGGCACAAAAGATGGGCTTGGTACAGGTGGCGTGGGACGCCTAAGAGTTTGCTAGGGGCCTTGGGTTCGATTCGTAGAAGAAGCAAGGGGGAAATATTTTTCCTTTTGGGTTGGGCGTTAGGCCTAGAAAGGCCTTTTAATTAAATTAGGAGGGCTTATTGACATGAAAGTGGGTTGGCTAAGTGGCTGGCGTGTGCTACTTAGGCGCTGGAGGAGTGATAGGGCGCATGTTCGAGCTGCTGAAGTAGCGTTTGGCACTTTTAATTTTTGGGGTAAACAGCCAGGGAGGTCTTATAAGTAAATATTGGGGTTTTTTTGACATAAAAGATAGGTTGGCCGAGTGGCCTGGGCATTGGAAGTAAGGGGCTACAGCAGGGGGTCGCGGGTTCGATCCAAAAGAACTGCAAGGGCGTTTTAATTTCTTTTTTTTGGGGCATTAAAGAAGAAGGAACTAAGGATGGAAGGCCTAAAAGAATTATGGTGTGTTTTGTATCACAAAACAGCGCCTGGCCCAAGTGGCCTGGGCGCTGCTTGGCTGCTGGATTCCCCCAGGTCCCAGGTTCGATCCCAGCATGCAGCAGCGGTGGTTTTTATTTTGCAAGGCTGGCGTGGAAGGGAGTGGCCTGCACATGGTGTTCCTTGTTCGGCTGGTGTTGGGCACATGGTCTTGGTTTTGTTTTTTTTTATTATTTGATGGGATTAATAAGGATAATATGAGGATAACAATTAGTTTTTAAATTGGATTTTTATTAATTCTAAGGATAATAGAAGATAAAGAAGATATTGGTTGGATTATTAATTGATTAAGAGGGGATTAATTCAAACTACTTTGAATTAATTAAACGAATGGCTTGGAGTAAATCAAGAAGTTGGATGGAATTTGAACTCCCTAATTGGAGTGGACGGCAAGCTTTAGGGGGAGGGGGTGCCGAATTCCTTTATAAGCACCTATCAACCATTGTGATTTTCTTTTACCATTTTTTTTTTCTCTTAGCCGAAATTCTTAACCCCTCTTTCTTCTTTATTTTTTCTTTTATTTTATTTTCCATCCTCTCAAATCCCTTTAGCCGAAATCCTCATCACCTTTCCTTTCCATTATTTTTCTTTCTTCCTTTCCTTGGCCGAATACACCATTTGAAGTGCCGAAATTTCTTCCTTCCTAATCCGTGAAGTCTTGGCTGAATATCAGAGTGAGGGGTAAGTATGCCGAAACTCTCCCACACTATTATTTTCCTATGTCGACTTGGTTATAAGAGAAAAGCCGAAATTTGTTTGGTGGCTAAGCAATGTTGGAACGATCTTGTTTAGGTGCCGAGATTCTAAGGCGTTCGTTCTAAGCCGTCATTCTTTGTCAACCGAAATTGGTAAGTGTGGGTAAGGCCTATGTTGTATTCAAAAGCCGAAAGTTTTGATTATGAGTATTAGTACTAACCGATGGTAGTTGACACAGCAGATTCGGGAATTGAGTGCCGTGGTTAGTAGCAAAAGCAAAGGTGAGATTTCGGGATCCTAAAGAACCCCTTCTAATATTTTGGTTTGGCCGATTAGGCCATAGTGCTAATTCTAAGGTTGGCCGAATATAGGTGCAGAGAGATCTAGGGAGGCCGACTCCTCTTCTCGGGATTTAGGACTATCATCGATATCAAGTGTGTACATACACACCATATAGCTTATTAATTATGCTAAGTAATGTGAATGTTAACTTGATTTTTGTAGCAATGGCTTGAATACCATAACGGTATAAGTGGTGAATCAGGTAAGTACCTGTGCATATGATTTCGCTATTTTATGCTTTTGGGAAGCATGTTGTGTTGATACATATGATAAATCTGTGTATGATTGCTGACTATGTGGGTTGATTGAGTGGAGGGGGCAGTGATAACGTGCCGACGGGCACCAGTGTTTTGGTAACACACTGTGACTACGGTCACCAGAGGTTTGGTACCTCCAGAGGTTTGGCACCTCAATAGCGACTTATCCCTGTGGTTAACACCACCGTGGGTTGGCCCCACTTGAGATATGGGATCGTCTGCCAGTGATTTGGTATCACACGATGGGTTGGCCCCATCACCCGATTTGTGTCTACGGACACCAGTGTTTTGGTAACACATTGTGACTATATGTCACCAGTGGTTTGGCACCACCAGTGGTTTGGTACCACAACGGGGTAGACAGTGGCGTTTGGATGGCTAGGTTGGGTATTTAACATTCTGCATATTAATTGTTATATGTTGTGTATGAAAATGGTTTAAAACGGGGGAAGGGTTACATACTGAGTCTTGGTGACTCACCTTCTCCTTTATATTTTTCAGGTGACACATAGATCGCGGATGTGGAGCCGGGTTGACTCGAGGTGGCCATGCGGTGGATTTAATTAAATGAACTTTCATTTTGTTATGATAAATTTTATTTCGGGTTGTTAGTTATTTGGTTGTAATAAGGCCTCCTAATACTTTACTTACATTATTTTTCTCATGTTGGATATTGTTAAAATTATATTATTATTATTATTGGATTTAAATCACATATTTTCCAAAATTAACACGAAAAAGTTTTAAAATGCCATCGGGCACAGTTGAAGTTTGTTTTATAACTTGACTTAAATATGTTTTTAAAAATAAACACTAAGTATGATTTTATCAAGATTACCAAATACGAGAAGTTTTCAACAAAACTTAATAGGTTTCAAAACGGTTTCAAAAAGGTTTTCCCCGTAACAATCCAGGTTCGACCATAGTGTTTGGGCCGGGTTTGGGTTGTTACAAAGTTGGTATCAGAGCCCAGTTCAAAGCTCGACTGTGGGGGCCCAAGGCCCAAAAATGTTTTAGTAGGCTCTTTTAAGTGCTTTTGGGTTATAAAGCAGCATGGCCCGAGTCTCCGGCAACTATCCGCCCAGGTAAGTACATCTAAACCTCTTGGTGAATTATATTCTGTAGAAGGGTAGGAAGCATGGAACGTAGATAGACTTATAGGAACTTGAACCCTAGGATTAGATTACTCAAACACACAAACAGAACATAAGACTTAAAGAACTAAACCAACCTATGGCTAAGTCAATGAGCTAGGGTGTGGTAACCCCTGTACGCATGTCTAGGAATGGATCCGGAAGAGCTTGGTATTTAAGCGGTCCGCGTGACTCACCTCCTCTTCGCAGGAATCCTACCTGGTGCGTAGCTACGGTTCACCTTAACTAAGAGGACTTGTTCATAGGCTAAACCGAACATTAAAACCCGAAAAGGGAATTATCCATGTTTTCGAAATAGAATGAAACAACAAACCCTAATGTTTTCAAAACTTGTGCAATAACTTTTTTCAAATCCGAGAACATTATTTTTACAACGTTTTTCTCGAAAAACTTGATTTGTGAAAAAATTACAGAAATACCCTTAGGGGTAAAATTACCAAAATGCCCCTGACCCATAAAATACTAATTCAATGGTTTTGCTCAAAAATTTCAACTATGTTACAAATATTTAGCAACTTAGCTTTGAAAATCACCAACAAAATATTTTGGTTTTGGAAAATTACGAAAACGCCCTCGAATTCAAAATTACCAAAATGACCTTGACTTTTGAACTTTTGCAAACAGCAATGTTTTAAGAAGGAAAACTCTCAAAAAGGAATCCTCAGAGTTTTACAACTGTTAAAAATACCCCTGACTTATTAAAATTACGAAATTGCCCCAAGTGACAAATTACCAAAATACCCCTGGTTTCAAAGTGATGATGTTTCTTTAAAATTTCACAACTCTTTCAGAAAAACCCTCCAGTTTTGGGAATTTCAAAACAACCTATTTTACTAAAGTTTTAAAATTTCTTTTATTATGAAAATACCCTGTAGGAAAAATGACGGAAATACCCCTGGGTTAGAAATGGGCAGAAATGTCCGAAGAGCGAATAGGTATGGAAAGTACTAAGGAATGGATGCATGAACTCCTTTGTGTGAACTAGGATAGAAGACTAAAACATTGTTTGCTCGAAAGAATCTCTGATTAAAACTCTATCCATAAATTTCTTCGCGAATAAGAAAGTGGAACAAATGCTAACGCATAAAATTTTTGTAATCAGATTAAAAGCGCAAGTAGATAGAATGAGTTCTAGAGGACGTGGACGCCGTGGACGCGGTAGGGGTAGGATGACCGTGTCAGAACCTGTTGGGTCGGGACAGGGTTCTGAAAATGAAGTACCACCGCCTCCACCACCTCCTACTTTTAGAGCTGAGGAGCAGGATCAGACCGGTGGTGAGGCAGTATCGCAAGCGGTATTGCGAGTTCTAGAGATTGTGGCTGGGGCTGGTGGAAATCTAGGAGCTCAGAAATCTGTTCCCGAGCGAATTCGGTCTAACGGAGCTGAGGTATTCCGGGGTGTGTCGGGAGTGGCACCCAGTGCAGCAGAGTATTGGCTGGAATCGTCTGAGCGGATTATGGACGACCTTGACCTGTCCAATGAGGAAAAGCTGAAAGGAGCAGTGTCGCTTCTGAAGGATGAAGCATACCAGTGGTGGCTCACTGTCCGGGATGGTGCCACGGCAGAGGACCTTACATGGAAGTACTTTAGAGTTGCTTTCCAGAAAAAGTATGTGGGTACCAGCTACACCGACGCGCAGAGAAAGGATTTCCTGGGATTGTTACAAGGAACTAAGTCAGCGTCAGAATATGAGGCGAAATTCTTAAGGCTAAGTAGATATGCTAGAGGCATCGTGGCTACGGAGCATGAGCGCTGTGTCCGCTTTGAGGACGGACTTAGAGATGATTTGAGGTTACTGATTGCCCCACAGCAGGTTCGGGAGTTCTCGTCTTTAGTGGAAAAGGCTAAGGTAGCCGAAGGGATCAAGGAGACCGTAAGACAGAAGCATGATAGGAACAACCAGAAGAGAAGCTTTGGATCGCTTGGATCGGGCAGTAATGTGGAGAAGAGGGCTAGATTTGGGGAATCAGAAAGAACCACAGAGCCTGCTCAGTGGCCACCTCAGTGTGTTAGATGCGGGAAATCCCATTCGGGAGAATGTTTAGCAGGAAGTAGAGGGTGCTTTGAGTGTGGATCGTTGGATCACCGTGTAAGGAATTGTCCTCGGAAGTTAGCTAAGAATCAACCAGAGAGTCAGAACCGTGCTCAGGTTAGAAATGAAGGACCACCTCAGAGGGGTCGAGGTGCAGCTAGAGGTAATGCTAATGGTAACGGGCGTGGCCGAGGTACTGAAGGTGTAGAGGCGAGGCAACCAAGGTTGGTTTATGCAGTTGGCCGTCGCGAGGAGGAAGATGTGCTAGACATGACAACGGGTAAGTTTCTTATTTTCGGAATACCCTCAATTGTCTTGGTTATGGTTATGTTGGTTCATTCTTATGATTGCTAGTAAAGTGTATAAATTTGGATTATGAACGTAGGAAATGTTTCTAGGGTGTATGATAGTTCTTTAAGATCAGAGTGCGCAGCAGTGGCGTAGTGTGTTGAGTTAAGGATGCACGATTGAACGATAGTAAGTAATTTCGAGGACGAAATTATTTTAAGGGGGGTAGAATTGTAACACCCTAAATTAGGGGTTGTTTGTAACTTAGCTAATTTTCCATGTGTGTGCCTGAAGAATAAATATTATGACTTATTTGGCGTATTTTAGGGTCTAGAATTAAACTCGAGTTAGGCCTGATCTAGTGTTAGAATATTTTTTTTACCATAAAAGAGGGAGCGAGAGGAGAGAAGGCTTTAATAGAATTTTGGGCGAGTTAAGGCACAAAAGATGGGCTTGGTACAGGTGGCGTGGGGCGCCTAAGAGTTTGCTAGGGGCCTTGGGTTCGATTCGTGGAAGAAGCAAGGGGGAAATATTTTTCCTTTTGGGTTGGGCGTTAGGCCTAGAAAGGCCTTTTAATTAAATTAGGAGGGCTTATTGACATGAAAGTGGGTTGGCTAAGTGGCTGGCGTGTGCTACTTAGGCGCTGGAGGAGTGATAGGGCGCATGTTCGAGCTGCTGAAGCAGCGTTTGGCACTTTTAATTTTTGGGGTAAATGGCCAGGGAGGTCTTATAAGTAAATATTGGGGTTTTTTGACATAAAAGATAGGTTGGCCGAGTGGCCTGGGCGTTGGAAGTAAGGGGCTACAGCAGGGGGTCGCGGGTTCGATCCAAAAGAACTGCAAGGGCGTTTTAATTTCTTTTTTTTGGGGCATTAAAGAAGAAGGAACTAAGGATGGAAGGCCTAAAAGAATTATGGTGTGTTTTGTATCACAAAACAGCGCCTGGCCCAAGTGGCCTGGGCGCTGCTTGGCTGCTGGATTCCCCCAGGTCCCAGGTTCGATCCCAGCATGCAGCAGCGGTGGTTTTTATTTTGCAAGGCTGGCGTGGAAGGGAGTGGCCTGCACATGGTGTTCCTTGTTCAGCTGGTGTTGGGCACATGGTCTTGGTTTTGTTTTTTTTATTATTTGATGGGATTAATAAGGATAATATGAGGATAACAATTAGTTTTTAAATTGGATTTTTATTAATTCTAAGGATAATAGAAGATAAAGAAGATATTGGTTGGATTATTAATTGATTAAGAGGGGATTAATTCAAACTACTTTGAATTAATTAAACGAATGGCTTGGAGTAAATCAAGAAGTTGGATGGAATTTGAACTCCCTAATTGGAGTGGACGGCAAGCTTTAGGGGGAGGGGGTGCCGAATTCCTTTATAAGCACCTATCAACCATTGTGATTTTCTTTTACCATTTTTTTTTCTCTTAGCCGAAATTCTTAACCCCTCTTTCTTCTTTATTTTTTCTTTTATTTTATTTTCCATCCTCTCAAATCCCTTTAGCCGAAATCCTCATCACCTTTCCTTTCCATTATTTTTCTTTCTTCCTTTCCTTGGCCGAATACACCATTTGAAGTGCCGAAATTTCTTCCTTCCTAATCCGTGAAGTCTTGGCTGAATATCAGAGTGAGGGGTAAGTATGCCGAAACTCTCCCACACTATTATTTTCCTATGTCGACTTGGTTATAAGAGAAAAGCCGAAATTTGTTTGGTGGCTAAGCAATGTTGGAACGATCTTGTTTAGGTGCCGAGATTCTAAGGCGTTCGTTCTAAGCCGTCATTCTTTGTCAACCGAAATTGGTAAGTGTGGGTAAGGCCTATGTTGTATTCAAAAGCCGAAAATTTTGATTATGAGTATTAGTACTAACCGATGGTAGTTGACACAGCAGATTCGGGAATTGAGTGCCGTGGTTAGTAGCAAAAGCAAAGGTGAGATTTCGGGATCCTAAAGAACCCCTTCTAATATTTTGGTTTGGCCGATTAGGCCATAGTGCTAATTCTAAGGTTGGCCGAATATAGGTGCAGAGAGATCTAGGGAGGCCGACTCCTCTTTTCGGGATTTAGGACTATCATCGATATCAGGTGTGTACATACACACCATATAGCTTATTAATTATGCTAAGTAATGTGAATGTTAACTTGATTTTTGTAGCAATGGCTTGAATACCATAACGGTATAAGTGGTGAATCAGGTAAGTACCTGTGCATATGATTTCGCTATTTTATGCTTTTGGGAAGCATGTTGTGTTGATACATATGATAAATCTGTGTATGATTGCTGACTATGTGGGTTGATTGAGTAGAGGGGGCAGTGATAACGTGCCGACGGGCACCAGTGTTTTGGTAACACACTGTGACTACGGTCACCAGAGGTTTGGTACCTCCAGAGGTTTGGCACCTCAATAGCGACTTATCCCTGTGGTTAACACCACCGTGGGTTGGCCCCACTTGAGATATGGGATCGTCTGCTAGTGATTTGGTATCACACGATGGGTTGGCCCCATCACCCGATTTGTGTCTACGGACACCAGTGTTTTGGTAACACATTGTGACTATATGTCACCAGTGGTTTGGCACCACCAGTGGTTTGGTACCACAACGGGGTAGACAGTGGCGTTTGGATGGCTAGGTTGGGTATTTAACATTCTGCATATTAATTGTTATATGTTGTGTATGAAAATGGTTTAAAACGGGGGAAGGGTTACATACTGAGTCTTGGTGACTCACCTTCTCCTTTATATTTTTCAGGTGACACATAGATCGCGGATGTGGAGCCGGGTTGACTCGAGGTGGCCATGCGGTGGATTTAATTAAATGAACTTTCATTTTGTTATGATAAATTTATTTCGGGTTGTTAGTTATTTGGTTGTAATAAGGCCTCCTAATACTTTACTTACATTATTTTTCTCATGTTGGATATTGTTAAAATTATATTATTATTATTATTGGATTTAAATCACATATTTTCCAAAATTAACACGAAAAAGTTTTAAAATGCCATCGGGCACAGTTGAAGTTTGTTTTATAACTTGACTTAAATATGTTTTTAAAAATAAACACTAAGTATGATTTTATCAAGATTACCAAATACGAGAAGTTTTCAACAAAACTTAATGGGTTTCAAAACGGTTTCAAAAAGGTTTTCCCCGTAACAATCCAGGTTCGACCATAGTGTTTGGGCCGGGTTTGGGTTGTTACAAAGTATATACCGGTCGGAACCAGTGCCACATAGGGGTGGACGATGATTACGCGTTGGATTCCTCCTTGGTTGCTCCGGCGGGGATTGTGGTTGCTCCAGTTGTGGGTGTTGGGAGGATGACCCACCTTGGTAGAATAAAAAATGTGGAGGTGTTTGTATTACCCACAGCGGAGGTGTTTAAATCCCATAAAGGGATGGGAAATGGTAATGAGATGAGCTCACCGACGGTGCCTCGTGCGATCCCTCCGGCGACGATGGCCTATATATCATCGGTTGAGTAACGGAGTCATCGGGAAAGGAGATGCACCGTGCCATGCATTCCAACCTGCCATAGGACTGGGAAAAGGAAATATATAAGGGTTAGGATACATATAAGAGTTAGGATACGCACCTAGCATAAGCTGAAAGGGCTATGATGTGGGTGTCATTGATTGATGCATTTGGTCTGGCGATTGTGTGGGCGCTATTGATGGGCTCGGTGATTGTGTGGACGCTGTTGATGGGCCTAGTAATTGTGTCGTCGCTGTTGATGGGCCCGTGCTGTCATCCCATCTCCTTGAATTTATAGGGCCCCGTCGTTCCCTTTCCACACGGATTTGTCGACGCCTCTGCTCTTCCGACAGTAAATATGGCTTCCCATGGATCCTAAATCATGGCATGTAATCCGGGGTACACACTAACTTTGGGATGATGATCAGTTCGCGGTCAAGTATATGACCATACCAGTTTTTCCAAATTTCGATATATTTCGACCAGTATACCGACCAATTCGTATTCGTTAGCCGTAAGTTGATTTTGTGCTGTTCATAGAGCACCTCAGGTTCCTCAAGAATCGGTTGTCAGGATCTAAATTGCTGCAACACTCTATCCGTTTGGTGCATCTCAACAATAGCATAGTTGACCAATGGGACCTTAACGTGCCGAATGTTCAGATTTTGAAAGAATTCTTCCAGAATTACTGCCTGTATTACCGGATCATCGTATGGCATTCATTGAAACTATATGAACGGGAAAAAATATTAGTTATATACATAATACTAAATACTAAGTACTAAATATGAAATGACTATTTTATGTATATATATTTTATTTAATACTTACTTGCACTTCCGACAGTTGGTCTAATAGAAGCCGTATATCTTCAAGGGCAGTAGGTATTCCAATATAACTCGCTGGATGGTTTCACCTAATTAAATAAATTCTCAGCATACAATTTTATTTTAAATCTTTGGAATAATTGTAAAATCAAATAAAAATTTACCTCGTTATGAGTGAGAATGTATATGGGTGGTTCACTCGATGGCTTAAAAATGGAAAGCGAAACCGAGCCCATGATTGTAGTAGTGATAGACAACCTCCAATTTTGGCTTTATTTGGTCGCGTCGCCCCGCACATCTCCCGGTACAATGTTGCCAACACGGCAGACCCCTAACTAATTTCGCCAGTAGGTCTAAAATCAACGAGTTTCAACAGCCACCTCAGATGTACGAGGTTTTGAAACAAGTTCGGCGTCAGATAACCTCTAATCATATCAAGGATGTATGCTCGAGCATATCGTATTCTTTCTAATTTAGTCGAATCATTTCAGGCTCCAGGAATGTGTCTCGTAACTAGCCTATCTCAATCCGACCTCCGAAAATATTATCCGGAATCGCACCCAAAAGATCGTAGCATATGGCTCCCCAATCAACACATTGAACAGACCCGGTGACTGTGGCCCCATCCACCGTCTATCCTAATTGTAACTGGACGCCCTCCAAAGTTATAGTACACTTTCCGCATGGAAGATGGAATGCGTACGTCTCCGATCTCCACCTCTCTATTAACGCGCTGATGAGTTTTGGGTCCAACTTGCACCCCCAGCCTATAGTGGCCTTGTGCCAAAAACCCGCTTCCCTTAAGTAATTTTCTATCAACGATGATGGCCGACCAGACATGTTACGAATATAACATTGTAACACCCGATCTACATACTGTTATAAAAAATTATAAAATAAAAATTAATTAAACTTACATAAATGAAAAAAAATTCAAAAATTAAAATTAATTAAAATTACATAAATGAAAAAATATTAAATAATAATCAAAATTTAAAATAAATTGTTACCATTTTCATTTGTTCGACGGAGATATGTTTATGATCGAGACGAATTAATTCCCCGGCCATTGCTAACACGATCAAATATTTTTGAAATTATAAAAAAATAGTAATTTAAAAAAATAAAGTAAATAACTAATTATAAAGAGCTTTGAGAAATTTAATGAGAAGTTTGAGAGCTTTAGGGAGAAATTGTAAAGATTTTTGGATAATTTTTTAAGAAATTATGTGTGAAATATAAGAAAGGGGGGTTTATAGTTTTTTTTTTACCGTTGGGCCCCCCAATGGTCAAAAAAAATTCAAAAATAAATAACTGTTGGTGCCAGCAAAGTGCGCCCCTGGGGGAGCGTTTTGTGCCACGCCATCAAAATGCATCCACGTAGGCGCGATTTGTTGACGTGGTACAAAGCGCTCCCCCAAAGGCGCGCTTTTCTGAAAATTTTCCCCTTAAACGTGACCACGTAGGCGCGTTTTGTCAAAACTGACCCTTTTTCCGTAAATATTGTTTAATTTAGTCTATTTCCGTAATTTCTTTTGGAAATGAGCCTTTTTGGGTAAATGGGTCAAATATTACTACTTGACCATTTTACTTATAACTTAATTATTGATAATTTTAACATTATAAATTTTTTCATCGGCATTCTGAATATGACAAAATTTAACTGTTATTATTATTACTAAACCAGAAAGAAGAGTGTTTCGCGTTGAATTTACCATATATCCCTATTCCTAAATTAATTTAGGAATGTCACATTGCAAAAAAAAAAAAAAATGACAAGCACTCTATTGCCTTATATGTAAATAATTGAGTTACTAAAAATTAACACCCCAAATAAAAAAATTTTACAATCTACTCCAAGTAATTCTAACAAAGTGTGTAAGTTGCCAATTAAGCATAATGTATAAAGCAATTGAGTGGGCTGCAAAAATTTGTTTATGTAATCAATTATGATGATAATTTTAAAGAATGTATTCTTCGATTGAGTTTTAACTTGATTAATATCGGTATTGTTACCAAGGCAGGAAGATATGGGTTCGAGTGCATTGAAGTACATTTATTCTCTTATTAAAGTGGTAAAAAAAATTATGAGTAATTCTAAATATTCTAATAAAAAAATCAATCTATACAGTACACTATTTGAATAATTATGCCGAACATTTAAAAAACAAAAGGAAAGCTAATGTGAACTAAGCCTTTTACTATCCATTTATAATTTAGTCCGATCGACCACAAAATTAAATTTATTTAAATTAAATGTGATTGTTTTTGGAACTCGAGTTATTGATACAACCATTGGACAACTTTTCTCTCTATTTTTGTTTTTTAATCTCAAGTATGATTATGAGTTTCACTAAATCTTCATAAATTTTGATGAGTATAGGCTGGAAACATAACCTCAGTAGTAAAATACGGTGGTCCCATCTGGGATCTCGCACCCATAAATCCCTCCGATCTCTCTATTTCCTGTTCCTCAAAAGGGTTGTTTGCGTGACAGCAAAGAAGAGGAAAAACCTGCGGTGAAATAAAGAATTAAGACAAAGTTAAAAATAGATCAAAAGGAATGAATGTGAAAGAATAATAAAGAGAGAGGCGTTTTTCATCCATACATGTACCTCTAAACCCACAGCTAATTGAAGCAACTTGATATATCATTACTTTGTTTCTTTATTCATTAACAGATTTATACGTCTGCCATTCCAAGATTTCATATCCCTAAGCTCGAGTTCTTCCACAAACTTGTCTAAAGAATGTTTAGGTGATTAGGGTAACAACCCCTGGACAATATTTCTTTTAGTTTTTATGAGAGATAAAAGATGATGATTGATATGAGTTTGAATGTGTAAGAAATCTCTTGATTCTTGAACAAGAAAAACATGGTGCTGAAGAACTATTTGAAGTGATATCATTCACTTTTAGGAATAAAGATCATGACTCAAAGTTTCATCATGCACAAAGCTATTCAATGATCATAATTTCGTTTGTTTGGATATCAAAGAACAAATTTTAAAGGTTTGTTATTTACAACACCCTAAAAAAAAACAATACATTTACCTTATCGACAGACAAAATGCTAACACCAAAAAGAAATTTTTGCTACCTAGGGACGTGGATGGAGGAGAGATAACCCTCATGTGGGTGGGTCTCCACGATGGGAAACATAAAACTATTTTTATTAGGCCCATGAGAGGCGTTGGATCGATGAACTACCTTTTTCCAAGGTGAATCAAAGTCTAATTAAACGTGTATATGGGGTTGTCTATTTGGGAGGGGAGGATTGGACGTTTGTGAGCGTCTTCTTCTTAATGGAAGTAGTGCAACATAATAATAATCTGCCTAAAACCGAAGAGGGATATGCTTGTCTAGATGAGCGTGATTTATAGCCACTATTAGAAAGCAATGGTGGCCCCGCTTTGTGGACTAGACTACATGAATGAAACCAGTCATTACTTGACAAACTAGCAGGTAAGCAGACTGTTTAGGTACCACCAGCAATGGCAACCTCGTGGGGATGGTCTTTTCCTTTTTTCCTACGACTTCCATCTTGATCCGAGCTTTGTTTATATTTGTTCCTCTTTAAACTTTATTTATTACTTTAGTATTTAGTTTTAACTTCACTTTTGAAATAAATTTTCGGATTTTATTTGATTTGCCCCATATTTATAAAATTAAAGTGCTTATATTAGATGTATTTAAGAATAAACCCAAGTAATGTCAAACACAAATTTTATTATTAGTATACGATACATGCCAAAACTTGAAATAAAAAAGAATATGAAGTTGGGCCACAAAACTTACTTGGGCGGGTTGTTTAAAGGAATATTCTAAGGCAGAACAGATTTTCAAATTGGGCTTCGCTAATTTAGGCTTTAAAAAAGAAAAGTTTTAAAGAAATTCAAGTTGGGCTTTTAACACTTTTCCAAAATGATTTCTTCTTTTTCAATTTCCCAAATTCTTTTTAACAAAGATTTGATTTATTTTTCCAAAAACATCCAAATATCCACCTCTTCCATCCCCAAAATGTCAAAATTTTAGTCAAATTAAGCTAGAAAGGATTACAATAAACTTCAATCTAATTGAAATACATACTTCTAATTTCATGAAAGACATGTCAATAATCACAATTCACTCTATAATATTTTAAATGCAATTTCGATACTTATGCTCTCCAGTTAACCATAGCTTCTTTACTAACTTATATCTTGCATGTTTTAAATCACTATCACTTAAGACTCAACTTATCGTATTCTTTTATTAATGTTGAGTTTCGTAATTATGTCTATCCAAATTTATTATAACCTATTTTAAAATTTTAACTAAATTTATTTTCAATTATTAAATCTTAAAGGCTCAACTTATATATTGATAAGTTAATATTGTAAGTTTTTGTTGAGGTAAGATTAATCTTTAATCTAAAGCTTATCCATTTTATCAACTCTATAAGTTATTCATTAACGAGTTCTCTTATGATCATTTGTGTGGTTTACTCTACATTTTAATTATCCCAGTTATAGATAACCTTTAGTATCATATTACATTACTTAATCATATATTTATTTTCTTTCAACATACAAGGTTGATACTAAGGTTGATTTATAAGAATACTTTATTATGATTCATGTTACTAAACACCAACTCGGTTAAGAAAATTATTTTGATGTTTTTTCTTATTTAAAATAAATTATTATTCAAGGCTACTTTAATATTTTTATTAGAAAACAATAAAATTATGTATAGAATAGGATTTAAACTCATGTCAATTGCAATGATAAAACCTTAAATTAAGCACTTAACCAAAAATTCATTTTAATATATTTTATACACTTTAATTTATTATGCACATTTTATTACATCTATCAAATGTATATATACTATTATTTAAGCTCCTGAATGAGTTGGTGTCACCCTCAACCTGTCACAAACTCGATTAGATAAATTATGGATATACCCTTTTATAATTAAAATAAATTATATTATTCTAGGATGTTTTAATCTTTTTATTTTAAAAAATTCAATAAAACTATGCATATTGTGGAATTTGAACTTGAACCAATTAAATTAGTAAAACATTTAATTTATCACTAAACTAAAGTTGTATTTTAATATTTTTTATACATTTCAATTTTATTATACACACTTTATTATTCCCATCATAACTCAACACCGAGTCAAAATTGAAGACAACACAATGATAAATAATTTAATCTATTTCTAAAAAAAATTAACATAGTACATATTTTATGTGTTATAATTAATTACTCTCAAGCCATACGTTTCATTATTTATTGCGTTATTTTTAAACTTGTATTTGTGTTTTGTATTTGTGGTTTCTGCATGCATAAGTATGTGACAAGATTTCTAGTACTAATAATATTATTAATTGAGTTAACATCGCAAGTTAATTTATTTTTTAAAATTTTAATATTGTACATATTTCATGTGTTATTATTAATTAGTTTTAAATTAAGCGTTTCATTATTTATTGTATGTTATTATTAAATGCACCTCTATGTTTAATGTGATAGAATTCTTAGTATATTTAATTTTTTAATAATTAAAAAAAATTAGCAATTTTAAAAATTTTATAATTTTCATGTGATAAAGTTAAGGTCAAAAAATCATTAGGCACTGATGTATAAGGAAGTGCCAAACATCCACTTAAGCCTAAAGTATAAAAACAGAAGTCCAACGAAAGCAAATTAGATTTCATTGCAAAAGAAAGTTTTCAGCTTAATCTAACAACTGTGTTTTTTTTTTCCCTCACACTGTTGATAGCTTGAAGGATCTCTTGCACTTTAAGAACAATCCTTATTTGAGCATTTTTAGAACATTTATGTGTTTTCAAGCTCATTTTGGAACATTTTCTGGAAGTGACGGTGGTTCGTATGTATACTGTGAAACACAAAAGCCTTGAGCTTATTTGAGCATTCAAGCTGTACATACTTGAAATTTAAAGCCTTGCTAAACTTACAAGTATTAGATTGACAGTAAAAAATTAAAACCTTTTGAGTGCAGGGGAGATACAGAATACTTCTTGTGGCAAACGTGAAACCCCAATAGCTGTAAGCAATCTGCAATTCTGCATTTACAAGTTGCCAGCTTTTTTTAAAAAAAAGGGATCCAGCAATAACAACAGATGAGGCAGAGAACTGGTGCAGCTACGACTGTCTTCAGCTATATCTTGCTACTACTTGCCTGGAAGGTGTCCAGGCCGATGTTAGTCACAAGGGTAAAATAAGTTGCCAAAAGAGCAAAAGAGTCAAAGCAGAAGGAGCTGCACTGGCAGTAAATTGCGATTGGGGCAGACCTGATAATGCAGCTCTATTCGCATGTATGCGTGATAGGTATATCGTACTCTTATTCACAAGCGGTAGCAGTGCTCCGTCTTTCCGAGCGCCAAATACTTTTTGGCTGAAAATTATTCACAAAATCCAAATGAATACCTAGTGTTTCATGAATATTTCTATTAACTACTAAGAAACCTTCTCTTGAAATTGCATGACATACAATTTCTATTCAAGTATTTCTAAGACATCCAATTTCATAGCTTGATAATAAGATATAATCTTCAAATTTTGAATATGACCCATAACTAGAAGGATTGCAACTGTTCCAAGTTAATGCAATTCAACCAAAATTTACATAATTCCCCTGCTCTAATTTTCAGGAACATGCCAGCGCGGCCTGCTGCCAAACCATGCTGATGAAATGACAAAAAGCACCCTAAAATAACCCAAGACAGGAAATTTCCTTTCCCAAACATTAATAATAACATTGGAAGAGAGGTCGTTAGTAAACTTCACCTGGAATAAGGAGGTGGGCAAAATATGATGACGTAATCAGCTCCTGCACACGTGTACGTACTCGTAACATCATCATACGCGTAACTATACGCGCGTGGGCAAGCATGCTTGAAGAACAAAGAGAATACAGACGGGTGACACACGTCAGGCGTTCCGAACGCACCGCTGCAACAGTATTGGGGATCTCCGAAAGCTTCACACGCGCTCCTACACCCCACGCCCCCATCACCACGTAACTGCGGAGGACACGCGCCGTTGAGGTCCAATAAGCAACCCGTGGCGCTACAGTTCCCGCCTTTTCCTCCCTTGGCCACGACCAACATCGGCAAATTGTATCCGTCGACTAAGCTCACGTCGTAAAAATCCAATCCTCCGTCACCGTTTAAAGTGAATTCCGCGAGAGTGGCTGGCGGCTTGGCGCCACTCCCGGAACATTCGATTTGACCGGAGCCACAGTCGCCGCTAAGGCAAACGAATTTACCGGAGGAATCTTGGCCGCAAAGGGCTCGACCCCAGAGTCGACCGGACCAAGACCTGGGTATCGTTACGGTTCTTGATTTGCCAGGGTTAAGAACGAAGCCAGTAGTAGGAAGCTGAGGCGTGTTGGCGCCGGATAGAAAGCCAGGCCATATCGTGTGGCGGCACCTGTTGACGATCTTGAAAGAAGCTGGATTCACTTCTGCAATTGAAAACAAGGAAAGGGTCAGCAGCAGAAATTACAAACTAACAAGGAAAAGCTGTTGGCAAGGAAACATGGAGTCTTTGATGGGGGTTCATACGTTTATAGTTTACCTGAAAGGAGAGAAATCAAGAACAAGAAAGAAAGGAAAGTGGAAGAGAGATGAAGACAACCCATTATTGAAGGGAAAAAAAACATACAAGAGTTTGAGGTTAAAGAATTGGCCAAAAGACGAACCAAAGAACTTTACTTTTTCTTGCGAGAGGAGTGTAGTGGTGTAGCGGGAGTGGGACTTGCGCTGGTGGGGTTCTTGACTTTCGGCTTTTGGTTATTATTTTGTTAAGTGCATAATTCTTTATTTGGGTTGATGAAGCGGATATGGATATTCGAATTTAGATTTTAAAATTATAAATAAATATTTGGACATTTAAACTATATTAAATTTACTAATTATAAAATTACTTATATTTTTTAAAATTAATTTTTATTAGTATTTAATTTGAATTCGAATAATAATATGCAAATAATTTATACAAATTCAAATTTAAATAATTTAAAAAATTGTAGATATTGTGATTTTTAGTTCATTAGTTATCCATTTTCCTTCAAAAACAATTAAGGGGATGAAAAAAAGGAAGACATGAATATAACTGCATCTAAATATGTGTAGAGATTCCTATAAACTTAGTTTAATTACTTAAAGCTTAAGCATCCTTGTTACAGTAGTAGAAATATCCGCATGTGAAAGCTTAAAATGGAGATTTATAAGCTAAAAATATGAAAATCACGAGCACATATATTAATTATAAACTGAATGAAACATATGAAGAAATTAAAGAGATGTCCTAATATTGTAAAATATGACAACACTGTAAAATCTAAAAAACTGTTAAAAGGGCAATACGAACACTTAATTCGGATACAGATCATCAATACTAAATATATAAAAGGTACAAGGTAAATCTTTAACTCTGGATTCTACTATCATCAACATTAATTCTACCTCACCCTACAACCAAGTTCTCCAACACCAATACAAGGAAAAGAATATGTATACATTTGCATAATTTAAATACACCAAAAAGTGTAAACAAGTTTCATGCCTTTTAACCAAAATGCACCATCTCTATCATGAGATTATGACCAAACAAACAAATATTTATTTATGAGAAAGCAAGTATGATCAAATATAGTATACCCATTTCTTTGAAAGCAATTTTACCTTGAAATTTGTTTTTACTTGGAGAACCTTTTTTTGTCCAAAAGGTCTCCCTTCACCTCGTTCCTTTAAAAATGTACATTAGTATAAGATTCCACAACTGTGTTCAAGCTGATATTTGCCAATCAAATGATAGACTAATATTTTGGACTATATGCTCTTTGCTGCACAATCAAGTTTGGGCCTCCGTAATAGCTGATCCAAGAATTTGCTTACAAATTGCAGGCCACAAGGGAAAACCCAACAATGTTTTAATGGCTTCATTTTCGGAAATAAGTTAAAAGCCATAATTCAGATGTATTTTTTCATGGTTACTTTTTTTTGGTGAATTACAATAATAGGGTAAAACTCGAATAATCAATGTAACTAGTGCTATTCGAATTCAGATCAGACCTAGAACTGTGAATACCCTTAACTATCAGGCTATCACATGGAGTTCTTCATGGTTAATTTAGTAGGTTACTTAGTTGTTAGTCATGTTGATTTAGGCTTCCTTTGGATCCCCGATTGCTTCCAGTGAAGCACGAATTGTTCTTGAAAATGGTGAAACGCACCTTAACTATTCGTTTGGATGACATTAGTTTTTGTCAGTGAAAGAGATTTCATCGCACTGGGCACTTGGTTTTGGACTGAAGCATGGAGTTCCAGTAAAGAAAAAGAAGCTGCGGTGGTTTTGCCTTTTACCATTTTAACCTTAAGCCTAGAGATGTAAACTAGCCAAGTCCCAGCAAAGCATTCGAGGTACCGATTATGATTCATGTTGAAGCTCCACTCCATTAACACAAATCAGGAACAAAATAAAAGGATTTTGACTTTACTGACTACAATAAAGAAAACCCAGAAAGCAGCAGGAAAAAAATCAAAACTTTGAGATCAAAACAACTGCCCATAAAAACCAAAAACAAAGTGATTTAAAATCCCCCCTCAAAAAAAATAAAAAAAGAAAAGCTTACCAAGTGGGGAGATAGAGCAAAAACTCCAAAGCAAAGAGAGAAAGCAAAAAAGGTAAGGATAAATGTAAGCTAATAAGCCCATTCAAAAATATATTAACCTAAAATAAAAGAAGAAAACTTATTTATTTTGGCTAATAATTATGTTTTTAGATAATAATATATAAACTTATTTATTATGATAAATATATTTTTAATTATTCAAAAGATATATAAATATTTAACCTTAACAAAAATATGATTTTAATTTTTTTAAATTAATATTTTATTAAATAATTTTAAAAACTTCTATTATATATAATTTCTACTCTAATGTCCTTAATAGTCATTTTATATTCTCACCTCACCGCTACAGCTGCGTTTGAATCCAAACACACACTCCACCGCTGTTTTTAATCTCACCGCTACAGTGTCCAATCTCACCGCTACAGTAACTAATCTCACCGCCACCGCTGTTTTTAACCTCACCGGAGGTAAACACACCGCCCATCCAAACTAAGCCTTAGTGGTAGTTAATTATGTTTCAAGTTGTTGATTATGGCTAAGTTAATGCACCATGATTCTGTTTTTAGTTATTTTTCATGTATACACATAGGAGTATTTACTCCAATTTCATGTATCACTGTTCATTTTCAATTCAATTTAATATCATTTGTGCTCCTATTTTTCTTTTACCTTGCCTTCTTATTTTTGACCTAAATTATCATATTGCTCTTGTTTGTAAACAACACCATCAAACAACATTGGTGTCTAAGCTATTTTCTTAAAAGATCTGTGACCTTGTGAAAGTATTTAAGTGAACGTACACTTAACCCAGACATTTCTTAGTAAATAACCTTCAAGCCATGGAAGCTTAAAATAGTTTTCCTATGGTTGTGCTTTCTGTTTTCAATGGAGAAAAACTATCAGATTTGGGTAGTGGGAATGAAGGCCTACTTGGGTGCATTGGATCTTTGAGAAGCAATAGAAGAGGATTATGAAGTTCCTGCTTTACAAAGCAATCATACAGTTAACTCAAATTAAAAGCCACGAGGAGAAAAAGACTAAAAAGTCAAAGGCAAAGATCTACCTGTTTGTTGTAGTCTCGCCAAAAATTTTTACTCGAATCGTGACCTTCAGTCCAACAAAGGCAATTTGAGACTATTTCAAGGAAGAATAAGGCGATGGAAGGATAAAAGGAACGCAAGTTCTGAATTTAATAAGGGAATTCAATATGCAAAAAATGAAGGAGTCGAGAACCATAGAAGAATATTTTGACAGGCTTTTGAGCATAGAACAATAGGGTAAGGTTGTTAGGTTCTAAACTTTTTGATTCAAGAATTGTTCCCAAAAATTTTGTTACTATAACTAAAAAATTTGACACAACTAATACTGCTTTGTTACCATCAAAGGCTACTTTGGCAGAACTGTTAAATGCCATGTAGGCTCAAGAACAAAGAAGAGTCCTGAGACAAGATGGTACTATTGAAGGAGCATTGCCAACCAAGCATTAAAATGGTGGCAAAGATAAGAAGAATGGTAAGAAATTTTGAACTGCAAATGGTGAAGCTACTGCAAACAACAGTAATAGCAAAGGTGGAAGCAAGAAGGGAAAATTTCCTCCATGTCATTATTATGGTGGAAAAAGGTCATCCTCATTTCAAGTGTTGGAAAAGGCTTGATGCAAAATGCAGCAACTGTAATCATTTAGGACATGAGGTTGTAAATTTGCAAAAGTAAAATTCCACAACAAGTAGTTGAAGCTCATATTTCAAACCAAGAGAAGAAGGATCAACTTTTTGTGGCAACATGTTTTTAGTACAATTACTCAAGTGAAAAAGTTGGTTTATTTGCGGTGGCTGCACAAATAATATGACTTATGACAAACAACTTTTCAAAAAAATTAGAAGGCATTGCAATAAAAAAAGTCAAAATTAACAATTAAAGGAAAAGGAACAGATGTAATTAAAAGTTACTCATGTACAAAACCATTTAAGATGCACTTTATGTTCCAAAAATTGATTAAAATATGTTAACTAATCGAAATTGATCAAAATATGTTAAGTATGGGTCAACTAATCGAAAAAGGCTTCCAAGTGATTTTAAAAAACAAACGCTACATGATCCAAGATGCAGTTGATCATGTAACACCTCAAACTTGACCCGATCACCAGATCCGAAATATGAGATGCTACATTTGTTGCCGAAGCAACGATGATTTCATTTTAATATTCAATAGATAAATCATGCAAATAATTGAGTTTAATCATGCTTTTACTGAAACAAATAAATTTTACAACTTTTAAAGGCATTATTAATTCAATCTTGGATCCCAATAAAGCTTACGAAAGCTCTTATGAAACTCCAGTAACAAATGAGGGACTAAAACATAAAAACTACTAATATAGGACTGTTGTCATTAATGGAAAAAAATTAGTTTGAAAACGATTTTCTTACATAGCGAAAAAGTAAAAATTTGAAAACTGACTCGGTTTATGATATTTATAACAATAAACCCTAATCGAGTTCATACATGTGTTTTCAGCTTAGCAGAAGTTCGTTATTTCCGGCTTTCAACCAAACAATCTTTTTCTCTATTCTCATACCACGAACTGCTTCGAGTGTGGACTCGAACTAATTAAATCAAAACACAGAACTAGAAAAAGTTTTCCATTTTTTATTTAGGGTGAAAACGAAAATTCTCTATTCTTTAATAGAAACCGGTAGAATTATTATTCTGAAAAAATATATTCTGGAAAATTCTCTCTCAAAGTTGTGTTTAATGTCTTATTGGTGTTATCTACTTCTAAGAAGAGAAGGTAGAACCCTTGTTGAGTTGTAGTGATTTATTTCAAATATAAATCAGCTTCCTACTTAGAGTAGGAGTGGGGTGGACGACACACCCTAGTAGGCCATCCCCTTCATGTTATATGAGGGGTTTTAGGTCTCTCTCACATTGAGTCTAATTACAAGTACTTTCTGGGCCTTTTGACCCAATACTCTATAATGTGATCCAACTAGATTCAGTTTTTCTATTTCCCAAAAATAAACTTTAATATTTTATATTAAACAATTTTCTTATCCCTTTTTTACCTTAATTTTTTTTGATAATTTTACCCCTAGTAAAATTTCTAGAAAATATGTTTAATACTTCACAATTCAACATGTTCACTGTGACTGAATGATTATTTTCATTTTCAGGCTTCAAAATAGCTAAAAAATATAAACTCATTCTTCCGATCATTTTTAAGTAATCTATATATAATTGCAAATGAATATTTTCCATTTCTATTTTGGAAACCTACATTCATTTCCAAATGGTTTCATTTCTCTATTTCGAAAAAAAACCATAATCGTTCCTGAATGTTTATCATTTCTCTTTCCTATTCATTTCGTTCATTTCTTTTCAAACGCGCAATTCATTTTTGGTTTCAACGAGTTAACGGAGGGACTGATTGGACATATGTAATTAATGCTTATATGATTTATAATTAAGTTCCAAATTTTCGCCTGTTAATTATAAACTAATTTAGTTACGAAGTTAGTCCACTATAGTGTCGTGACTGAGCTCTCCCTAACGACATACCATTACGAAAGCATCTACGTAGTGCTCATCTAATGACCTTGTCATAAGTGTGTTACCCTCATAGTATGTCATTGATCTCTTTGAGATAATATCTGTTCTCCCAATATGATTTTATTTTATCTCATGGTAACCATTACATCTTCCTTCATAAAAAGTCAATCACTATCAAGTGATCAAGTCATCCATCACAAAGACGAATGACCTGTGGCCACATTTACTTTTCATCAACCATGTAATGCCTATGAGAGGATATCATTTACCCATATCTAGGTCTATGTATTCCACTATTATGAATGACGCTACAAACTGCAGAAGTCGCACACCTAATGCACCAGTTTTCGGTTTCTTATCTATTTGAACTCAAACTTTTACTTACATCAAAGTGTACAAGTCACACATACATAGTCCGCCATCCACTCAAGATTTAGGTATGCCACATTAGGAACGTCACAAGTGAATAAAACGGATTCAGGATTTATTCTTCTTGGGTTCTGTCTAATATACTGTCAGTCCAATTAGTCACATCTATGTCTCTATCTTCTGGGAATCATCTGCTCCGATGCCTAAGACAAGGCATCTCCCCAATTGGATTTAATAGATGAAATATTAGTCTTTCAATCGGTTTGCTCATTTTTATTAGACTAAGGACATGTTTAGGTTCGTCTACTAATACAAGTTGTCTTTCTGTGCTACGATCCGACCACATAATACCGCTTAGTATTAGTTTAAACAATATACAACCAATGAGTAAAATTTGCTTCTATTTTGCTTTGTGTGCAAAAACCATTTGAGGACAACAATACAAAGTATATTAATTTAAATAAATGAATTTTTTTATTAACCAATCTATTCAAAAGAATTACAAGTTTACAAACGAATATACTACACTCAGAACACCAGATCCAACAGTCATGACATCGAAGAATGAGTGTCGCGACATTGAAGGCAGTAGCATCGTGTCGCAACTTTATTTGGGGTGAGTAGAAACCATGAAGATAGGAACTTGACATCACGAATTCAACAGGAAAATGTTGCGACCTTAAAGGCAGAGGGTTTAATGTCATGACACTAATAGGGGGTTGTCGCGACTATAAAGATAATTCCTTCAATTTTTACATCATTTTCCTCAAACCTGCCAAGATCAATATCAAATGGTCTAAATGACCCAAAAGCTCATCTTAACATATTATATGCATTACCACAAATGTCAAATTAACATTCTTAGCATATCAAACATCTATCAATACATGATTACAAGTATACATAAGCGTTCAATTACTTGGCATGTAAGAAATATCTCAATCACAAGCATAATATGAACAAATGGAAAACAAACAATTAACTCATTAGGTTAATACATATACATGCCACCAACATAAATAATCATATTCAAAATATGAACATTTTCTACCATATGGACTACAACAATACTTGGAATACCAAGCTGCATGCAACCAAGAACGTGGGAAGTTGGCAACCCAAGCAGTTGAGAAATATGGAATTAAATACTTCTAATGGCCACAGCCACCCCTTAGGGGCAACCTCTCCAAGACCGTCAAGTCTACAAACCAATTGCAAGCTATTGACAAAAACTAAAAGCAAGCTACATTAAGAGAGGACTGTAACAGTCCGAATTTGACCCTAATCGGAACGGTGGTTCCGGGACCATGAATCCGTGTCCAAAAAATTTTTAAATATTATTTTTGGTGTTTATTGTATGTGAATTATTATGTGTGAAATTTTCGTATGAAAATTTGATTGTTTGTGTGTTTAATTTAACAAAAGGACTTAATCCCGTAGAGTGCAAAAGTTACAAACTATAGTGAAAGGTGCTAATGTGATAGTGGCTTTTTACTAGGAGGTACTAAAAGGGCAATTAGCCCATTTTACAAGGTAGTGGACGGTTTAAGACACCATTACCCTTAGTATATATGTTAGTTTTATTTTAATTAAAAGGTTAGTTAAGTAATTTAGAAATAATCATAATATATGTTATAATAAAACAAAAGAAATGCCATTATCATCTTTGGTTCTTTAGGCCGAATACAGCTAAGGAAGAAAAGAAGAAAACAAGCTTAAGTTTCGACACTTTCCTAGTTAAATTCAAGGTATGTTTTTGGTCGATTTTCGATAATTTTTACGTTTTTGTAATCGTTGCTTCGAATACTTCAAGACCCATGCTTAAATTTTTGATTTTGATGAATATTTTGAAATGTGCCATTGATGAGTTCATGAGTTTTATGATTATAGTTGATGAATTATGAAAGATATATGTTAGATTAATATGTTTTGTATTGAGATTTTTGATGATTTTGAGTAATAGGGCTAAATTGAGAAAATAAATTTTTGAGGGGTTAAAATGCAAAATAAATTAAATGTATGGACTTATATGGCTATGTGGAAGATTCAGCCTAGCTATATTGTTGGGAGATTTTGCATATTTTGTGTTTTGTGCAAATAGGACTAATTTGTAAAAATGTGAAACATTAGGGGAAAAATGGTAATTTTCCCATTTAGATGTTTTTGGATTAAATTGAAATGAAATATATTTGAATGAGCTTAAATTGAATATGTTTAGATCAAGAACAAAGAAAAATGGACTTGGATCGGGGAAAGGCGAAAGTTAACGAATAGCCGGTTCTTGACGTCCGACGATATCCGAGGTAAGTCTTTAAGCAAGTCAATACCGTAAGTATCAATTATAACCTAGTATACATGCTGAATTATGAATTTGAGGATTGAATTATGACAAAGCCGAATGTGTTGAAGTAATTTAGCAATGAAATGTAGTTGAATTAATTGGGTTCACTATGTGAAAGTGATGTGAATTATATGTGATATATGTGATATTGCTAATGTGTAATGTGAATGAGTCGACTCGGTAATATGAATATTCGGGCTTCGAGCCTAGCAGGCCTTGTGCCGGTGAATTATATCGGGCTTATTACCTAGCAGGCTAAATGTCGGTGTTTAAATTTTAGACCTCGGGTCTAGCAGGCCTAGTGCCGGTGTGTGATTCAAGCTGACGCCTAGCAAGTTTTATACCGGTGAATTAAAATTCCTAGCTTAGACTACAAAATAATCAAGTTATGGAACAAATCGAGTAAGCTTAAGCTTATGCAAATTAATTTTGTTAATTCGGCCACAAGGTATGTATATTATACATATATGTTATATGTGATGTCAATGAGCAAATAAAATGATGAAATAAATGTGTTGTTCAATTGGGTGTTTGGATATGTGGATAAATCATGTTATGTGGATGTTGTTTACTTGAAAACATGAGAGTTGTTTAAAAGAGGTTCATGTATGTATATCTATATACATAGAGATGTTTATATATATTCGGTTATAGGAAATACTTTGAATATTCATTGGGTCATGTGATATATACACACATATATATATGTGTTATCGAATATGTGAGATTGTATTCAGACATACTTTCGGTTATGGGGGCTTACTTTATATGTACTTGGAAGATGATATTCGGTCATATATATGTAAATATATATGTATATATTTACTAAGTGACGTGTCTTTGATGAGTTCTACTTTTAAAGTAAATGATGATAAATATTTTGCTATATACGGATATTGATATTTGGCTACGATAGCACATAAATGTTATATTATTTTATAAATGTTAAGAATTTGTTAGGCTTAACTTGATTGAATATTTAGCTGACTTGTTGAATTTGCTTAAGACTTACTAAGCTGAGTTAGCTTACTCTGTGTGTTGGTTACTCTGTTTTATAGATTTGGATCAAGCTACGAGCTTAGGGGATCATCAACAAAGTCATCCACACTATCATCTTGTTTTGGTACTTATAAGCTTAGTTTTTGAACCAAAGGCATGTATAGGTTAGACTAAGTTTTTAAACCAATGAGTTTTGTCTTGTATATAAGTATAGCCATGCGAAAATGGCTAAGTTAAGATACTTTGATCTTGAATTTATATGGCAATGTTGCATGATCTTTATGCGGTATAATCGGCAATGTGAGTTGCATGAATGGATGTATAGTTAATTATCATGATATTCATATGGTTTAACCTAAACGTTAAGTTAGTTATCGAATGAAGTTGATTATGCAAGGTCTTTGGTTTGTTACTTTATATGGTTCGAATTTTAAGAGTTACAATTGAGATGTTAACGTTTGCATTTATGTGAATGTGGTTGATTCATGGATTTATGAAGAAGTGTTAGTAAAGCGATTTATTCAAGTTTTTATGGAGTAGAAAATGTTATAATGTATATAGTATGTTCGGTCAAATGTGAAGGCATAGGTTTGGAAATATGAAATGCATAAATAGGTATTTGACATGTTATATATGTCTTGATATTTGATGTAGTCAAATACGCATATGATTTTTAATGATTAATGAAATATGTTTGATCATAACCTGGAGTTGTTAATGCCTAAATTGCTTATGGTCATTAAGTCATGTATAAGCATGAATAAAATTTTGAAGCAAAGTGTTTAATTTATATTAGGTATTCACATGTTATTAAGATGATATGCATATGGTTGAGTATTGTGTTCGTAAAGTATGCATATATTGTTTAGCTTTGTGGTATGTTTCTTTGTTTGAAAATTTGAATAGATATATGGTATGATTACGAGTAAATGTAGAGGCATGATCCATATGTTTAATATTTAATTAGTTATGAGCTTTATATATATATATATATATATGAATATGACTTGGGTGAACGTTTGAATCTATACATGTGTTTGGTAATACCTTATGACCCTAATCCGGTGACGGACCTGGGTGTAGGGTGTTACAAGGACGACATTCGAGCACATCTTGAATATACAATGAGGGTATTGCCTACATCAAGCCAATTGTAGAACACTATGCTAGGAGGTATGACATACAAACTACTTCATGGATGACACTATACTTGCAACCATTCAACAACACAACAGTAAAGGGGAATGCAACAACCCAAATGAGGAGTGTAATTAAAATATCAACATTGAGCGGTAAGCATACTATAAAGCAAGGCGACGTTACTAGAGAATAATCGGAATGAAGTAGAAATAAGGAAGCAAAACAATTGTGTATCGACTCCAAACAAAACCAATAAAAGCGATCATGACAAGAAAAAGAATAGGAGACTTTGGAAGTTAGTGGAGGAGTCAGAATCTGAGTCCGACTGATTCTGAACATTTTTATATATTTGGATTTTGTACTTTGTTTTTGGGATGATTTTTAAATTTAGTTTTAGTTTAATTAGTTAGGATCAATATTATATATATATATATATATATTGTGTGTGTGTTTTAAATTTTCTTTGTAGGAACCCCACAATTTTTGACGACACTACCATTGCGAGCCAAAATTAAAAGGATGAGTAGTCTCACCAATTGCGATGCACTTATCATGCCAATCGGATAACCTCTTTCCTTCATATTTTTAGTTGCACATTAGGGACAATGTGTCGAATAAAATGTGAGGATGACTTAGGAATTTTTTTTTTTTCCTTTTCAGTTATTGATACGAGCACGCCCAGAGCAACTCAATATTCAAACTTCAATCCTCTTGAGCTCAGATTCCTGCCTTTGCCTGCTTAGATTGTCAAGTTCTTCTATAAGAAGACGAACGACATTTGCTTGCTTATATTCCCAGTGTTTTACAAAGTATACTAACTGAGACGAGCCCTTGTCTGTATAATTACTTAGCTCTATAAGATGTTGGAAAATCAACTATAATTGGCTCCCCTACAATTGTTACCCCCTCCTAGATATCTTGGTCATCTCTTGGCTTTTCTACATTAAACTGCTTCCCAGCTTCATGCTCAATTAGCTTGATTCGCACCTTTCTTCAAGCTGATTTAGTCGTGTTAGCTTAGTTCAGCTTCATTCGGCATTCAACTAGCCCAATGCCTTTTGGTGAACATGAAGAGACAAAGTTGCCAGGTGCCTTTTGGTGAACATGAAGGGACAAGGTTGCTGGTGCCCTTTCGAAAACCTAAGGGTTAAGGGACAAGGTTACTAGTGTCTTTTCAAAAACTTAAGGGTTAAAAGGTTGTTAGGTGCCTCTTCAAAAACTCAAGGGTTAAGGGTTAAAGGTTGCTGGAACCCTTTCAAAAACTTAAGGGTTAAGAGGCAATATTAGAAGACTATTTGGCTAGCCTTTGTTCAGCCTATAAAAAGGCTATGTAATTCTCATTTGACAACAATTCAGACTTTAAGAAAATTTTATGAACTTTTGTTCATTTGAGTGAGTTCATCTCCTCTTCATTTTCGTACAAGTTTCGTTAGACTTATCAAGCTTGCTTGTGGCGTCTTCGACTTGTTTGAACTTATCACCAAATTCCCTTTGGTGTGGCGTTCATCAACCTATTTTCATCTTTCCACCTTAAACATTATAGAATCCGGAGTGACACTCTTTAGTGTCGAATCGCTTCTTGTTTAAGTTCGTTTATCCACCCCCATCAAAATTATCCTTTATCTATTTTTTTTTTCTATTTATCCATTTTTCATTTCTTTTCATCAAACCGAACCATTTCTTATTTTTATTCATTTAAAACTTCCGCAAACGCATCCATATTTTCAAATTATTTTCCAAAGGCTTGATTCCTCCTCGTAGACGATTGGGCAACCCATATACGTCCCGACTCATCCCGAGCCGGTTCGTATCATCTAGTATCAGAGCTACAAAACGAGGACTACCGACGACCATCGTGAAGCTGGAATTAGGTTCGTAAGTTAAAAAAAAAAAAGAGTTCAAAAAAAATCAATAAAAAAATTCAAAAAAATACGAGTTTAAAAAAAAAGTTCGCAAAAAAGTGAATATTCAAGTTTTTGTTTTTATCTTTTCTATTCCGTGCCCCGACCAACGAAATCTTCCTTCTACCCGACCCCCCCAAATTTTTTTTCTTTGTTTTGGCCTACCCGAGACAAAAAAATATATATATTTCTTTTGTGAGCCTACCTTATACCCGACACCAATCCCTTGTTACCCACTTTGAAGCCGACCCTCAAGCCGCAATAAGTCTTTCGAAACGAAATACGAATTTGTGAGAGTGAGAAATATCGATAAAAGCACGAGTGTATTCATCAAAGAAAAGCCTTAATACGAGTGAAACACGAGTGTGAGTGATTTTTCTTTGTGAGTGACTTGTGAGTTTTGTGGTAAGGTATTTTAACTTTTTCTATTTATTTATTATTATTATTTTTATAACATATTTCTTTTAGCAACGATAGCATGCCTCTAAATTTCGAAAGAAGAAGTGCTGTAGATAGTGGTTGGTACGATCCATCATGTAACCCAAGTGAAAGGCGACACGAACAAAGAAACCAAAGCCTTAGAGATCAAGGATGCTTTAATGGCCTCAAGAGAAGTAACAAGTCAAACATTCCATCGTTTCAAGGTAGAGCCGATCCGGAGGTATACATTGAATGGGAAAAGAATGTAGATTTAGATTTCGAGTATCACGACTACTCGAAAAGCATGAAAGTAAGGCTGGCGGAAAATAGTTTCACCGATTATGCCATGACTTGGTGGGATCAATTCAACACGAGTCGAAAACGAAATGGAGAGTACCCAATATTAACGTGGTCTGAAATGAAAGATGTGACGCGCAAGCGGTTCCTCCCATCTTCCTATCATCAAGGGCGAACTTCTTCAACACAAAGGACGGAGTTAAGATCAGCACAACAATACCCGACCAAGAACTATTCTAGAAAAGATTATTACTGGGACTCCTACTCAACGAGGCCTTCGAGACGGAGAGAAGAAAGTTACGAGCTAGATCCCTTTCAAAGCGACGAACGAGAAAGCACGAGTTATTCCTCGTATGCCTCAACGAAGTCACGCACGAAGAATTTTACACGAAAGATCGAACGAGACTTCTATGAAAAAATGACTTCCTCCTTTGAATCAAATCCTTCTCTTTTCGATTCTTTTGAAACATCTACGAGTTGTAACGAAATTGAAAAAGAGAAAGAAGTCGAAATAGAAAACGAGAGAGAAAAGGAAGAGAAAATTGAAAGGAAAAGAAAAGAGCTTGTGAGGGAAAAAGAAACAAAAGAACAAGAAGGGAGAGAAAAGATGAGTGTTGATTTAACTAATCCACTTGAAGTTTGTTCTTGTTCTATTTCTTCTTTTCAGGTTTCTGAGAAATCGAGTGACGAATGCCAACTACAATACCTTCCCGACGAACGACGTTTCTGTTTGATCAAAAAGGGTAAAGTTGAAAATGAAGTCGAACCACACGAGTCCGAAGGTAAGGAAGGTAAGTGCTTTGATGAGATTCAATCTCCACCAAATCTTTCTACTGTTTGTGATTATGTGGATAATTTTGTCATTTGCCATCCTTTGATTTGTTATGATGACTTAAAAAATGGTAAGGTGGGTTTACCCCATAATAACCATTGTGAAGCAAAGTGTGAAGGTGGAGTAACGTCTATTCGACAAGTGCAAGACTCAAGTAAGTATGACGATGAATTTTCTTTTAATCCCAAGTTGTTTGATTGTGGTTATTTGTAACACCCTTAACCCTAACCTGTCATCGGAATAGGGTTACGGAGTGCTACCAGATCGATCGGACAACTTTACAATTAATACACAATTATTATCAATCATAATATAAAATAATCTTATAGTCCCTTATATGAATCTTCGATAGGAATGGTTCGGGACTAATTCGAATACTTAGAACATTTTCAAACATTTTAAAATTTTTCTCAAACTATAAGGCACTTATACTTAACCTATTCATTATCTAGGTACATGCCACCATTATCAAAGAAAAGTACATTACTCAAAATTTTCTCTGAGGTCGGGATTACTCTGGATGCTGGTCCGGACACCGACTTTCAATTAACCTGCGCACGGAAACAACCGTACGCTGAGTAAAGGTATACTCAGTAGTATTACCATAATTCAAATTATATAATAACTTATATACATTCAATTTATGATACAATTACTTAATAGTTATTTCATTCTTTAAATTAAATCATCTAATATAATAAGCATTATTTTAAGGCTTGTATTTAATTAGATTTATACATTATTTCACTGTCAAATTTTCATTGAATTTATTATTATTATTTTCCACATTTCATTCCATTAGTTCATTTCATATCATATGCAATTCACTAAATTTTATTCTTTATTCAATATTAATTCTATTGCAATTTGTGTTTACTAAAGTCATATCTCAACAACAACAATTTCACTAGTTTATTTCTTATATCATCGCTTTAAACTTCATTCAATTCATACACCTTTGGTCCATATTCTAAATCTCATATCTCAATTTCATTTTCTCATATCAAATTCACACTCAAAATATATATAATTCAATTATATTATTCTTTTCAATTAACTTCTTATATTATTTATATCATTTCAAGCAAAACTGTAAACTTTAGTTTCATTTCTCCATATTATATAATATTTCAATTCACAATTCATCTTTGAACATTTCATGAACCTTTGGTTCATGCATTCAATTTCATATCACAAATCTCATTTCATATCTTATTTGACAATTTCACTTTCTTATTTCTTTCAATAGCTTAATCACATTTATTCGGAATTTATCATTTCACTTATTTACCCCTATTAGCTTGACTCGGACCTCAACGGATACACGGATTCCATCCCAACACACCAGAATATCCAACCCAATCACACCCAGAATAATATAAATCCTCCATAACACACCAGTATAATATAACCTCCCAAACACACCAATATATCATATCCTCCCAAACACACCAATAAGGCATTAAATGCCTCTTCGGATAAACTGAAGCATATAATAACAGAAATATCTCCTCGGTCGAGCCGGAAATCTCCTGAATACATCTCAAATCCTATGGCATGCCAACTATATCTGACTAAGCCCGACTAGTTAATAGGGTATTTATATCATTTTCCAATATCTAATCAATACACATTTCAGATAATTTCACTTTGATTCAATTCAATTCGATTCACTTCTCCAATCAATATACAATTCATATATTCACACATATTCATAATTTCATTCATTTTATGAACATTTCAACTCAATCACATCCTCATACTTTCAATCCATGTACATTTCATATAATCACATTCAATTCAATTTGATTCAATTTCAAAACACTTTTCACATTTCCATTCCATTCATTTATATATATATATCATCAATTCAATGCATTTTCCACTTTCTAATCAATATATCATCAAATGCTCATACATATTCAAACTTCATTTCAATTTCATTCAATTCACAATTAAATTCAGTTTTATATAATTCAATATCAATATTAACCTTATTTCTATTTACTAAACATATTACTCAAAATTCAACAATTACTAATAATAAATTCAATTCCAATACATATTTATCACTTAATTCATTCTTGATACTTACTTCAAATTTTTTTATCATATATACATATATTAATTTAAAATTTAACAAATAATCAAATTTGAATTATAGTAATACTAACCTGAATTTCTCGTTTTTACTCCTCATTTGTTTTTCTCTTTTCCTTCCTTGCTCAATGTCTCGAATTCCTTGTTTGCTACGGAGATAATAATGATTTACATTATTAATTACAACATTAAATCTCAATAAATAGTTGAATTTTATTCAATTCCCTACTCTACCTCTTTATTCCACATTCTTTACACACAATTCTATTATTTACTTATAAGTTCTTTCAATGCTGTCTACCTGAGTCATTGTCACTAAATTATCTATATCTTGAGTTACAGAATTCCAAATTAAGATCCATAAATTTTCTATGAAACTAGACTTACATATATTCTTGTCATAAAATTTTCAGAATTTTTGATTCAGCCAATAAGTACAGTTTATTCTTTAAATTCACCCCTGTTCTGTTGTCTGACAGTTCCGACCACTCTTTTCTAAATTTTAATTATATTTTTGAACAAAATTCAAATGATGTTCTAGTTTGTTTCTTATAAAAATAGACTCAGTAAGGAATATAACCATATAAATTATGTCCCAAAATTATTTTTTTACAATTTTTAATGATTTTTCTAATTCGGAACAGGGGATCTCGAAATCACTCTGAACCAGTATCACAAAAATATAAATATCTCAAAATACAGAATTTATTTTCTTTCCTTGTTTCTTTCATATGAAAATAGACTCAATAAGCTTTAACTTCATATCTCACTCAACTTCTAATTCCACTTATACGGTATTTGGTGAATTTTCAAAGTTACTCTACTGCTACTGTCCCAAAACTGTTTTCCTATAGCTTATTTTGCAATTAAATCCTTTATCCAATTCTAACTTCAAATTCTTTCAATTAAACCACTAATTCATCATTTTATTCATCATATGCTATATTAAAAAACTTTAAAACTCCAAAAACCTCAACTTAAATTCATCAAAACTTTGTCCTAAAACTTATAAAACATCAAAATTAAAAGAAAAGGGCTAAATTAACTTACCTATTAGACTTCCAAGCTTCAAACTTTGAATTTCCCCTTTTTTTTTCTTTCCCTTTTTCTTCCCCTGCTTTCGTCTTGTCCTCTGTTTCTTTTCTGTTCTTCTTTCTTTCTTTCTTTTTTTTACTTTCTCTTTATAACACACACACACACATATATATATATATATATATAATAACACTATAATATAATATATTATAATTAAAACATAAAATATCTTTATTATATAATAATATAATAATATATATTAAACATAAAAATCTCAGATTTTTCCACGTTACACAGCCTCAACTATACAAAATGGTTTAATTGCCATTTTGGTCCTTTATAATTTCTTTTAATCTATAATTCAACTTTTACTCCTATTTCAATTTAGTCTTTTTTTTTTTACTAATTGCTCTTAATTAAGCTAAATTCACTTAATTAAAACTTGATTAAACACATAACTAACTTTATAAATATTTTTAATAAATATTTTACGAGTCCGTTTACTAAAAACGAAGACCCGATAACTTATTTTCCGATATCCATGCTTTTGAGGCCGTTACATTATTACGAGAGTTGTTCATTGTCTAATACAAAATCTATGAGTTTTTGTAGATCAATTTTGAAACTTGTCAAGAATTTCGATCGTTCGATTTTGAGTTTGCACAATTCCTATTGGTTTAACATGTTTGATTTTTCTAAACCGTTGTCACATATTGAATTTAATAATCAAAATCATGTTTTTAAACCGGGAATATGTTCTGTATCATTTGGTATATTTTATTGGAAAATCAATCAATCCCAATTGTGCTTAAAAAAATTCAATCATTTTGCAAATTGGTTTCTGAATAAGGTAACGAATTTTGTCAACCTTGTTTTCAAAATTTTATTCGTTCCTTAAGCAAATTTTGTGTTTGTACATGCAATTCGTGTACATGGAGTCCTCATTTTGTTTGGAAAATGTTAATTCGCGAATAAAGCATAGATTACATTACATGCCCGAGGAGAGAAGGTTCGTCTTGATCGAGCAAGGTAAATTCGATCTTCGAGTTTCAACTTGTGAAGACAAGAAAGGTAAGAACGGTCTCTGTCTTTTTGCGCCTAAGTTAAGTCTTTTGAAATAGTTGATATATTTTTGTTTTCTTCGGATGATTATATGCATTATGTTGATGAACTGCCTTTTGCAAAGCAATTAGATCATAATATACTTAGCCCTTCCAATTTACTTTTTTATGATCTATCTATTGTGGATATTGATAGAACACATGGTGCTGAATTCGTTTTTGTAAAGCATTTAGATCTTGATATGTTCAAATGTTCTGTTCTGCCAATTAATGGTCTATCTGCTTTAATGATTGACAAAAAGATTCTTGTGTTCGATACTTGTTACAATTCATATGCGAGTGGTTCCTTATTTCAAACAAAGCAAGGTTTGGATGTTCAACTTCTAGTGCCATACGCACTTTCTCCACTACTTGTTTGTGATGAATATATCTACCTTTTGGTGTGCTACTCGCATGATCATCTTGTCTTGTGGAATCCAATTAGATTGTATGCATGCTTTGAAGCTTATCCGCTTTTGTTCCAAAATTATGACAAGGCATTGATCCTTTTGTATGATAAAGTGCTTATGCCTATCCGCATGCGATTTATTTGTTTGGTGTTGTTTTTCTTCGGGTTGCAAGTATGTTTAAAACAGTTCTTGCTAATTCTTGAATGTTCTTTTCAGGTGTTACGATTATTATCCATCCCGTTTGATCGAGGAAAGACGAGCAAAAGAGAATGTTGTTCGAGAAAACCAACGGGTCGATTCGAGGACGAATCATCTTGAAGAGGGAGGGGATGATACGAGCACGCCCAGAGCAACTCAATATTCAAACTTCAATCCTCTTGAGCTCAGATTCCTGCCTTTGCCTGCTTAGATTGTCAAGTTCTTCTATAAGAAGACGAACGACATTTGCTTGCTTATATTCCCAGTGTTTTACAAAGTATACTAACTGAGACGAGCCCTTGTCTGTATAATTAGTTAGCTCTATAAGATGTTGGAAAATCAACTATAGTTGGCTCCCCCACAATTGTTACCTCCTCCTAGATATCTTGGTCATCTCTTGGCTTTTCTATATTAAACTGCTTCCCAGCTTCATGCTCAATTAGCTTGATTCGCACCTTTCTTCAAGCTGATTTAGTCGTGTTAGCTTAGTTCAGCTTCATTCGGCATTCAACTAGCCCAATGCCTTTTGGTGAACATGAAGAGACAAAGTTGCCAGGTGCCTTTTAGTGAACATGAAGAGACAAAGTTGCCAGGTGCCTTTTGGTGAACATGAAGGGACAAGGTTGCTGGTGCCCTTTCGAAAACCTAAGGGTTAAGGGACAAGGTTACTAGTGTCTTTTTAAAAACTTAAGGGTTAAAAGGTTGTTAGGTGCCTCTTCAAAAACTCAAGGGTTAAGGGTTAAAGGTTGCTGGTGCCCTTTCAAAAACTTAAGGGTTAAGAGGCAATATTAGAAGACTATTTGGCTAGCCTTTGTTCAGCCTATAAAAAGGCTATGTAATTCTCATTTGACAACAATTCAGTCTTTAAGAAAATTTTATGAACTTTTGTTCATTTGAGTGAGTTCATCTCCTCTTCATTTTCGTACAAGTTTCGTTAGACTTATCAAGCTTGCTTGTGGCGTCTTCGACTTGTTTGAACTTATCACCAAATTCCCTTTGGTGTGGCATTCATCAACCTATTTTCATCTTTCCACCTTAAACATTATAGAATCCGGGATGACACTCTTTAGTGTCGAATCGCTTCTTGTTTAAGTTCGTTTATCCACCCCCATCAAAATTATCCTTTATCTATTTTTTTTCTATTTATCCATTTTTCATTTCTTTTCATCAAACCGAACCATTTCTTATTTTTATTCACTTAAAACTTCCGCAAACGCATCCATATTTTCCAATTATTTTCCAAAGGCTTGATTCCTCCTCGTAGACGATTGGCAACCCATATACGTCCCGACTCATCCCGAGCCGGTTCGTATCAGTTATTTTATTCGTTTTAAATTTTTAACTGCATGTTTGTGCTTGAGCTTGTAGAAATACAAGTGATTGGTTAGGAGCATATACCTAGATTGTTTGTTTAAATTGTAAATTTAGCCTAAAATTAAATAATTTAGGTTGTTTATATTTAGACTAATTAGCTCAATATATTATAATGTAAATAGCTACAATAGATTAAAAATATACCAAATGATAAAGTAGATACAAATAGGTAATTATATTTGTAGAAATATAGAATGTTCAAATTAAAAAGAAAATACTCGGTAAAATCTATGGTTATTGAAACAATGCAGTATGCCTTATAAAAAGTGCCCAAGAAAAATTTTGATCGTATTGTCACAAATAAAAAAAAAATCAAATCATAAGGGTTATCAGGGGAATATTACTGCATTAGAGTTCAAAGCATGGACAAAAATAATCTGAGTAGAAAAAAATATATCTGAACTGGCTATACTTTGCAAAAATAAGTATTATATTCACATATACATTTTGATGGAAATCTATATTTGATTTCCTTTGATTTGTTTACTTTGTAATTTATTGAACTATTCTGTTTAAGTATAAATAACTTTGAATTGTTTATATTTCTAGCTAGAGTTATATATTTAGGCAAATCTTCCTAGTGTCGATGCCCTGATCCAATCCCGTGTACCAAGCTAGCTCAAGTACATTTTATTTTCTTTGCATGTTTATTTACTATTTTCAATTTTAGTTTGTTTTCGATTTTTATTTTGTTTTTGGGTAGTTTACTTGAAGACAAGCAAAAACTTAAGTGTGGGGGTATTTGACCTGCCGTCAAATGTAGCAGTTAATTCGGGTCAATTCCACACTTAAGGAGTTTGTTTCTAAGTAATTCAGTATTTTATATTATGTTTTCAATACTTAGGCCTTAGGATTAAAAGTTAATAAAAATAAGTGTTCTTAACACATTTTTATAGGTGCTGTGACACAATAGGTCGGCACGGGCCTTAGGTTCTACTAATATGTTCAATTAAGTGTGTAGGATGAAGATATAAAGACCCAATTGATGTGGAAGCAAGGGTCGAGTGATGCACAAGCTTCCTGGGATGTCAAAGCACAAAACAAAACAAAACAACACAAGGCAAATTTTTGGTATTGTATGACACACGTCGACGTGCTACCCAAGTTTATAAGGGTTATTTTCATCTGCGTAATCAAACTTATACGAAGACCTATGACATGCTGAAGACCTAATTTGGGCTGTCAACACCTCTGTAAATAAGATATTAGAGGTTTGATGTAACCAAGTCATCCTAGACACCTTCAAAAACCCTAGTAGTTTAGGAGTAGATTTAGATTATTTTCTTTTCGGCTTTTTATAACTTTCTTATTTTCCCCTTGAAATTAGTTTTGGTTCAAGAGTTTATTTATATTATTGAAGTATTTCAATTTACTTGTTCTTGCATCGATTTATTTCTTTTCGAATCAAGAGATTTACTACTCTATTCCTCATTTGATATTACATCTACGATTATTCAAATCTCTTTTCCCTTTCGAATTGATCGTATTCCTCACATGATTTATTCAATTAAGAGAGAGATTATGAATAACATGAGTAGTTAAATCCCTTAAGGGAAATTAACGGTGGATGAAGATGTGGTTAACGAAGGATTTAGGGTTTCTCAAGAAGGATTAGTTGATATGAATTACGTGTGCTTAAACCACAAGGGTTGACAACTCTAGGAAGTTATCATAGGCAATACGAGGTCAGGAAATAAGTCAAATCGAGTTGAGAAAGTGAGGTCTAGAGGTAAGCGAGTATCAACCAATTGATTAGTTAATTAGATTCTAAGAGGTAATAATTGGTTAATTGATAGTTAATCGACCCTAAAACCCTAATTCGAAGTTGATTACAAACTTTAAAGCGAGTTAATATTCCTGATTGATTTATTGATTTATTTTGCTTGTTTAACTTTCTTTATTTATTTCTTTATTTCTTTATTTTTAACTTTGTTTGTTTATTTCTTTATTTTTACTCCCTTAATCTATTTTATGGTTCATTGTAATATAGGAAATAATTAGTACTACTTATACTCGTTATTGTAAAAGCGCTTTCATTATTTATTCCATCCTCCCTTAGTTACGATCTTTAGAACACTTTCAAAATATTTCATTGTACTAAACTATATTACAATTTAACCCGTTCAGACACCGTCATTCTTAAATTTTTTATTTTTGGTGTGATATTTAATTAAAATCGATAACACGTTTATAGGGGATGGCTAATTATTTTTAATTTTTAGGTGTACACTCTATCTCCTGTCCCCCTCCCCCTTATACCCAAATTCCAATTCCCAAATCAATTCCAAAACAAAAATCCGTAACCTTAAGTGCTTGTCGCTCACCACCTTCACCTGTCCAACGTCACTGTCCGTTGACAGTCGTCTCCACTCCGGCGGCCACTCCGTGTCCCTCTTTTTCCATCATAGGTGCCTACCTAATTTCCTCAGCTGACCCTCCCCCAAATTTCCTCAGCCTTAATCCCTGTCGCCTGCTTCCATTGTTGCAGCAGGACTGAGAAGTGAGAAACCGAACCCAAGGCAGGTAAGAAATTTCCCTTTTTCTCTCATTTTACACTAATTTGGTTATCTGAAAAAGAAACACACCGAATTAAAATGTAAACAACAATAATTTGTTTGGGTAAGAAAGCTCTTACTTCTCACGAAACTTGTATAAATCCTACTTTTATTTGTATTTTTAACTCTTTACAGCAGCTAAAAACAAGAAAAAGACATGGTGGTTTAAAATGTAAAGACCAGTTAAACAAAGCAATGGTGGTTTTGTTATTTTATTACAATAATAAATTACAAGATATGGATTGAATTTGATTTTCCTCTTATACCATTTTTAAATGCCTAGTATCCTTCTGTCTACTTTCGGATTGTTAAAATTTTGAAACTGTGGTGTTTTTGGGTTTTATCATATGTATTATTTATTTTCTTTATAGTATATTTATCCCCCATGAAATTATGATTCTTCAAATATATGAAAATATTTTGAAATATTGAGTATATTCATGTCGGACCTGTATTTGAGAATCCAAGTAACATTGATGCCTAGTAATTTGTAAAGACTTATTCCGTTTCCGAATATTCCTATTTTGATGGTATAGAATATCTCATCAACCTGAAGGCTACCTTTGGTTTCATTATGCCATCGAGGTACGATTTTCATTTATCAATATGCTATGGAGTCGATGGAGTTCAATTTTTGTTTTCTCATACGCATTGCTATATAGGTGACTGAACCATGCTGTATTGCTCGTATTAGACTCGAAACCTTTGAATAGGTACTAAGTTTACGCTTGCCTCATTCATCCTTAAATGAGATGCCATTGCTTGCTTGTTTTTTACATGCATCTATCTTTCTTCTTTCTTGTTCAACTTGTTGAGTTTTCAATTTTCATATTTCTGAATCATTTCGGATCATCAATTTCATATTATTTGTTTTTTGTATCTATTTTTTCTCATTTACAGAATCATTTTGGGATTTGTTCACACTAATTTAGTGTTAAAATTGAATATGCTCAGATTCAGCAAATGTTGAAATTTGGACATTAGGTAGATTCGTATTACTGGTAAATGTTGAAATTTAATGCGGGCTGAGTACAGACTTGATATATGTAAACTGGGTTAAATTTGGACAAAAATTCAAACCCATTTTTTTAGGCCGAGCTGAGTCGGACCCAAACCTATTATTTGGGCCCAAAATTATGTTGAGGCCCGGCACGTACCACTATCACCTCTAGCCACGCTAAAAAACGCTCAATTAGAAAAATAAAATAAAATCTGAAGATCTGAAAGCAAGACGGTGAATAAAATCAAAGGAATGTGAAGAGTCAAATTTTGCACATTGCTAGATAAAAAATTCTACTTGTTCTGCCTTTTGTCCTTTACTCTTTTCATCTTTCTAGTTCTAAGAGTGTTTGCCAATAGCTCTCCTCTCCCACTTCACTCATCAGCTCTACTTTTGTCTCAAATTGAAGCTGCATGTCGCTAAACAAAGCCCATGGCTGCAATTTCTCCATCTTTGCTTCCGCTTCTTCTATTTGCTAGAATATCAAGATAATAATTGCAGCCGCGCTTCTTTATTGGGAAATAAAATGGCTTTTGCTGTTTATTATCGGAGGAGAAACAATGGCGAATTTGGACTTGGATGGAATTCTCTGCTATAGCTACGGAGAAAGCTCAGTATCTACCGTCAATATAAGCTTAGTTTTGACTCTTTCTATATTTGATTTGTGGATATATTTTTAGAACTATACCAAGTTCATTAAAGCATCAACTCATTCAATTTACAAATTTAATAGATTATGGGCAATCTGAAACTCTTCCTCCCTTCCCCTTTTTCTCTGCTTGTAGGGTGCATGATAGTTCAGCTGATTTGAGCTAGTTCTTAAAGTGTTACTCTGCAGTAGTGGATATCTTCAAATACAAACCACATAAGGAGGTGAGACCTGATGGTTATGGCCTTTCCCTTGACTAGTTGATTCTTTTATATACATTGCCTTTGCTACCACCATATGGTAGATTTTCCTCAACATTTATTTTCTTCAGTTAACTCTTCTTATTTGTCTCTCTCTTATAAAAATAGTCGACATTTATATATAGTGCTGGCAAATAGATAGTGATGCCTATTGCAATTCATTTTCAATACCAACAAATTATAACACAATATACATGGTTGTTTTATTACTTTATACATCATATTGACTTCTCTAGTTCTCTTTATTTCAATAATCAATTAGGATCATTAATATTGCAGCCTCAACTTTGAAGACTTCACAGTTTCATCTTTATTGGGAAATACTTAACTTCTATTCATATACGTATGTTATGTCTGTGTGTATATATGTTTTGCTATATATAATTTCACAATGACTCAACTCTGCTACCTTAGCCATAGGATTTAACACTTCAAATATATGTTTTGCTGCATTTGGGATTTCAATGGGCAAGCAATACTTGTTGAAAGCTTTCTTTGTGTGGCCACTTGATCACGTCTAGGTATTTCTCTTGGAATTAAGAAAGACTTTTCTGATTATATTAAGCTTCTCTTGGATATGGTTTTCATTGAAAAAGTATTTATCTTTCCTTCGAAGTCATATTCATGCTTAATTGTACTGTATAGAAAATAATTATTGTAGAAAGTCTCAGCAATAAAAGACTAAAATTTTACGTTCAAAAGAATGAAAAAGAATTCTTACTAGGCTATACTTTTCTTGACAGTTGATTTTATACAAGTAAACAGTTCAATTTTGGTGGCGTCTTTGTCGAGAGAATGGGATTTTCTCAATCTTACACTGAAGGGACACGCATGCAAAAGGGGGCAGGAGATTTTTGTTCTTCACAGCTAACCTATTGATCCACTTACAAGAAAAAAAAAAAAAAAAAAAAAAAAAAACCCAGAATGAAGCCAGCTTCATCTGTCAAATCAAAAACCAGAATTCAAAAAGCTGAAAGCAGGGGACTTTGTTTGGATCCATTAATGAGCAACTGAGTTAAAGCGACTATTGTTTTTATTCAGAAATTAAAGCAATAATGGACAGTATTTGGCTAACATGCCTTGTTCTTTAAAATGGAACCTAGCATAACCCAACCGGTTTAAAGTGAAGAAACAAACAAAATCCAAATTTCCTCGAGAATTAGGTGAGTTAGTTCATGCAATTTAAATGTAGCCGGTACACACACAATAGTAACATGAAATAACGAAATTTAGACTGAGATTACATGCGGAAATGTGTAGAGTTAGGGCAGAGATTGATGATGTATGTATGCAAGATAACAAGAGTAAGAAGGGAGAAAAGTGAAAGAATAATGTTAACGTAAGAAGCATAATCTTTATTGCCTAAGAGCGATAATAAGTGTCTCCTATAGAACTACCATAAGCCCATAACAGTGTTGACATCAATGCTAATGTATGTACAGTTCATGGCGGTGGAATAAAACTTTACAAAAACTGAACTATTTCCGAAAATGATGCACGAAATGATTAAAAATTCAAGTTAATGGACTCCTCTTGAACCCCTAGTTTGATAGAGTTCCAATCTACTTTTGGCTTCTGGCAATAGTTCAGCAATATTAGGATCTCCCATTAGATGAGCTTGCTTTGATGCCCACTCCAGAACTATAAGAACCTCTTCTTTTGCAAGGCTGTCACTGTCAGGAACATTATAGGTAAGGTAACACAGCAGGGTCAAAGAAGGAAACTGAACCATTTGTTCTCCGAAGTAAACTAGTTGAATTAGATGCTTGGCGCCTCCCGCACTGATGATGGCTTTTGAATGAATAGCATGGAGGTAATTGTCAGGTGTGGCGAACTTGTTAAGTGCAATGGTAGCCTCCACGGTAATATCCGCTTCCCTTTCATCAAGCAGTTTCACCAATGGCTCAATCATCCTGGTTTCGGTTGCTCGGAAAGTCCTGGCCAAGTTTCCAATCGATTTGATGCAAGGCACTAGGAGATCTGTGTCTTCTGCCTTCTGTATGACTTTGAGCATCTGGTCCACAACAGCTTTGGCTGCAGGGGCTGTAGGCTTGAATGAAGAGCGTCTCAGGTCAGCATTTTGCTCCGCTACAGCCGTGATTTCCATCAATGCCATGGATGAATACGACCGTACATCTTCGGAGCCCTTCTCTAATAGAATTGCAAAGCACAATAGAGCTCTTGATTCCGTAATGGTACGGCATATACCAAGATTTCCCACGCAAAGCTGCCACAGAGCTCTAGCCGCCATCGCCTTCATTTGTGCTTTGGTGGCTGGGTCCTCAAATTCCCTTCCCTTGATGCTAGTTCCAGATAATGAAACATGGTGTCCTTGTGGATGGTGATGGTGATGGTGATGTTGGTTTGACTTGGCGGGTTGTAGGTTGCCTTTGGGAGGGAGGTGGTGACTTCCTGACGAACTGTGTGGTTTATTTAGCTTAGGACCCTCAGGAACCTGGCTTCTCATAGCCATAGAGTTAACAACCACATTGTGCATCTGGTTAGGTTCCGCACCACCCGGATTACCAGACATGGCTTGCTTACTCGTAATGGAATACTTACTGTGTTCTTGAACGGTCTCAAAGGCGAGATGGCTCACGAGAAACCGGATTATATTGTTCTGCGCAAAATGATCTTGGCATTTGGGGTAATGCGCTGCTAATTCTGATACAGCCCAAGCCACCAAGGATTGAACCTTCATGTCACCTTCTTTGAGGATTTTCGCAAACACCGAGCCAGCACCAGCATTCACAATCTGTTCCACGCATTCCGGATCAAGTCCCAGCAACCCAATCGCCCTTGCTGCGTTCTCCTGACCTTCTGGCTTCGCTTCCTTCAACAACTTCAATAAAGGAGGGATCCCTCCTTCCTCTACGATCAGCTTACCGTATCGATCATTGTCCCGAGCCAAGGAAACCAAGGAAGCAGAAGCATCAGATCGTTCTTCTACTGTACCTTTATAAAGAATGGCAATCTGTTCCCATATAAGGCACAATATTGGTTCGTTGGCTGCGATAGGAGGAAGCCCGAGATATTCATCATCATGTTCACCATCCGAGGATGACACGCGCAACAGCCACGAAACGTCTCCTATAGAATTCTCGAGTTGTATCGCTAATTTCCTAAAGGCTCCCGCAGGGATAATGGTGAAAACTCGCTTTATGAAACCGGTTGCCCCGCACTTGAGGACAAGAGCTAGGGCCTTCTCCAGGACCTGTTCGGTGTCGTCCACAATCCTGCGTGTCGGGCGTTCGTAAAGTTCGTTGCTGGCACGAGCAGCTTGACGGAGGAGCGCTGATATCTTCTCGGCCTTGGTTTTAAGCTCTAGGCAGTCTTGTTTGAAAGATTGTGCTTCATCTGCGGCCTTGACTATAAGGTCTGCCACTTGTATTGGCCTTGCCAAGATCTGTTTCACAATGTCCTCCATGGCCTAAGCGGACTTGGAAACAAGCAAGGGCCTTTCAAATCACAATATATCAAATTATGACCAGGATCCTTTTCCCAGGAAGATAAAACACAAGGACAAGGGTAATGACGAAATGGTGAAAGTTTTGTTCCCAACTTTCCTTGTAAAAAGGGCAAGGTTCGAAGGAATGCAAAGAAAGATGGACAATTCTATATACGGGGTTTGTATTGATGTTTTTTTGCGTATTATTGGAGCTGGAAAAAGAAATATCGGACCAGAAAAAACTAGTTTCGGTAAAGGAAAAGGATCTTTTCATAATAATTGAATTGCATAGTGGCAGGGGCGGTGGCCGCGATGGAGAGGTGGCGCCGCCGGTGTATGCAAAGTGGGAGAGGGGGGAGACAGAAAGATTTTGTAATGGTGAAACGAGATTTTCTCTAACCTTGATGTCCAAACGTAAAACCACCGTTTTTCTTGCGTTATATATAGTAAATCAATTGGTTGGTTCATGAATTAAAATAAACAAGTCCAAGCGGGTTTTCTTCTCCGTGACACTCACGCTCGACGCAAAGCTGTGGAATTTAAAATTACCATTACCAAGGAATGTGGAAATCAATTCGAAGTTGTTTCCCTCCGCATGTCGTGTGTACTGTAATGAAGGAATATGCACCTCTTGTTGGAGAAAGTCATGACTGAAGGCATGAGTGAGACTTATAACTCATTTTCTACGTCATTTCAATATTCTCTTCACCTCAAATTTGACTCAAATTCATCCCCATAAAAATATATATATTTATTGAAATAAATTTTAAAATTATCGTCAAATTTTTTAAAAGGTATTACAATTTCAATTAATATATCGGAATAATTATAATCATAACTAAATTTAAACAAACAAACTAAGATAAAAAAAAAAAAAAAAAAGAAAGAAGAGATTATTTGAGTTTAAAAGCAGTAACATTTTTGGCCATTTTGGAGATAAAATAAGGTTGTTCACGATATGTTTAAAATTTGAGACTTGGGCTAGGTTTTCAAAGGATTTGTCAGAGAAAGGCTAATTTAAGGGCATCAAAATTAGCATTTAGAGCACTTAAGTTAGTGAGGATTCCCTGAAATAATTAGAGGAAAGCTAAAAAACAGCGGTGGACAGTAGCAACTAGAAAATAATGATGAAGATTCTAAATAGAGAAATTACTTTCTCATTTGAAGGTTAGCTTGAAGCCTAAGAGTACATGGGGATTAGATCATTCCCATTGTCCTTACCCAACAATCCTTGGCAAGCGCAGGTGCAGGCTTGGCAGGACTACAATAGGTCTTGCTTGTTGTACCACTATGTTTAGAGAGCTACGGTTGCATCTTCATTTGCTGCTAGTCGTAACTTGTTAATGCGATGGGCATCTTGGACCATATAGATCTTGTGTTTTCTTTTATTTAGATGGCCTAAAAGTAGAATAAAAACTCTAATTGCAAACAAATTCGATTAGTGTCAATTGTTTCACGAATTGATGAGGAACAATGAAGAATATACATGTTTACGTAGTTCAATTTTTCTACGTTTGTAGGGTTTTGCCTGGAAAAATAATACGCTATTTTAACACCACGTACAAGTGATTACAAGCTCTAATACTTATTACATTAGAAATCTCACTTTTGCACCTAAGATTTAAACCACTCTCTTCTAAGTTTCCCCTCTAAAAACTTAGGATAAAAACCAAGTATTGTTGGGAAAATAGGTTTAAAAAACAATATTTTTAAGCACAACGGAAGTTTGAAATTTTTCTTTAAAACCGAACCATTTTTATATTTATAGCAATAAACTTTATTTAAAATTATATTTGTTTTTTATACATAACTATGCGTTTTTCCTAAAAAATAGCATTTATTTTGTAAAATAGATTTCCAAAATTTTTTGACGAAATGATGACACATAATAGCTATTTATAGAGAATAAGTATAAGAGTTCTATTCAAATAAAATCTAATTAAATAATAAAATATTTTAATTGAAAATACAACTATTTTAAGTAGAAGAGGTAAGGGACAACTACATGCTTTGCCACCCCTTGTGTTCTACAAAGCTTGGTTGGACCTTCCATGTATTAAGTCCAATTATATGTTGATTAACATTGACCACCGTTGACCATTTATGTGTTGCTATTAGAACGCACCACATCATTCTTTTTTTTAATATTATATATAATATTTTGTTTAAAAATGTAAAAAAATCATATATAATATATAAATAATTCAAAAAAATTTAAAAAGTAAAAATATTATATAAAAATATTAAAATTTTTAAAAATTATAAATATACTTTTTTTAAAAAAATCAAAATATTATGTAAAAATTTAAAAAATTGTCAAAATGAAAATATGAAAATAAAAGTATGTATGTATTCATTTCTTTAAATATGTACAATTGAATCAAAATTAAAATTTTATGTATACATATGAACCACAATTCACGTTTTATTAATATAATTACATTAAATCAAAATTTATTTATCAAATTCTATATTGGATCAATTCAAGTTGATGTAACACTCAATTGGGTTCTAATTCAGTTGTAAAATTACCAAAAGCGCAACAATTAGTATAATTTAAACTGAAGAGTTCATTCAACTTTACAATTCCAATCAAAATAATATTTATAAATTAATTACATAATTTTTTCAATCCATTATTTAATTAAAATAATGTAGTAAGGTGATAAATAATTGAATCTCCCCATACAAACAATTAAATGTATCTAATTGAAATAACCTATTTTTCATCAAAATAATCAATCGCTTGATTGAAAATATGAATCGATGATGAGGACACTGTTGCAGACGTATTTTCCCAAGCTATGAATGTACCCGTTCTGTGAGTTTGTCGGGGGAGAAAAAGGTTTTTTCGACCAATAAAGACGTAAGTATAGCTTCTTGTTTACCATAAATAGATGCAAAGAAAAAAAAGATGAATGCATGTTTTCATCATTTATAATGTTTGAAAGGATTGGAGTTATCCAAGTAAAACAGTAGCTTCATTATTCAATTTCTGACTACATACAGAAGCTTTCAGAATCAAAGATGTTTATATTGTTTTGTCTCTAATATCAAAGAAATTAGTATCCTAATCCTCGTGCCTAGGTTGAAAAAGTCGTTTTCATATTTTTAGGTGAAGTGGGAATCCACTTCACTGAGCATTGAAATCCATTCAATATAAGTAGATGGCAATCGATACATGACCGTGAATCTAAAGTTCTAAGTTACTGACATTGTAGGCCAGATGTAGGGAAGGAAATATGGATAAGTCACGGGTCATGCTATCATCAAGAAAGATAATCAAAATTCCCCAAAAACTATGGAAATCGCAATGAAGATTCCAAGGAGCAAGGACAAATCAACTTTTGAGACTTTGTTGGGGAAGGGGTACCCTAAACCAGTGCTGTAAACTTTGGTGGAACCACTTGTGGGGCATCCTGAAACCTACCTCTGAAACTGATATCGCTTGTTCAAATTCCTTCCCAATATTTTTCTTATAACGTATGTAGTCGGGGATCCCACGGGTTTTGGATAAACCAGCATACATATATCTATATAAGTGAGCTGCTGCTGGCATGATAATTGATACGTACCTAGTATCTGCCATTCCGCTACACCTACCTGTTTATTTCCATGTGATAGCAGCATGCACAGCAGCAAATTGTTCTTATTGCTGTCTAGAATTTCTCTTCCAGTCCTTGCACAGATGACAACAGGATGTTGTCACGTCCTAGAACTTTCCCTCCTGATTTTCACTTTTGGATTATGCTACACCAGGGATTTAAATAGTGGTCTGATACCGGAATAGCGGCCGCTATATAGCGGTAGCGACGCCGTCCGAAACCGCTATTGCTAAAAATAGCGGTGTGAAGCGGAGTCACACCAATAGCGGTGGATCGCAGCCGCAATTTAACGAGTAATGGACAATTGCGACAATAACAGGCCACTATTCCCGTTATTTTCCATTACTGTAAAATTTAAAAAAAAATCCATCTCCTCTAAACAAGAATCAACAAAAATACAATAAGACAAAAGAGAATATATTCCCTTGCTTGTAAAATCAAAGAGTTTTCAATCAAAAAAAGTAAAAAGAAATCCAAATAAACATAAAAAAGCAATCAAAAGCAATAGAAAATATGAAATTCTCATATTTCGGTTTAGACTCTAAACTCCAAACCAAACAGCAAACAAAATCACAACACAGCTACCATTGAACCCGAGAAGCAAACCCTTATCACTTGCAGTCTTACACATTCGGAGATTCATAATTTTCAAGTAAGTACTTGAAATTTTTTGTCTTGATTCTTGCTTGTTTTTGCCATAAAATGCAAATATTGTTGTAAGTTGCAAACAAGTCTTGAATCTGCAGTGCAAATATGTTCTTTAGACTTTAGGTTAGGGATGAAGGAGAAGGGATTAGATGACTCGAATGGGTTTGAAGATGGATGTAGAGAAAAATGATGAAGGATGCCAGAGATTTTGAATAGTTTTTTTTCTCTCTTTTTTCGTTTTTAATTTCTTCTTTCTGTTTACATTTCAATTTTGACGTTTGGTTTTTCTAAAGGTCAAATTTTATTATGACAAGATAGATTTTTTATTATTGTAAGGCATTAAATATCATTTATTAGCTACTACTAGGGGTAAGCAAAATCCGATTCGATTCAAAAAACTCGATTAAATTTTCAAATTTTGAATTAAATAGTTCAAGTTATTTGAGTTAATCAAGTTTTTTGGATCAACTCGAATAAAAAATTAAGTTTTTCGGTTTAACTCGAATGTGAATTATACAATTCGGGTTATCCGAAAATCCGAATAAGAAAAGGCAAAACTACGCCATTTTGATAAATGTTTACATTTTCTAAAGTTAAAAGTCAAAATCATTAAATTAAAAGTCAAAACTACGTTGTTTTGATAAATGTTTACTTATTAAGTTAAAAGGCAAAACCATTATATTGTTTCTGTAGTTAAATAATTTTATACTTCGTTTACTAGTTAAATAAATGGTTCATGTAAATGCAACATTAAGTATAAATAATTGGATTCGTTAACTCGACTCGACTTGACTCGAAATTTTTTGACTCGATTCGATCCGATTCGAAAAAAATTCAAATTGAATTCGGTTGCGAAAATAGGATTCGTCAACTTGACTAACTCGAAATTTTTTTACTCGATTCGACTCGATTCAATCGAATACTCACCCCTAGCTACTGCTCCTGGCACAGAGGCATAGATGTTGTAACATCCCGAATTTGGGCTTAGTAGAATTGGGCCCATTAGACCTTGAGCGTAGAAGCGTTTTAAAAGTTTTGAGAATATGAGAACGGTAATATTGTAAATTGGACTTATTAGATAATTGATTTTAGAAAGTTACGGGGTTCTATGAAGTTTCGGGTTCAAGTTGGGCCTTAGTGAAAGTTTGTGTTTAAGCCAAATAAGGAGAGATAGTAAGAGGCATCAAAGCTTATGGAAATAAGTGAGTAAATTGTTAACATAAATGAACTATTGGTAAAGAGGTTATGGCATCAAGTGGAGAGCATTGAGGGAAGGGGTTCAAATCTCATCTTTTGTAAATTTTGAATTTATTTTTATGTGCTCTTCCAAGTGTCATCCATGACATCATTAAAGGAATAAAATAAAAGAAAAATGAAATGATGACTAAAAAGATAAGGTAAGGAGGAAAACAAGGAAAAAGAAAGGAAAAAGAAATAAAAGAATAATAATAATTATGGAATTTGAAATAATGGAGTAGGTGAGAAAAAAAAAAGAATGATGGAGAGTGAATTAGGGAGCATGTTGGTTTTTTTTTTTTAAAGTTTTGGGTTGGTAAATTTTGGCTTATTTGCAAAGGCATGGACGGTTGAGGTGAAGGAGAGGGTAGCTGAATTTGTTTTAGTCATTTGGTAGGATTTTTGGTGCTTGATAGGCCTAATTTTCTTTTGGCATCCTTTTGTGTTCTTTTCTCCAACTTCTCCTATCATTGCCACAACTTCAAGTCAATACCGAACCTCTCAATCCATAATCACTCATTCATAAATTCTTTCTCATTTGGGTAGACACTCTTTTCTTCGACTAAATCGTGTTCTAAGTGGATGGCGTGTATCATTCTAGCCATAAGTCAAGTGGGGGAAATCGGATCCAATATTAATAAGGTAAGGAGTTCTTATGGATTATTGATATTATTCAATATTCGATTGGTTGCTAACGGAGTAATAATTTGAAATAATCGACTATATGTTTTAGGGACAAATCACTCGATATATTCTACCTTTGGACATAGTGGTAAGTGATTCAAGTGTGAGTGATACGAAATCTTTTGGAAATCCGAGGCTAACTTTTGGTTGGTATTGTTCTAGGGGCAACGAAGAGTGGTTCTTAGGGAATTCTAATCAAGGTGTGTAATCTCATACCCTTCCAAATACATGTTTGAAATGGTGTGTAATCTCATACTTCTCTGAAATTTTACATGAATATTCTGTGATTTGGTTGAAATATCAAAGAAAACTGGAAATCGGCATCTATGACCACTCGGGCTTACATATGTTCGTAGTGGTAACCATACTTTGCAATAAAACAGTTTTGGTTAGCAGCAGTGACTTGAATTTGAAAAATCACCAAAAATAGTGGAAATTGAATTAGAAAGTGAAGAAGATATGAATTGAAAGATAATTGAGTCTATTTTCTTATAAAAGAAACGGAGCAAGAAAAGGATTAGTATATTTTGAGATTTTTAGATTTTTGTGAGACTGGTTCAGAGTGATTTCGAGATCCCCCTATTCTGAATTGGAAAAATCACTATAAATTGTAGAAAAATAATTACGGGACATGGTCTATATTATTAGAATCCTTATTGAGTCTATTTTTATTTGGATCAAACGAAACTAGTATTTGAGTTCTGTACAATAAGATATCTGAGATTTTGTGAAGAGAGGGCAGAACTATCAAATAGTGAAACAAGGGATACTTTGAAGAATAAACTGTACTAATTGGCTAAGCAAAAAATTCTGGAAAAATTACAGTAAGAAATTATATGAGTTTAGTTTCAGGGAAAATTTACGGATCTAAATTTCGAGTTTTCCAACTCGAGTTATAGTCAGTTTAGTCAGTACGACGCAGATGGACAGTTTTGATTTTTATGCCCCAAATTAGTAATTAAGCCTAGGTTGCGGAAATTACCATCATACCCTTAGAGGGTAAATTATTGAATTACCCTTAGTGGGTATGATTACCGAATTATGAAAACGCCCTTATGGGCCAAATTACGAAAATGCCCCTAATGGGCTGAATTACGAAATGTCCTTATGGACCGAATTACGAAAATACCCTTAATGGGTCAATTTGATAAATTGCTATATGGGCCAACTTGATAATTTGCTATATGGGCCAACTTGATAAATTGCTATATGGCCAACTTGATAAATTGCTATATGGGCCCAACTTGATAATTTGCTATATGGGCCAACTTGATAAATTGCTATATGGCCAACTTGATAAATTGCTATATGGGCCCAACATGATAATTTGCTATATGGGCCAACTTGATAAATTGTTATATGAGCCAATTTGATATTTGCTATATGGGCAAATTTGAAAAAAAAAACTGCTAGATCGATATATGGGCCAAAAACTGCTAGATCGATATATGGGCCTTTTGTTAAAATTCATCATGTGAATGTATTGTTATGTTTTATATATATACATGATTGCATGGGTTGGGAAAATTGATGAAGAGAAGAAAGGCCTGTTGCCAAAATCTAGTTCGAGTGGCTCTGCCACAATCTAGTTCGGTGGTTTAACCACAATTTTTAAAATGGCTTTATGCCTGCGATTGGTGTGTTGGCGGAGTGGGTTGACTTGATCCCCACAGGTGTGATGGTTGGTACGGGTGGTGTGTAGCGGATGGAAATTAGGCTTGGTTGGGAATTGCATATCACATGCATTTTTATATTTGATTTATATAATGCACATTTGTAAATGGGCTCAAGCCGAAATATATATTTATATGGTTATGGCCCAGTAGACACGGTAAGTGGGTTACACACTGAGTTCTAAGTAACCCACCCCGTTTTCTTACCCTTCTCAGGTAATGACAATTGATGGAGGCTTGGGCCGGGGATGACTTCGTGTGGAGGCCATACTACTAATGATTAGTTATAAAAACTTTGAACTTCTTTTAAGTATTTTTTTTAATCTAAGTACTATTTCAATTGCGATGTAATAAGGCCTCTAGTATTATTTTTATGGATTTTTATTCGTGGATGGATTTTAATATGTTTTAGTTACTTAAATGGGGCTGTTTAATTCTTATAAATGTTTTCTTAAACTTACATATAAAAATGGTTTTTCTTAAATATCACTTACTTGTAAAATTCCCGTGAAAACTCTTTTATAAATTTATTTCAACCAATTATTTAAGTTTTTAACCAATTATTTCTCTGAAAATCAAATTGTAAACTCTCATGTTTTAAAGTCATGGTTTTCAAATAAATCTCGATTTTTGATAAACTCCGTCTTCAAAATCATTTTGAAAAATTATTTTCATTAAAGCATTGATGACTGGACGTAAGTTCGAATTGTGTGGCATGCCAAGTCTTGTCTTAACGCATAGGCCGGGTTTGGGGTGTTACATTTTGTGGTATCAGAGCCAGTTTCAAAACTCGGCTGTGGTTTGGGTTCAACAACAAATTTTGTTTAAAAACTGTTTAAATTTCTAGATTTTATGTGTTAAAGGTAGTATGGCACCACGAGCATCCGACACCAAGTTAAGTAAGTATTTGTATATTAAATATTTATTATTGTGATATGACCATAGGAACACTCTAGAACTTCTAGTTTTAGATGTTGAAAACGGTATTGATTGAGACTATATGAAGTGATTGCGAAAACAACTTTACCTCTTATATCTCATAAAATATCGTTAATAAATGCTGAAATAGTATACTGGTTCATAAAACTTGTAATCAGATTAAACCGAAATACCCAATATGAGCACTAGAGGACGTGGACGTGGACGTGGTAGACGTGGCCGTGGTAGAGGCCGAGGTGCTAGGGTGGCGTCTGAAGCGTCAGGTCTTATGCCGGAAATGGATGCACCCGTGTCACCTGGGAGTGAGACTGGATCTCATGATCATACGAGAGAGGATAATGCTTTGACTCAAGCAATGTTGCGATTCCTAGAAAGGGTCACTGGGGTTAGAACTGGTCCAGAAATCGATGGATCAATCTCGGAACGACTTAAATCAAGTGGTGCCGAGGTTTTTAGAGGTGTCTCGAGTGTAGCTCCGAATGTTGCGGAATATTGGCTCGAGGCTGTAGAGCGGATTATGGATGATATGGAGTGCACTGTCGAGCAGAAACTGAGAGGGGCTGTGTCCTTGCTAAGGGACGAGGCGTATCAATGGTGGCTTACGGTTCGAGAAGGCACCGAGGCTGCATTGATTACTTGGGATTTCTTCAAAGCTGCTTTCCAAGGGAAGTACGTCGGGACAAGTTATGTAGATGCCTGGAGGAAGGAATTCTTGAATTTGGTTTAAGGAAATAAGACGGTGGCAACCTACGAGGCGAAATTTCTTCGTTTGAGCCGTTATGCTCGCACTATAGTATCGACCGATCATGAGCGCTGTGTACGCTTTGAAGATGGGCTGAATGATGAGTTGCGGGTACTGATAGCCCCACAACAAGTACAGACTTTTGCCTCGCTTGTGGAGAAAGCCAAGATAGCCGAAGAGGCTAAGAACTCAGAACGCCAGAACCGGGAAAGAGTTAGAGGCAAGAGGGATATTAAGTATACGGGCTCTGCTAAAAGGTTCCAGAAGAGGCCCCGAAATGATGAGTCAGCTTAAGCTAGAGCACCTGTGACTACCAATCAGAGTCGAAACTGTGCTGACTGTGGGAAGCGACACCCCGGGGAATGCTGGAGGAAAACCGGTGCCTGCTATAAATGTGGTTCCAAAGACCATCAGTATAAGAATTGCCCTCGACGAACTGATACGACTCCAGAAGCTTGTAACCCTGATGCTCAGCCAGCTAGAGGCACTCAGCAGCCACCGAGAGGCCGTGGACCAGGTCGTGGTGGTAATGGTGTTGGACGTGGTCAAGGTGCACCGGGTCGAGGAAATGGCTTTAGAGGTAACGCGGAGGCAAGACAGCCGGGGTTAGTCTATGCGGTTAGGCGTCGGGAAGATGGCGATGCACCTGATATGATAACTGGTACGTTCTTCATCTTTGATGTACCTGTTACTGCTTTGATAGATATCGGGTCTACCCACTCGTATGTTGCTAGTGCCATATCTGGAAACCTGAATATTAGATCTGAGATTACTGATAGAGAGATGACGATACTTAGTCCTTCAGGACAGTCGGTAATTGTGAATAAACTGTTTAGAGACGTGCCCTTAGAAATCCAAAGAGAAATATTTCTGGCGGATTTGATGGAATTACCTTTTGGCGAGTTCAATCTTATTTTGGGAATGGATTGGTTGGTGAAGCACCGGGCGCAATTGGATTGTGCTGAAAAGCGGATGTTGATAAGGACTGTGGATGATGAGGAGGTAGTTATGATTGGTGAGCAAAGGAACTTTTTGGCAAATGTGGTATCTGCTTTGAAGGTAGAAAAGATGGTGCGGAAAGGGTATGGAGCATTCCTAGCCTTCATTAGTGCTTCGGATGCCAAGGAATTATCGGTGGAAGGTGTGAGAACGGTGAAGGAATTTCCAGATGTCTTTCCCGAAGAACTTCCGGGTCTACCTCCAGATCGAGAAGTAGAGTTTGGTATTGAGCTTTTGCCCGGAACGGCTCCGGTGTCCATTGTTCCTTATAGAATGGCGCCGAAGGAGTTAGCGGAGCTTAAAGCTCAAATTCAAGAATTGTTAGATCGGGGATTTATCCGACCGAGTGTGTCTCCGTGGGGAGCACCGGTTTTGTTCGTCAAGAAGAAGGATGGATCAATGCGTATGTGCATTGATTATAGGCAGTTGAATAAATTGACGGTCAAGAATAGGTATCCATTGCCGAGAATTGATGACCTGTTTGATCAATTGAGAGGAGCTTCATTTTTCTCCAAGATTGATTTGAGATCAGGTTATCATCAACTCAAGGTTAAAGAGGCGAATATTCATAAGACGACATTCCGAACTCGTTATGAACATTATGAGTTTTTGGTTATGCCATTTGGTTTGACCAATGCACCAGCTGCATTTATGGACATGATAAACCGAGTCTTTCAACCCTATCTAGACCAGTTCGTAGTGGTGTTCATAGATGATATCTTGGTATATTCGAGGAATGAAGAAGAGCATGACTCACATTTGCGCATTGTGTTGCAAATTTTGCGGGATAAGTAACTTTATGCCAAATTCAGTAAATGCGAATTTTGCTTGAAGGAAGTGACTTTCTTGGGGCATGTGGTGTCAGCCGAAGGAATAAGAGTTGATCCTCAGAAGGTAGGGGCTGTGTTGGAAGGGAAACCACCGAAGTCAGTGGCTGAAATTCAGAGTTTCCTAGGGTTGGCTGGTTATTACCGGCGTTTTGTTGAGGGGTTTTCATTGATTGCTGCACCCCTAACTAAGTTGCTGCGAAAAGGAGTACCGTTGTGTGGACCGATAAACAACAAGAAAGTTTCGAGAAACTGAAGAAGATTTTGACGGAAGCGCCAGTACTGATTCAACCTGAGGCTGGAAAAGAGTTTACCGTTTACTGTGATGCTTCACATACGGGTTTAGGATGTGTGTTGATGCAAAGTGGGAAAGTGGTGGCGTATGCTTCTCGTCAGTTGAGGCCGCATGAAGTCAACTATCCTACTCATGACTTAGAGTTGGCTGCGGTGGTGTTTGCTTTAAAGATTTGGAGGCACTATCTCTACGGTGAGAAATCGATCATTTATACGGACCATAAGAGTCTTAAGTACCTCCTTACTCAAAAGGAGTTGAACTTGGGACAACGAAGATGGGTGGAGTTGTTAAAAGATTATGACTTCTCAATCGAGTACCATCCTGGAAAGGCTAACGTGGTGGCAGACGCGTTGAGTCGTAAGGTAGTATCGGAGTTAAGAGCAATGTTTGCTCATCTCAGTTTGTTTGAGGATGGCAGTCTGCTAGTGGAACTTCAGGTGAAGCCTCTGTGGTTGGAGCAAATCAAGGAAAAGCAGTTATCAGATGAAAAATTGGGTCCTTTAATGCAACAAGTTGAAGGTGGTATAATAGGGGATTTTGGATTGAATAAGGATGGCGTGCTATGTTTTTGTGGAAGAGTTTGTATACCCATGGATTCGGATTTGAGACAAATGATTCTACGGGAGGCGCATAGTAGTCCTTTAGCTATGCACCCCGGAAGAAATAAGATGTATCGGGATCTTCGTGAGCAGTATTGGTGGTCAGGGTTGAAACGGGAGGTTACTGAATTTGTGGGGAAATACTTGACTTGTCAACAAGTTAAGGCGGACATCAATTACCATCGGGATTATTGCAACCGGTAAAGATTCCTCTATGGAAATGGGAACGGATAACGATGGATTTTGTTAGTGGGTTACCCTTAACACCTACTAAGAAAGATTCTGTTTGGGTGGTAGTTGATCGATTAACGAAGACTGCTCATTTTCTACCAGTTCGTACGGATTACTCCCTGCAGAAATTGGCTAAGCTGTATGTATCTGAGATCGTGAGGTTGCATGGGGTACCAGTGTCTATCATATCGGACAAGGATCCCAGGTTTACATCACGGTTTTGGAAAGCTTTACATGAGGCTTTCGGAACAAAGTTAAACTTTAGTACGGCTTTTCATCCTCAGTCAGATGGTCAGTCAGAAAAAGTAATTCAGATTTTGGAAGACATGTTGCGTGGTTGTGTAATCGACTTCAGAGGTAGTTGGGAGGATTTCCTACCGTTGGCAGAGTTCGCGTATAATAACAGTTACCAATCCAGTATCCAAATGGCACCCTATGAAGCGTTATACGGTCGTAGGTGTCGTACTCCTACTTGTTGGACTGAATTGGGGGAACGACAGTTGTTGGGTCCTGAGTTGATATCTGAGACGGAAGAAAAGGTAAAGGTGATTCGAGCGCGGTTAAAGGAAGCTTCGGGTCGACAAAAATCGTATGCGGATCTGAAGCGTAAGGATATTGAATTTGCGGTGGGAGATCAGGTCTTTCACAAAGTCTCACCCTGGAAGAAGATTTTCAGATTTGGAAGGAAGGGCAAGTTGAGCCCTAGGTTCATTGGACCGTACCGTGTGTTGAAGCGTGTAAGACCAGTGGCCTATCAGCTTGAATTACCTCCGGAGTTGAGTCAGATTCATAGTGTCTTCCATGTTTCTATGCTGAGGCGTTATAGATCGGATCCGTCGCATATTGTACCGGTGGAAGAAGTGGAATTAAAGCCAGACTTGTCTTTCGAGGAGGAACCAGTGAAAATCTTAGACCGTGATATTAAGGTGCTAAGAAAGAAGACTGTGCCGTTGGTTAAGGTTTTGTGGCATAATCACGGAGCGGAGGAAGCTACGTGGGAGCCTGAGGACGTAATTCGGCAACAATATCCTCACCTCTTTCAACCAGGTAAATTTCGAGGATGAAATTTCTTTAAGGGGGTAGAATTGTAACATCCCGAATTTGGGCTTAGTAGAATTGGACCCATTAGACCTTGAGCGTAGAAGCGTTTTAAAAGTTTTGAGAATATGAGAACGGTAATATTGTAAATTGGACTTATTAGATAAGTGATTTTAGAAAGTTACGGGGTTCTATGAAGTTTCGGGTTCAAGTTGGGCTTTAGTGAAAGTTTGTGTTTAAGCCTATTAAGGAGAGATAGTAAGAGGCATCAAAGCTTATGGAAATAAGTGAGTAAATTGTTAACATAAATGAACTATTGGTAAAGAGGTTATGGCATCAAGTGGAAAGCATGGAGGGAAGGGGTTCAAATCTCATCTTTTGCAAATTTTGGATTTATTTTTATGTGCTCTTCCAAGTGTCATCCATGACATCATTAAAGGAATGAAATAAAAGAAAAATGAAATTATGAATAAAAAGATAAGGTAAGGAGGAAAACAAGGAAAAAGAAAGGAAAAAGAAATAAAAGAATAATAATAATTATGGAATTTGAAATAATGGAGTAGGTGAGAAAAAAAAAAGAATGATGGAGAGTGAATTAGGGAGCATGTTGGTTTTTTTATTTTAAAGTTTTGGGTTGGTAAATTTTGGCTTATTTGCAAAGGCATGGACGGTTGAGGTGAAGGAGAGGGTAGCTGAATTTGTTTTAGTCATTTGGTAGGATTTTTGGTGCTTGATAGGCCTAATTTTCTTTTGGCATCCTTTTGTGTTCTTTTCTCCAACTTCTCCTATCATTGCCACAACTTCAAGTCAATACCGAACCTCTCAATCCATAATCACTCCTTCATAAATTCTTTCTCATTTGGGTAGACACTCTTTTCTTCGATTAAATCGTGTTCTAAGTGGATGGCCGTGTATCATTCTAGCCATAAGTCAAGTGGGGGAAATCGGATCCAATATTAATAAGGTAAGGAGTTCTTATGGATTATTGATATTATTCAATATTCGATTGGTTGCTAACGGAGTAATAATTTGAAATAATCGACTATATGTTTTAGGGACAAATCACTCGATATATTCTACCTTTGGACATAGTGGTAAGTGATTCAAGTGTGAGTGATACGAAATCTTTTGGAAATCCGAGGCTAACTTTTGGTTGGTATTGTTCTAGGGGCAACGAAGAGTGGTTCTTAGGGAATCCTAATCAAGGTGTGTAATCTCATACCCTTCCAAATACATGTTTGAAATGGTGTGTAATCTCACACTTCTCTGAAATTTTACATGAATATTCTATGATTTGGTTGAAATATCAAAGAAAACCGGAAATCGGCATCTATGACCACTCGGGCTTACATATGTTCGTAGTGGTAACCATACTTTGCAATAAAACAGTTTTGGTTAGCAGCAGTGATGTGATTTTGAAAAATCACCAAAAATAGTGGAAATTGAATTAGAAAGTGAAGGAGATATGAATTGAAAGATAATTGAGTCTATTTTCTTATAAAAGAAATGGAGCAAGCAAAGGATTAGTATATTTTGAGATTTTTAGATTTTTGTGAAACTGGTTCAGAGTGATTTCGAGATCCCTTGTTCTGACTTGGAAAAATCACTATAAATTTCAGAAAAATAATTACGGGACATGGTCTATATTATTAGAATCCTTATTGAGTCTATTTTTATTTGGATCAAACGAAACTAGTATTTGAGTTCTGTACAATAAGATATCTGAGATTTTGTGAAGAGAGGCAGAACTGTCAAACAGTGAAACAAGGGATAGTTTAAAGAATAAACTGTACTAATTGGCTAAGCAAAAAATTCTGAAACAATTACAATAAGAAGTTATATGAGTCTAGTTTTAGGGAAAATTTACGGATCTAAATTTTGAGTTTCTCAACTCGAGTTATAGTCAGTTTAGTCAGTATGACGCAGATGGATAGTTTTGATTTTTATGCCCCAAATTAGTAATTAAGCCTAGGTTGCGGAAATTACCATCATACCCTTAGAGGGTAAATTACCGAATTACCCTTAGTGGGTACGATTACCGAATTATGAAAACGCCCTTATGGGCCAAATTACAAAAATGCCCCTAATGGGCTGAATTACGAAATGTCCTTATGGACCGAATTACGAAAATACCCTTAATGGGTCAATTTGATAAATTGCTATATGGACCAACTTGATAATTTGCTATATGGGCCAACTTGATAAATTGCTATATGGCCAACTTGATAAATTGCTATATGGGCCCAACTTGATAATTTGCTATATGGGCCAACTTGATAAATTGTTATATGGGCCAATTTGATAATTTGCTATATGGGCAAATTTGAAAAAAAAAAACTGCTAGATCGATATATGGGCCAAAAACTGCTAGATCGATATATGGGCCTTTTGTTAAAATTCATCATGTGAATGTATTGTTATGTTTTATATATATACATGATTGCATGGGTTAGGAAAATTGATGAAGAGAAGAAAGGCCTGTTGCCAAAATCTAGTTCGCGTGGCTCTGCCACAATCTAGTTCGCGTGGCTCTGCCACAATCTAGTTCGAGTGGCTCTGCCACAATCTAGTTCGGTGGTTTAACCACAATTTTTAAAATGGCTTTATGCCTGCGATTGGTGTATTGGCGGGGTGGGTTGACTTGATCCCCACAGGTGTGATGGTTGGTACGGGTGGTTTGTAGCGGATGGAAATTAGGCTTGGTTGGGAATTGCATATTACATGCATTTTTATATTTGATTTATATAATGCACATTTGTAAATGGGCTCAAGCCCAAATATATGTTTATATGGTTATGGCCCAGTAGACACGGTAAGTGGGTTACACATTGAGTTCTAAGTAACTCACCCCGTTTTCTTACCCTTCTCAGGTAATGACAATTGATGGAGGCTTGGGTCGGGGATGACTTTGTGTGGAGGCCATACTACGAATGATGAGTTATAAAAACTTTGAACTTCTTTTAAGTATTTATTTTTATCTAAGTACTATTTCAATTGCGATGTAATAAGGCCTCTGGTATTATTTTTATGGATTTTTATTCGTGGATGGATTTTAATATGTTTTAGTTACTTAAATGGGGCTGTTTAATTCTTATAAATGTTTTCTTAAACTTACGTATAAAAATGGTTTTTCTTAAATATCACTTACTCGTAAAATTCCCGTGAAAACTCTTTTATAAATTTATTTCAACCAATTATTTAAGTTTTTAACCAATTATTTCTCTGAAAATCAAATTGTAAACTCTCATGTTTTAAAGTCATGGTTTTCAAATAAATCTTGATTTTTGATAAACTCTGTCTTCAAAATCGTTTTGAAAAATTGTTTTCATTAAAAGCATTGATGACTGGACGTAAGTTCGAATTGTGTGGCATGCCAAGTCTGGTCTTAACGCATAGGCTGGGTTTGGAGTGTTACAGATGTGCTGGATAGTGGATAGTTTAATGCATTAAATCTTAAAAAAAAAAAAACATTACTTAATGCATGGTCTAAAATTTTCTAATTAAAATTTATTGAATACATAATGATATTTTTATTTTTTAAATAATTTTATTTTAAATAATAAGATTTAATTTTTTAATATTAATATTTAATTCAATTTTAATATATTTAAATTTCATAATTTATTTTATTATGCTTTTAATGAAAAAATTATAGCCTCCATCACTTATGACTTGTATTATAAAAGGTAAAAAATCAAGACAAATTAATTCATCGTGTTTTTCTTCATCAAATCCAATAGATGACTTCAATTCAACATTAGATAAATCTCTATTGATTTTAGTTTGCATAATATGAAAAGCTTGAATTTTTAAATTTGATCCAATTTGAGTTTAAATTTTATTAAGATGGAATAAAACAAACTATTTATATCAAAAACTTTGGAACCAAGTAATAATGGGTTATGGTATTGTTGTTTTAAAAAAAAATTATGGATTATGCAATAAATTTAATTTTTCCATGTTAATGATGTTTACTTTTTTTTTTGTATTATATTGTTGATAATATAAGTAATGAGTTGCTTATATTTCTAAATATAATTTTATATTTCTTATATATAAATAAAAATAAAGCATGCCACCACATGAAGAGTTCCCGACTAAAGGATTGGAGGGTGCACCAAGTAATGATATAGGTTGGCACTTTAGAATTCCAGTGCAAAATACGAAAGGAAATGTCGTATGTAAACTTTGTGGTAAAGTTGTGAAAGGAGGAATAATACGATTTAAAGAGCACATTGCTCATAAAACCGGCAATGTTGCACCATGCCCTAATGTTACTGGTATGTGATACTTTATTATTATTTTTAAATGTTATTGTAAATTTATCAATAAAGGTTATATATAATTGATAATAATATAAAGTGTGAATTATTTTTATTTTATTAACAGGTGTCATTAGAGAAAGTATGATGAATATACTGAAAGAAAGCAACACAAAGAAAATAGATAAAAAGAGGAGAAAAGATGAATTATTATCTCAATTAAGAGAAGAGGAGGATGAACACTAGGAATTCATTGATGAGGTTTCTGCTATAAGGCATGCAACTCGAGAAAGTATCCAATCACAACACGAGTGGCATAGAAAGGAAGAATTCAGACGAAGTACTGGTGGTTGGAATAACATTTATGAAAAAGGGCGATCTTCTCATGGATTAACTAGAGAATATCATAGAGAAAGAACAAGTAAATCCATCCCAAGTGAGTCTGAGTTTACCTTAAGGGGAGCTATACCTGAATTGGTTAGAAGCAAAAGTTCAAAGCAACCAAAGGTCAATAACTCTTTTTTAAAGAGTTTTCGAAGGAAGATAGGTGAAGCGGTATCTAAATTTTTAATATATGAAAGACTTCTTTTTCAATTAGCAAACTCTCTATGGTTGTATAACTTAATTCAATTGTCAACAAAAGTTGGACAAGGTGTAAAGCTCCTAACACCTTATGAGGTTTCAGATGTGTATTTGGAGTCAGAGTATCAACGAGTTCGTGATTGGGTAAATGGACTAAAGACTCATTGGAAAGAATTGGGTGCAACTCTAATGTGTGATGGTTGGACCAACGGTTTGAATCAAATGCACATCATTAATTTCATTGTTTATTGCAGTAAAGGAACCATTTTTTGGAAATCGGTAGATGTCTCAAGTGTCCGTAGTAGAGATGTTGAATTCTACTACAATTTGTTAGATTCAGTTGTAGAAGAAATTGGAGAAAATTACATTGTCCAAATAGTGACTAACAATGAGGCATCAATGAAAGCTGCTAGAAAAAAATTAATGTTGAAAAGAAAACATCTATATTGGACCTCATATGCAGCTCAGCTCACTGTTTAGATTTATGCCTTGAAGATATTGGGAAAAAGCCCAGTGTAGCAAAAGTGTTAGATGAGGCAAAGAAAGTGACTTGCTTTATATACAACCACATTTGGACTGTTGATTTGATGAAGAAGTATACACAAGGGAAACAAATACTTCGGCCCGCTCTTACTCGGTTTGCAACTCATTTCATTCAACTTGAAGAGATAACAAGACAAAAGCAAGGTCTGAGAGAAATGTTTAATCAAAGGTCAGTATTTTATAATTAGTTAATATAATTACTTAAATATAGCAGCCTTTAATGATTTTATTAGTTCCAAATAATTTAAATTATATTATTTTAAAATTTTTCTTATAAATATATAGGAATTTAAAGAATCAAAATGGGGATAGCAAAAGTCAGGGTCTGTTTATGAAGCCAAAAAAATTGTTTTGGGAAAAGATTTTTGGAAAAAAGCCAATGACCTCATAAAAGTTTACGAGCCCCTAGTAAAAATATTAAGACTTGTGGATACCGATGAAAAACCAACAATGGGTATTATTTATGAGGCTATTGATAGAGCTAAACGAGCAATTCAACAAGATTGTCGATATTTCACCTAGTATGAAAAGATTATTGACAATAGATGGAATTTTATGCATTCCAACTTGCATTCAGCTGGTAAGATAAAATGTTTCATATAATTAAAAACTATTTTTATATTTTATTATTTTAAGCTTTAGATTATTATTATTTGATGATATTCTTATAAATTATACTTAGGTTATTTTCTCAATCCTCAATTTCAATTTTAGGTGGAGCATTTTGAGAATGTACTAATAGAAACATTAGAAGGTACACGATCAGTAATTGAAAGATTAGAACGTTCTCTTGATAATCAAGTCAGAATGCTTAATCAGGTTAGATTCAAGTGCTATTATTTGTAATTTAGTTACATAATTTGAAATGGAATTATTTTTTTTTTATTTTTACTCTATCTTTTATTTATGTAGTTGTTACTATTTAGAGATAAACATAAAACATTTGGTACTCCACAAACACAAAGAGCTTGGAAGCAAATGAATCCGGGTAAACAGTTAATTAAATTATTTAATTTAATTTATATTATTTAATTATATTGTGCATTTTTAAAGTTATTTTGAAATTTAAATAATATTATGCAGCTGATTGGTGGATAATATACGGCACATGTGTTCCCGAATTACAAAAATTAGCAATTAAAGTGCTTAGTCAAACAACTTCAGCATCAAATTGCGAATGAAATTGGAGCACATTTAGTTATATTCACACCAAGGCAAGAAATAGGTTAAAGTATAAAAAACTTGAGAAACTAGTGTTTACCTATTATAATATAAGGCTTCAGATAAGGCATCAAAAAAGAATGAGTATTGATGATATAAACGCTAGTTTTAATCCTATCAGCCTTGATCATATCTTTGAAGATGTTGATCCACTATCAGAATGGCTTCATGAGAAAGAGAATCCATTGTTAGATGGTGAAAATGTCAGTGTGTTGCCTGTGGATACATCTGATGATGAAATAGACGTTGATCAATCTCAACAACAAAATTTATCTCATTCAAGTTCTAGTTCAACGCCAAGTCAGAGTGGCGATGGACCCGATGGTGGTGGTTTAAGTCCAATTGATGAGGATGATGGATATAGTGGTGATAGAGGTGGAATTAGGTCTTCTAGTCAATATGGAGGAGAATATGGGGTTGGTACCACTAGTGGACATTTCCGTGATAGATCAGAGTTTGATGGAAATATGTTTCCTGAACCTAGGAGAGATAAAAGTGAACCTAAAGCTCCATCAAAAGGAAAAGGCAAGAAGCATACTTCTATAGGCTCTTCATTTGGTAAGAGATTGAGTTCTAGTAACCTTGGGTATAATGATTCATCTACTAGCACTCAAGGTTTTTATCCACCAGAACAACCTTCATATTTTCAACCTTCACATGGTTATCCACAAACATATGGTTATTATCCACCATTTCCTAATTATGGTGTGCCATACCATCCTCAAATGCCTCTTCCACCACCAATGTGTCACCCACCTCCACCTCTCATGTATCCTTCTCCTCAAATATATCATCCATATCAATTATATGAAAACCAAGATGAAAATGTTACTTTTTTTGGATATATTTTTGGACAAAGGCCAAGAGAATCAAGTCAACAATGCTCTCAAAGTGAAGGTGAAAGATCTGATCCTCCTCGTCATTCTACTAATTGGTGAAAACTAAATCGTACCACTGGTCCACTACCATTATTTTTAAGGTATGTTTTTTTTAAAGAAAACTTTTGTTAATGTTCTTAATTTTGATGATATTAAAACATTTAAAATATATATTTATATAAATGAATGGAGTATATTTTATGAAAAGATAATTAAGAATCGAAGCATGTTAAACTATATATGAAAGTAGAATGAGAGTGAGAATAAGTGGTAGGAAATGGGAATAATTAATGAGAATCTATACATTTATCTATTCCTTTTTTCCTTTTGCAGCATAGAATGTTTATATCTTCACCATCTTCAAAGTTGTCAAGAAATATTGAAGACATCTCTCAGGTATGAATTTTCAATTATTTTATCTATAAAAACTTTCAAACTTATTAAATATGATAAATGTTTAATATTTCCTATTTTTTTACTTTGTTATTAGTTAATATAACATTCTTAGAAAATTCGTAAATAAATATAAGAATAATTAATGATTATAAAAGTTTTATTCTCATATCATATTAATAAAAGTTCAGTAAGTGTTAGAAAACACACTAAAAATCATTAAAAATGGCTTTTTATAATTATAATTATTATGTTTTACAATAAGTTGTGCAAATTTAAAAAAATTTCACGACCGCAATACCCGCAGTGACAGCAATAGCATTCATTATGTCTGCAACCGCGATAAATGCAATGCGACCGAAAACACGGCCGCAATCGCAATTTAAATCCCTGTGCTACACTACATTGGATATAAACATAAACAAACTTAAGAAAACATTAAACAAAGACACCAATTATGCTTGTTTCCGTATATGCTTGTTTGTTGGGGTTGCCATCAAGCACCTAGAGTCTTTTATCTTTTTGGCATGATAAGCTTGGTTTTGACATTGAGTTTCCTTCTCTGTTGGTAGAAAGAAACATTCATTGAACACACATTTTATTGAATGATCAAAGTTGTTTTTATACAGTAAAATGTAACAAAAAGATAGCAACAAAATTTCAAAAAAAAAAATAGAAAATCAAATTTAGATCTCGCAAAGAAATTTTGTTGCAATGACTGATTCTTAGCATATTCTTAGACATCACTTTCAACACTGCTCCTTGACTTAGAAGATGCAACACCAAGCCTTTCTTGTAGAAATTCAAATCTTATTTTAGGAAGAGTTTTAGTTAAAAGTATTTGCATTTTTTACTTTCAGTATTGCAGTAGATAAGTTGTAGTTCTCCTTCTTTCCAACTTTCATCCTTTTTGAGCTGAAAGAGTCAGTGACATTCGTATAGTATCCAAACGAGTTATTGGTGCAAATGTATCTGAAAAAACTACGCCAAACATTTGTGCATATCATTTAATGACCAGCCTAGCCATGCCTTGTACTTGTTTAAAGAATCGTCAAGGTTGACTTTGGTTGTGTAAACCCATTTAACCCCGATAGGTTTCTTGTGTGAAGGTCTGTCCACTGGTTCCCAAGTGTCATTTTTCTCAATCATATTCAACTCCTCTTACATTGCAACCCTCCATTTTTCATGTTCAATAGCTTCAACAAAATCGGTTGGTTAAAAAAACAACTACATTACACCTATTTTAAATATTGGAAAGTGTCATCATGCTTCTAACTGAAAGGTCATTCAATGTCTTCATAAAAATACTACTGACATAACTCATCCCAATTCCACTTCTTTATTTCCAAAAACCTGACATCTCTACTATATCCAATAAAACCCCTCAGTTCTGACTTTTTATCCAAATTGTCTCTTTTCACCTGAGAAACATAAGAGAAACACCAACAACCAAAAGTTTTTAAATTCATTAACAATGGTTTATAACCAAACTATGTTTCAAATGATGTTTGCTTCTTCAATGCTTTCTGTAATAACCTGAATTTTCAGTGGTGTCAGAAACAATGGTTTTGGAACTCCATTTCCGTAAATTGAGTCTGTAAATATATAAAAATCTGGTCTAATAATTTTACCGAATTGATATTTAATTAAAGTGTAATGACTAAATTATAAAATTTTATCGCTATAGGTTTTTAATTGGCCAAAGACTTAGGGGACTTAAATTGCAACTAATCCAAAGTCTAATTTGGAAAATGATCCATCTTGAATATGTTGGAGTGTACGGTAGGTGAATGTTTGGTGATTATGCTATTAAAATTATATTTAAATTAATTAAAAGAATAAAATTTATAAAAAAAAAAAAACAAAACAAATAAAAGTGGGGAGAAAGAGAAGAAAGTTTCATCTTCTCCATTCACTACCAAAAGTCATAGCCAAAGAGTTTAGAGAATCAGCCTAGGGGTTTCAACATTTAGTTCACAATGGGTGAGTTCAATTAAGTTTTTTTTTTTTTGTAATTTTTATATTTTTAAGGTCATAGGAGTTTGATTTAGCTAGTTTATGTACTAACTTGTAAAACTGTTAAAGTTCTTGAAAGTTTTCATTAATGATTTCTTGAATAAATTGATATTAAATTAATATATTTTAATATTAAATTTGAAAAAGGACTAGATTGTAAAGTTTAAATGGTTAGTTCTGTTCAAAAGGACCAAAGTGAATAAATTGTAAAATTGATGTTAACATTATATAATATTCGATAATAGGGAGTCCCTAAGGGATGTAATTGAAATCAGTTTTGAAACCAAAGGTTAAAATTTAGGGACTAAATTGAATAAAATGCAAAAATTTAAGAGAATTCAGAAAACAAAATTGAATAGGTATGTAACACCCCTTACCCAGTTTGGTAGCCAAACCCGAGCTACAGAGTGCTACCATCAATACGAAACAGAACGCATTCAATTCACATCAATTATTTCAATTAAACATGGAATCATTTTATAACTACACAATTAACATTCAAATTAAACATGAATCATACAATCATAATCAATTCAATGCATAACTGTAACACCCATGACCCGTTTTAGTCACCGAAATAGGGTTACGGGGTATTACTGTACAAAACAGAACATTTTATAGCCAATAGAAATTAATTGAATAAATACATAAGAAATTTCAAATTGGAATGAATCACGCATTTATGAGCCTTAAATCGAGCCTACTTGGCCTTAAAAATAGCTTTCGAGCAACCAGAGACCAAATTGGAACAAATCAGAACATTTTCAAAAAACTGAAAATTTTCAACTACTGGAGTCACACAGCCGTTACATGGCACATATAACAAAAAACAAACGATTGAAAATCTATCGAATTTAGGGTTGGATAGTGTGAGCTTCTCGAATATCTGAGTGGCATGTTTCAAAAATCAAAATCTAAAGAAAAGGAAAACATCAGGTAAGCGTTACGAAATGCTTGGTAAGCTCATATGTAAATAAAACTTAACTTACCTCAAATAACAATCATGAATGTAAAATTAATATGAATAATCAAGTTTACCTAATTCATCACAACATAATACAACAAGGTTAGTTATACTCATTTTCAAACTAACTCCAAATCATTCATAGGTATACATATAATCAAATTTTAAAATTTATCTTTCACAAGGATAATTTGAGCATATACACGATATGCCTCATTTATGCTTCACCTTTTATATTCTTGTATTACCCGATGAAACTCAATAAACAACTCGATTACACAGGTATTAATTTCATCATAGGCTCAACTGAGCTGAGCATAAAATCATGTTAGGCTACCCATCCGGGCTAAAACTTTATATCAACACATCAAATAGCTTGGCCAAAGCTATAAATACATGTAAGGTTGACAGTACCAGTCCAGGCTAAATATGTGTCACATGTAATGCTGGAACTTGATATAATAAAAAATCAACCTGTAACCATGTGTAAGATATGTTTACGAAGTTTCATCAAGGTAGTTTCCTTTGTACAAATTCATAGTCATCTATTTACAAATTAAATCCAAGTCTCACCCATTTTGTACTAAATTGCAATTAAATCAAGGTTCATTAAATTATAGATATTCACATTATAACTTAAATAAGGTTTAAAACATAAATATATCATATGATCTTACGTGAAAAAATCGATAGACTAGTTGCTCCGCAGAGACTAATCAGTGATTTTCCATTTTTCTAATTATCCTCAACTTGAGTCAAATCTCAATCTATATAGCAATTAATTTTAAACTATCAGTTCCAAATATCATATAACATCATTTTATATGTATATGACTATAAATGTTCACTTTATAGAAATTCTTTAAAAATTTGCATTTTATTCATTTTAGTTCCTAAAACCAAAAGCGACATAACTTTTAATTTTGAGCTTGAATTTTAAAACTGATATCCATTTCTTTAAAAATGTTCACTTTATATGTATATGACTATAAATGTTCACTTTATAGAAATGCTTTAAAAATTTGCATTTTATTCATTTTAGTCCCTAAAACCGAAAATGATGTAACTTTCAATTTTGAGCTTGAATTTTAAAACTGATATCCATTTCTGTAACAACCCGATTTTGGGTCTAGTCGGAACAGTGGTTTCAGGACCACAAATCTGACACAGTAAAATTCATTTTTATTATATTTTATGGTCTACATTTTCATGGAATGATTTCGTGAAAATATCGTTCGAAAATTTTGATGTTTTGGCACTCAATTTAGTTAAAAGGACTAAATTGCAAAAGGTGCAAAATGTGTGTTCTAGAAGCTAAAGGTGTCTAATTGCTATGAAACTTTAAATTGGAGGTCCTTATATAGTAATTAGACCATTATGCTTTAGTATGGACAAAAATGGGCATGGTTAGTGAAAAATTTCAAAGTTTAGGTGAAGGGCATTTTGGTAATCAAGTAAATAAAGCCAAAATAACTAAAATAAAAGTGTTCATCTTCTCAAATTAGTCCCCCATAGTCGAAAAATTCAAGGTCCCCATGGCTAGGGTTTGGCCAACTTCCAAGCTCAATTGTAAGCCCGTTCTTGCCCCGTTTTTAATGATTTTTACGTTTTTGAAGTTGTTTCAACCTAATCTAGCTATTTCAAGGACAAATTTGAAGAGATGTCAAACTCTAAAATTTTATCCATGTTAGATATTTGTGTATTTTGATGTTTGATGGTAGAAAATGTATGTTTGATGTTAGATAAACAACATTTACCAAGGGATTTTTGATGAAAATGCCTAAAACCACCTATTTGTAAAAATTATAAAATATGTAGTAGAAATGTGAATAAATAAAAAATGTGGGCTGTTATGAGCATGAAAAAGATTTGACTAGGCTTGGGTTTTGAAGAAATTAACTATATTTCATTTTACAAGCCCATGGACTAAAGTGTAAAAAGTTGAAAAGATAGGGGCAAAAATGTAATTTTTACATAATATGATTTTCGAGCTAAATTGAATAATGTGATTATTAAATGAGTTAAATTTGTTATTATAGATCAAGAAAAAATGAGGTTCGGACCTAGATCGAGGGAAAAATAAAGTGTTTGACGATTAGGTCCAATTCTACTATTTTTGTACCGAGGTAAGTTCGTATGTAAATAATGCATTGTTATATTTATGTTTTGAATGCTTTAATGTTTTATGAATTATGATTGACTCTTTGGACACATTCGACAAAGTTTCGACAAACGTGAAATCCCGGTTAAACCTTAGGATTAGAAAATGATATGAGTGACATCACTAGGAACCCATGTGTATATGCGATTATGTGATCCGGGTCCTGGTCTTGTACATCCTACCAGTGGCTGGGTAGTCCAACAAGTGTTGAGGATACCTGACAACTTGTGTGAACAGCACTGTGTAGCTAGACTGACAGCTTGTGTGAGCAGGCCCGTAAATAGCTCGAAAGCGAGCCTATATGTATTATGATGTAGCTTTAGTTACATATATGGCACTTACGTGCAAGATTTTCGAGTATCCGTTAATATTCTGAGTGTTCAAGGGAATGTTAAGTTGTGAAAGGATATGGCTATGATGCGAGTTGGTACAGGTATGTACGTAAAACTCATAAGAAATGAGTTCGATATGTGATGAAACCTTGGTAAGGTGGTGATCGAGTAAGTTATGATTATAAGATTTTAATAACATTCATGCTAATTTTTATTATGTTAGTTGTATGTTAAATGTGTGGTTATGATGCTCATTATTTGTATAGAAACTTACTAAGCTATATAGTTTATTCCCCTTTCATTTCCTTGTCTTATAGTGTCACCAAGCTAGCTCGGGGTTCGAAGATCGTCGGAGATCCATACACACTATCAACAATTATTTTGGTATCAATGAATTCAACATTTTGAGTTATTGCATGTATAGGGGACTTGGTCATTTTGTTATGTGTCATGATTGATTTGGCCAAATGTGTTGGCTTATGTTGGTTAGAAGTTCATTTTGTATAAGGCCATGTGAAATTGTCTAATATTGGTATAAGTATATTCATATGATGATGCCTTTCATGAGAGTGGAAGCTTGCATGATTTGAGTTGATAAGTTATGTGATGTTTATGTATAATAGATGTTAGCATGTGAATGATGTCTTGATGATTTGGTTGTATGTATAAGCTTGAACTGGTGCTATGTTATGTTACGTAGGTGTGTGCATTAACGAGGTGGCAAATGGCTTGGTAAATAGCCTTATTTTGTCTACACGGGCAGAAACATGGGCATTTATCTAGGCCATATATGACATACTGTCTACCCCACGGGCATGTGTTTCAGCCATGTGTCCCCTGCACCTTAATTGTTACAAAACAGAATGTCCAGAATTGAGCACACGGGCGTGTGTCTCAGCCGTGTGTGGTACACGGCCTAGAACACGAGCGTGTGTCTTGGCCATGTGAAACCTACACTTAATTTGAATTAAATTAAATAAGCACACGGGCGTATAGCACGGGCATGTGGCACAAGTCAGAGAGGACCCTAAATTGAACACAGTCTGAAGCACGGGCATGTCCCAGGGTCACACGGGCGTGTCCCTTAGACCACACGGGCATGTGAGCCCTACAGTTAGCAAAAATTTTCTAAGTTTTGGAAAAAAAATTTTGAGTTCTCGGTTTAGTCCCGAACCACTTTCGATGTATGTTTTGGGCCTCGTAGGCTAATATTAGGGGCTTTATGATTGAATGTGGATGGTTTTAATTTGGACGAAAATTTATGACTCGAAACTATGTAAATACTTGTGTTGTAAGTCTAGTAATGCCTCGTGCCCTGTTTCTGCTTTGAATAACGGTTTAGTCGATTCTCAGACTAACGTAGTGTGTGTAAGAGTCTAGCTATACATGCCATATATGAACTTTGATAGTGTGATGACTCTTGACAATTTTAAACTGTGTTTTCATATAGTAAATGGATCCCGGCCGAGTTGCAGTTGATGAAGTAGAAAGTAATGCGCCGGCTCTCGTACAAGGGGCAGCGCCATCTGAAAGTAGACCTCCAATGGTCAGTCAGGGAGGAGGGGCTAGGGAAGCCTTCCTCCACATGATGAACGAGTGGTCTTTAGAGTTTGTTCGAACAAATCCGAATGCTCAACATCCTTCACCCCCTCCTTATCCCCAACCGATTCCCGTAGCTCCTCAAGGTGTGGAATTGGTAAGACTGAATAAGCCTCCGATTGATAAGAATTGAAAGCAAGGGGTTGAAGAATTCAGGGCTAATGTAGATGATGACCCCGAGAGAGCTGAGTTCTGGCTTGAGAATACTATCAGGGTATTTGATGAGTTATCATGTACACCCGAAGAATGCTTGAAATGTGCTATATCATTATTGAGGGACACAACATATCACTGGTGAAAGACACTAGTATCTGTGGTACCGAGAGAGAGGGTTACATGGGAATTCTTTCAAGAGGAATTTCGAAAGAAATACATTAGTCAACGGTTCATCGATCAGAAACGTAAAGAATTCCTTGAGTTGAAATAGGGTCAAATGTCAGTGACAGAGTATGAGCAAGAATTTGTCAGGCTCAGTAAGTATGCTCGTGAGTGTGTTTCCTCCGAGGCTATTATGTGTAAAAGGTTCGAAGATGGACTGAACGAAGACATCCAACTGTTAGTTGGAATCATGGAACTAAAACAATTTGTTGTAATGGTTGAACGAGCTTGAAAGCCGAAGAGCTAAGCAAAGAGAAAAGAAAGGCCGAGGGTGAGGTTAGAGATGCAAGAAAAAGGTCAATGAGTAAGTCATTTCAATCTCAGTCAAAGAAATCCAGAGAAATGTATTCTCGTCCGAATGTTTCAACTGGGCATTCGCATAGAGACCGCGGGAAGCAATATTCTGTTTTTAAATCTCAAGCTACTTCAATGGCAAGCGTGAGTAATGTTAGGTCTAACAGACCTGAATGTCAGCTTTGTGGAAGAAGACATCCCAGCAAGTGTAGGATGAATGACCGAGCTTGTTACAAGTGCAGTTCTCAAGAGCATTTTATTTGAGATTGCCCTAAGATGGTTGAGAAAGAACAATTTTCGAGTGCAAGGCTGAGTAATACTACCAATAGTGGTAAGCCACCGAGAAATACCAGGAATGGAACTGATAAACCATAATTTATACATATTTTTACCCCATGCTTGGCTTATTTTTGGATGAATTTTCATTAGATCTTATGAATTCGATGCTCCTAATCCTTTAATTTCATGTTCTACACTCAGGAGAGCCTAGGAGTCGAAAAGAATGAGAAACGAGCCAGAAAGGGGCAAAATGAGCCTACCTAGGAAATCAACACGGCCTGGACCATCGAACACGTCCGTGTGTTACCAGCAGGATCGAACACGGCCTGGAATGTTGCACACGGGCAGATCACACGGCCGTGTATGATGAGCAGAATTAAGCATGGCCTAAGGCTATCGAACACGGGCGTGTCACACGGGTTTGTCCCTGCCGTATCTAAGTTTAATTCTATTCGGAATAGGCTACTTGTGGGCCAACAAAGGTGTTCCAAAGCCTATATAAACACCCTAGGGGGCAACCTAAACGAGGACGCCGAGTAGAAGGCAGAAAATACTCAAAGACAGCCATCGGGAGCAGCTCGAAAGAAGGACCTTCATCAAGACTGAAGATATCCCATCAAGTTCTTTAGAAGTTTTTTGGGTTTTCTTATGTTTTGTTGTTTTCCTTATTTTAAGATGTTTCCCTCTATCAGCATGAACTAAATCCTTTAAATACCCTAGGGGATGAAACCTAAGTCAGATCTTATTATTATTTTATTTATAAGATAAATACTTGTTCTTATTCTTAATTGTGAGTTCTTATTCTTGTTTTGATAATTCAATCTATTGATTCAAGTCGAATGTGCTTATTCAGTGGAGCAAAAGTCCCTGTTTAAGAGTAGATCAACACAATTAAGTGGAGTTGATTGCAACCCTAGAAATAGGGCGACAAAAATGTACCGGATTAGAGTCAAATCTAATAAGGGAATCCATAGATCGAGTTAATGTGACAATAGGGGTTTTAATTAGAAAGAGATTTCAATTAATCAACCTAGATTTAGTTATTTTTAGTCTTGAAAGAGATATTAACATAAATCAGGGATTTCTACAGATTAAGTCAAGTGAATAAATCATATGAATCAAAAGTAATAAGTGAAGTCTAGGTGGATTCTTCCTTAGGTATTGTCTATCTCATAAAGTTGTCTGAAAGTATTTTCCCAATTCATTCTTTGTTGTGTTATTAATTAGTTTTAGTTTAAAAGAAATCACTCCAATTCTTAGGCTAGATAATAGAAAGATAGTAATTACTAGTACTCTTAGTCTTTGTGGATACGATATTACCGGTCTTACCATAACTATACTATTAAACGATAGATGCGCTTGCCTTTATTGTGATCATAGTTAGTTTTAGACACATCAAGTTTTTGGCGCCATTACTGGGGACTAAGATATTAGGAACACTAATTTTTTATTACTTTAGACATTCTTATTTTTATTTGCAATTTATTTTTATTTTATTTTAACTTGCTAATTTTTCTTTCTTTGCTCCTGGCAGGAACTTTTAGTTTATGACTAGAAGGAACCCGTTAGGACCATTACTTTTTGACAGTGATATAGAAGGTACCGTTCGCAGAAATTGTAGGGAGATAAGGTGAAGTCTACAATACATAGAGGAAGAGCAAGAAGACAACACTAATACTACCGAGGAGATGGTCGATAATAATCCGCTACCTCCTGTGGTTGCCGCAAACTCGGTGAATCAAAATCTTGCTCCTCATACTATGTATGATTATGCTAAACCTAATTTAATAGGAACTGAATCAAGTATTGTCAGACCTGCTGTTGCTGCAAATAATTTTGAACTGAAACCTAACACTATTCAGATGATTCAGCAGTTTGTTCAGTTTGATGGTTTGCAGGATGAGGATCCAAACAATCACTTGGCAAATTTTCTGGAATTATGCGATACTTTCAAAATTAATGGCATTTCTGATGATGCCATTCACCTTCAGTTGTTTCCCTTCTTGTTGAGGAATAAAGCCAAACAGTGGTTGAACTCGTTACCACGAGGATCAATCACTACATGGGACCAAATGACCGAAATTTTTTTACTTAAATATTTTCCGCCGACTAAAACAGCTAAGTTGAAGAATGATATCTCTTCTTTTATGCAGATGGATTTAGAAACACTTTACGATGCATGGGAGAGATACAAGGATCTACTGAGAAGATGCCCTCACCATGGCTTACCTTTGTGGCTACAGGTTCAAACCTCTTATAATGGTGTGAACCCCTCAACTAGGCAGTTGATTGATGCAGCCGCCGGCGGTACACTAAATAATAAAACACCTGAAGCTGCTTATGAATTCATTGAAGAGATGTCACTGAATAACTATCAGTGGCAAGTTATGAGGACGAAGCCAACGAAGACAGCCGGTGTTTTCAACCTCGACGCAGTGACCATGCTATCAAACCAGGTAGAACTTTTTAAGTAAAAGGATTGATGGTTTGTGTGGTTCTTCGTAGGTACATCCAGTGATGCAGTGCGATACAAATAGAGGAGGGGCGAGCAATATAGAATACCCACCCTACAACCCTGGCATAGAAAGCAAACAAATGAACTATACGGGTAATAATTCTAGACCTCTGAATAATCCCTATAGTAACACTTACAATCCAGGTTGGAGGAACCACCCAAACTTCTCATGGGGTGGTCAAGGAAATCAGAGACAACAACCCCCCAGGCTTTCAACAGCAACCTTACCCACAAGAGAAGAAGCCGAATCTTAAGGATATGCTAGCAAAATTTATTTTGGTGTCAGAAACTCATTTCCAAAACACCAGAACAACACTAAAAAATCAGCAAGCATCGATTCATATGTTCGAGAACTAAATAGGACAGCTTGCTAAGCTCATATCTGAACGGCCATAATGCAGCTTGCCAAGCAACACTGAAACTAACCCAAAGGAGCAACTTCATGCCATAACTGCTCACGGAAGTGAAGGGTTAGACGCACCAAAACCAAGACAAGAAAACGTGGCAAATAAAGATAAGGATGAGGTGAGCCATAATAACCCAAAACTGGTAAGTACAGAATACCAACCTCATGTACCATATCCCAATGCGACGAAGAAAGACCACAAAGATGAACAATTCGGTAAATTTCTTAAACTTTGTAAAAAATTACATATTAACTTACCGTTTATTGAAGCTTTTTTGCAGATGCCCAATTCAAAAAAAATTTAAAAGAGCTTTGGACAAACAAATGGAAGTTGGACGATCCGTCACATGTGGAGCTAAATGCAGTGTGCTCAGTAATTTTACAAAATAAACACCTCAAAAGTTAAAAGATCCAGGGAGTTTTACAATTCCTTGTTTAATTGGTGGTTTATCTAATAATAATGCTTTAGCTGATTTAGGGGCAAGTATCAATGTTATGCCGTATAAAATGTTTAAATAGCTAGGTTTTGGGAAACCCAAACAAACTAGGATGAGCATTCAATTGGCTGATAAAACCATTAGGGTTCCTAAGGGTATAATTGAGGATGTACTAGTAAAAATTGATAAATTCATATTCCTAGTAGACTTTGTTGTTTTAGGCATGGATGAGGATAGTAACATTCCGTTAATTTTAGGAAGACCCTTTTTAGCAACTGCTAAAACTAGAATTGATGTTGGTATAGGTGAACTCACATTTCGTGCAGGTGACGAAACGATCACTCTTCAGGCTCGTGACTTGGTTAGGACGTCCAGTCATAAAGGTGAGTACAAAAATTCTATTAATAACCATTCAGTTCAACCCTCTTTTTAGGAAGCACCTCGAAAATATTCAATCTAGCCACGTCATAGTTCTCGTGCAAACAATGAAATAACTCATGAGGAGCGAAGGCTTCAGATCGATGAACTAGATGAATGGCGAACACGTGCCCAGGAGAAACCAAGAACACACGAAGCAAAGCTGAAGCAACTCCATGATGAACTTAAAGATGAAGCAAATTACTTCAAGGTAGGAGACCGAGTTTAAATGGATAATATAAATCCTCGTGTTGCCACTTCTGAACCTAATGGAATAACCCCTTTCACGGTACTCAATTCTTTCCCATACGGTATAGTCGAGGTAACTCATTCTCAAGTTGGCACCTTCAAGGTAAATAGTACTCGACTAAAACCTTATTTTAATACAATTGATAGCAAGAATGAGGAGTTTCAATTCCTCAAACCACCATGATTATGCGAATGAAAGGTAAGTCTAGCTTATGACTTTAAACGAGTGCTTCTCGGGAGGCAACCCATATTTTCGATTTTTAGCACCTAACTAAAAACTAACCAAATTAATAAAGCACATGTGATCGTTGTTTTATGCGATGTCAAAGTCTTAAAATTTATATAAAGAATGATCGAACCTGGAAACTAACTATGACAACGATTTGAGGCAAGCGCACCTATCGAACAGTAGTATAGTTAAGGCAAGACCGGATTGTCGAACCCAAAGGAACCAAAAGTACTAATACTAACTTTCTTTTTATTATTTAGCCTAAGGATTGAATGAATTTTTATCTAATCTGATATTAACTAACTACTAAACTAAAGACTCTAAGACAAAGAAGAATGAAATTTGGAAAATAACTTTAAGGAAAAACCAATTGATTAAAACAATACCCGAGGAAGAATCCACCTAGACTTCACTTGTTATCTAACTCTGAACCAGACAATTTATTCACTTGACTTGATCCGTAAGGTTCCCTAATTTATATTAATCCCTCTCTCGAGGCGACTAACGTCTAACCCTAGGTTGATTAATTGAAATCTCTTTGTAATTAAAACCCCTAGAATTGCATTAACTCGATCTATGGACTCTCATATTAGGTTTCACCCTAATCTGGCAAAATCTCATCACCCTATCTCTAGGCGTGCGATCAAATCCGCTTAATTATGGTAGATCTACTCTTAGGTAGGGACTTTTGCTCCTCCACCTAAGCACATCATACTTGAATTAATATCCCGGAAATATCAACACAAGAATTAAGAACACACAATTAAGAACAAGTCAAATATTTATCATATAGTTCAGCACACGATAACAAGATTCATCTTCGATTTCATCCCCCTCAGGTATCTGAGGGTTTAGTTCATAACAATAAAAGAGAACATCTCAGAAGAAAAGATAAAACAAAACATAAGAAATCTCTAAAACCCCCTGAAGGAATTGAAGGAGAGATCCTCCGTCTTGAGTATGATTCGGATTCTTGAGATGAATCAACTGGCTATCTTCGAGTAAATCCCCACAAATCTACCCTCTTTGGCCTAGCTGGACGCCCCCTGACTAAATCCTTGGGTTCCCCTTTTTAGGTTATACTTAGGGTGTTTATATAGGCTTCGGAATGTGTTTCTTCGCCCCTAAGTATCCTAATTCGAGTGAAATTTCTTTTTGTCACGGCAGGGACACGCCCATGGGACATGCCCGTGTAAATCGTGGCCAGGCCGTGTTCGAGACTGTTGACTGAGGCACGACCGTGTGGTCTTGGGCCCAGGCCGTGTGGATTTCTTGATATGGCCCATTTACTCCGTTTTAGGTCCGTTTTCCGTTCTTTTCATCATTCGGTGCTCTCCTGAGTGTAAAACATAAAAACAAAGGATTAAGAGCACCAAATTACACAATTCAAGGCTTAAATCATCCAAAAGCATGCTAAATGTGGGCTTAAAATATGTTACTATTACGGTTTATCAAATACTCCCACACTTAAGCTTTTGCTTGTCCTCAAGCAAAATTCTCAACTCATAATTAAAACAAACTTCCTCGATTCGTAATATTCATCAATAATGTTTCATCATAATTCAAATGTAACTCATACATGGATAATTCAACTCAAAGAGTCCTAAAGATTCAAACAATCTAAGTCATACATTTGTAGCATAAAACATAGGTGTTTCCCCTTACCTGAATAATTACCTTTGATTCAAAATTGACAAGGGTTGACATCCTCACTAAAGACTCACTCAAATCACTCAAAGGGTTTAAGGTTCAAAATTAAGCACTCAAAAGTCGAACATGAAGAGTTAATCCCATAGGCTTGCATGAAAATCAAATCTCCACCACTATAATATGAGATGATACACAAATCAAAAAGTCTTTAATAGGGTTGTAACGGGGCATGGGTAAAAGGTGTGAATAAAGGCTGAATTAGCGGGTTAGAATCGAGATTGAATTGACAATTTACGTAACTAAAAAAATGAACTAATCCTAAATAATTATATTAATTGAAAACTAATAATACTAGCTTTTTCTTCAAGATTTGAAATTTAAATGTATAAGCTCAGCTAACATAGAACTAATAATGAATATACTTCATTTTTTTTAAGAACAAGTCAAATACATAATGAAGGATGAATTTTAACTACTGAAAGTTAGGCAACCGGCCAAATCAAATCTCGACAAAAAGGGTATTTAAGAAGAATGGTGATAACAAATACAAAGGGTTTTGGGTTAATATTAGTAGGTGAGTCAATAAAAAGGGTTGTTAGGATTAAACGAGGTTCACTAGGGGTTAATTGTGAAGGTAGGCTTTTAGTGGAGTGAGTGGGTTAAAACCTAGGTGCCTTTATCATCTCTGTATATCAAATCAAAGGTGTGGTCTCGACATGTATAATCGATGCGAGTTCTAGAATAACAAATCAATGTTGACACACTCATAATCAATAAAGTGAGCAAGAAAAAGAATATATGCTCTATAAGGCTCAAAATCTCACAAAAATTATGAGTATTTGATATCAACCTCGTAAATTTCAAACTTCAAGGTAATATTTAAATTCAGGTAGACAACCTAGAAAAATTTAAATTTCTGAAAAATAGACTTATTATACTTGATTCTCTAGTATCTTAAAGTTTAATCATCAATGCACAATTATCAATGACTTAATCTAAAACATATCAACAAACATCATAAATCAGGGAAATTTCATTCTAATCATAATACAAGAAACTTACTTTAGAATAAGGCATCATTCATGGCCTAATTCAGGGATTTGAGAATAATGAAGAAAGTTAGGCACTTTCTCGAAATAAATATTCACCCCCCACACTTCAGATGTACATTTCCCATAATGTACAAAGATGTATATGAAATTTAAGAGAAAGGGAGAGGTGAAACTTCCTGAATTTGGATGGTTTCCTTAAGTTGGGAGTCCCGAGGTGTGGTGGCTGCTACCGAGCTTTGCGCTAGATGAAGAAATTAGGAAGCTCGTAGAGAATTAGCCAGGAAATATTAAGACACATTTAAAATAAACTAAATATATAATTAAAGACAAGAAAGAGAAAGAGAAAGAAAATAAAAATGTAAATAAAATTAAAATGAAAGATGAATGGACCGAAGAGTCCTTATTGTTGGATGGTTCGCGAGGTGGGTGTGACTTCTAAGGCTGCGGAGGTGCTGGCGGTGGCCGAAGTGGCATGATTCCCAAGCAGCCTTTAGAACCTAAAACCAAGAAACTAAAATAAAATAAACTAATTTAAGCATAAGATAGTCAAAGAGAAGGAAAATAAAGGAGAAGAGTAAAGAAGAAGAAGAATTAAATGGCCTCAAAGACCCTTGGCTTGTCGAGTGGATGAAGCGGTCGGCATGAACTTATGTAGATCGGTCTCACAAAGGGAGACTGTGCGAAGGTCCTACCACTTCTTTGACATAGATGTGGTGTAGCTCAAGGGTTTGGGTAATAACTAAAGAAGAAAAGTATGGGGAGCGGGATATCTGAAGGATGGGATGGGAGAAAGGAGATGGGGAGTAGGTAAGAAGAAAATGGGGGGGTTAAATAGAATTTTTTAGGTTTGGTACGTCCCCACGCCCGTGTACCATGGGCGTGTAAATCACACGGCCGTAGTGCACGGCCGTGTTTTGCTTTGTTCGCTTCTCCCATGCTCGTGTATGATTTAACAGTGTCAGCCACGGTCGCGTCGCACTGTCGTGGCGTGGTAGCTGGAGTCCGTGACTTGAAGATTGATTCGTTCTAACTCGTACCATCTCTGCTATGTCAGTACGGAGATTCGATGCATCCACACGGCCACGGCCACGGCCGTGTGCCAGGCCGTATGGCTTGAAAATCTGTACTTTTTGGTTAGTTTATAATTAGATGCTGGTGTATAAATAAAAATTAAAATTAAAGGAATGTAAAAGTTAATAGAGTTAGTGCTCGGGTTGCCTCCCGAGAAGCGCTCGTTTATAGTCTTAAGCTAGACTTACCTCTCATTTGCATATTCATGGGGCTTTGAGGAGTTGAAAGTCCTTCGTTATGCTAGCAGTTCCATTATCATGATAGAGTGTAAGATGAGTGGCGTTTATTTTTAAAGTGCTAAAAATAGGGTTACTTACCTCGACTGTTCCGTATGGGAAAACATTGATCACCTTAAAAGGGATTTCTTTGTTTGTGTTAGGATCAGGGGGAGGTATTCGTGGGTCTGCTTTTTCTATCAGTACCTGATCTCCAATTTTGAACTTGTCTGTCTCGTAGAATAGCTTTGGTTCTGCTTCATGTATCCCTAATTTTTCTTTGTTATGCGTCTTCCACTCTTCTAGTTCATCGATCTGAATCCTTTGCTCCTCATGAATTGCTTCTTTGTTGGCACGGGGTTTAGGATCAGTTGTGTTCTTATGTGGTGCTTCCTGAAAAGAAGAGTTAACCGAATGGTTATCAATAGCATTTACTTTCTCACCTTGATTATTCGATGTCCTAGCTGAATCGAGGGCTTGAAGAGTGACTGTCTCGTCACCTACACAGAGTATGAGTTCACCTGCGTCGACATCAATTTTAGTCCTGGCAGTTGCTAAAAATGGTCTTCCTAAAATTAGGGGGATCATGTTGTCTTCATCCATGTCTAAAACGACAAAGTCTACTAGGAATACGAATTTATCAATTTTCACGAGTACATCTTCGATTATACCCTTAGAAATTCAAACAGTTTTATCAGCTAATTGAATGCTCATCCTAGTTTGTTTGGGCTTCCCTAGACCTAGTTGTTTAAACATTTTATAAGGCATGCCATTTATGCTTGCCCCTAAATTAGCTAACGCATTATCAATAGATAAACTACCAATTAAGCATGGAATTGTAAAACTCTCTGGATCTTTTAATTTTCGTGGTAGTTTATTTTGCAACATTGCTGAGCACACTGCATTCAGTTCCACATGTGATTCCTCGTCTATCTTCCACTTATTTGTCAATAGCTTCTTTAAAAATTTCCTAGAATTTGTCAATAGCACATCATACTTGAATTAATATCCCGGAAATATCAACACAAGAATTAAGAACACATAATTAAGAACAAGTCAAATATTTATCATATAGTTCAGCACACGATAACAAGATTCATCTAAGGTTAAATCCCCCTCAGGTATCTGAGGGTTTAGTTCATAATAATAAAAGAGAACATCTCAGAAGAAAAGATAAAACAAAACATAAGAAATCCCTAAAACCCCCTGAAGAAATTGAAAGAGAGATCCTCCGTCTTGAGTATAATTCCGGCTTCTTGAGATGAATCAACTAGCTATCTTCGAGTAAATCCCCACAAATCTGCCCTCTTTGGCCTAGCTGGACGCCCCCTGACTAAAGCCTTGGGTTCCCCTTTTTAGGTTATACTTAGGGTGTTTATATAGGCTTCGGAATATGTTTCTTCCCCCTTAAGTATCCTAATCCGAGTGAAATTTCTCTTTGTCACGGCAAGGACACGCCCATGGCACATGCCCGTGTAAATCGTGGCCAGGCCGTCTTCGAGACTGTTGACTGAGGCACGGCCGTGTGGTCTTGGGCCCAAGCCATGTGGATTTCGTGATATGGCCCATTTACTCCGTTTTGAGCTCGTTTTCCGTTCTTTTCATCATTCGGTGCTCTCCTGAGTGTAAAACATGAAAACAAATGATTAAGAGCACCAAATTACACAATTCAAGGCTTAAATCATCCAAAAGCATGCTAATTGTGGGCTTAAAATATGTTACTATTACGGTTTATCAACATGTTTCCCTATCCACACGGCCTTGAACATGGGCGTGGCCGTGGCCGTGTGGACACCACGGGTAGGTACCTGAGTGTGGTGGAGATCGTGCGAAAATAGGACGAAAATTTTCCCCAAAAAAAGGGCTCCGACTAAATGCCACGGCCGTGCGATACAGCCGTGGTCGACAATGAGAAAGTAACACCGGCGTGCGACACGCCCGTGTCCCTAAGCTGTGGTTGAAACTGAGAAATCTACACAGGCATGCGACAAGCCCGTGCCTATAGGCCGTGGTCAATACTGATCAATCAACATGGGCGTAGAAACCTTTACACAGGCGTGGGACAAACGAACGAAGCATCACAAGGCCGTACGACTTGGCCGTGTTGCCTAACACGGCCATGGCACACGGGCGTGGGCCGCGACCATGTGTCCCAAATCTCTATTTAAACCCCTTTTTTCTGCTCATTTTCTTCCCCATATCGTTTCCTCCCCAATCTTATCCACCACAGCTTTTCTCTCTTTTCACCGTCCTTGCCACCATACACAATGACTAATACTAGAGGCAAGACCAAGGCCACCATCCCCGTATCGAAAAAGCGAAAGGACACTGGCACGGTCTCCCCATATGCGACCACTCTACATAAGTTCATGCCGGCCGCTTCATTGACTCGACAAGACAAGGACCTTTAAGTCCATTTATTTTTTCTTTTTCTTTTATTTTCATTTTTAAATTCTTTCCCTTTATTTTTCTTGTCTTTAATTTATATTATTATATTTTGATTTCTTTAATTTAGGTTCAAGGGGCTATTAAGGAACGACCACACCACCACCGAAGTATCCACCTCTGCCCAACTTTACCGTTTCTTTTCCTTAACTCCATCCAAAATTCAGGAAGTTTCACTTCTCTCCCTATTTTATCATTTTTTTACTATATTGTCGTTATCTATCTTTGTACATTGAAGACAATGTACATCTTAAGTGCGGGGAGGTTAACTATAGTATTATTAGAAAATCCCTGAATTATGCCTTGTTCTTAAGTAATTTTCTCATATTACTATTAGAATGAAACTTCTATTAACTTATGATTTTCATTGATATGTTCTGGATTAAGTCATAGGTAATTATGCATTGATGGTTTAAACTTTAAGACATTAGAGAATCAAGCATGATAAGTTTATTTTCAGAATTAAAAATGTATTAGGTTGTTTCTCTAATCTTAAATATTACTTTGAAGTTTGAAATTTGCAAGGTTGACATCAAAAACCATAATTTTTGTGAGATTTTGATCCTTTAAGAGCATATCTTTTTCTTGCTCACTTTATTTGATTATGAGTGTGTCGATATTGATTTGTTATTCTAGAACTTGCTTCGATTATACATGTCGAGACCACACCTTGATTTGATATACTAAGATGATAAAGGCACCTAGATTTTAAACCACTTATTCCACCAAAAAGCCTATTTTCATAATTAACCCCTACTGAACCCTTTTTGAGCCTAATAAATCGTTTCTTGACTCACCCATTCATATTAACCCAAAACCAAATTTTTACTTCTCCTACTTAATTGACTCCCTTTATGTCGAGATTTGATTTGATCAGCTGTCTAATTATTTTCTTTATTTCAGTTGTTAAATTCTTTCTTTTAAATACTTATTCTTAAAAAAATGGAAATTTATTCATTATTAGTTTTATTAGCTTAAACAGTTAATTTCACATCTTTAGAAGAAGCTCGTGTTATTAGTGATAAGTTTTTAATCAATGTAATTATTCAGTAATATTTATTTTTCTAGTTAGGTAAATGGTCAATTCGGTCTCGATTCTAACCCTTTAATTCAGCCTTTATCCACACCTTTAAACCCAAGCCCCATTACAACCCTTTTAAGACCTTTTGATTTGTGTATCATCTTATTTTATAGTGGTGGAGATTTGATTTTCATGCAAGCCTATGGGATTAACTTTTCATGTTTGACTTTTGAGTGCTTAATCTGAACCTTAAACACGTTGAGTGATTTGAGTGAATCTTTAGTGAGGATATCAATTCGTGTCAATTTTGAATCAAGGGTAATTATTTAGGTAAGAGGAAACACCTATGTTTTGTGCTATAAAAATTTGTGACTTAAATTGTTTGAATATTTAAGACTCTTTTATTTCTTAAATTGTTTGAATCTTTAAGACTCTTTTAGTTAAATTATCAATGTATGAATTATCTATACATTATGATGAGACATTATTAATAAGTATTATGAATTGAGGAAGTTAATTCTTATTGTGAGTTGAGGATTTTGCTTGAGGACAAGCAAAGGCTTAAGTGTGGGGATATTTGATAAACCATAATTTATACATATTTTTACCCCATGCTTGGCTTATTTTTGGATGAATTTTCATTAGATTTAATGAATTCGATGCTCCTAATCATTTAATTTCATGTTTTACACTGGGGAGAGCCCAGGAGTCGAAAAGAACGAGAAACGGGCCAAAAATGGGTAAAATGGGCCTACCTAGAAAATCAACTCGACATGGACCATCGAACACGGCTGTGTGTTACGAGCAGGATCGAACACGGCCTGGAATGTTGCACACGGGTAGATCACACGGCCGTGTATGACGAGCAGAATCAAGCACAGCCTAAGGCTATCGAACACGGGCGTGTCCCTGCCGTATCTAAGTTTAATTCTATTCAGAATAGGCTACTTGTGGGCCAAGAAAGGTGTTCCAAAGCCTATATAAACACCCTAGGGGGCAACCTAAACGAGGACGCCGAGTAGAAGGCAAAAAATACTCAAAGACAGCCATCGGGAGCAGCTCGGAAGAAGGATCTTCATCAAGACTGAAGATCTCCCATCAAGTTCTTTAGAAGTTTTTGGGTTTTCTTATGTTTTGTTGTTTTCCCTATTTTAAGATGTTTCCTTCTATTAGCATGAACTAAATCCCTTAAATACTTAAGGGGATGAAACCTAGATGGATCTTATTATTATTTGATTTATAAGATAAATACTTGTTCTTATTCTTAATTGTGAGTTCTTATTCTTGTTTTGATAATTCAGGTTATTGATTCAAGTCGAATGTGCTTATTCAGTGAAGCAAAAGTCCCTGTTTAAGAGTAGATCAATACAATTAAGCGGAGTTGATTGCAACCCTAGAAATAGGGCGACGAAAATCTGCCGGATTAGAGTCAAATCTAATAAGGGAAACCATAGATCGAGTTAATGCGACAATAGGGGTTTTAATTAGAAAGAGATTTCAATTAATCAACCTAGAGTTAGTTGTTTTTAGTCTTGAAAGAGATATTAACATAAATCAGGGATTTCTACGGATTAAGTCAAGTGAATAAATCATATGAATCAAAAGTAATAAGTGAAGTCTAGATGGATCCTTTCTTAGGTATTGCTTATCTCATAAAGTTGCTTGAAAGTATTTTCCTAATTCATTCTCTGTCGTGTTATTAATTAGTTTTAGTTTAAAAGAAATTACTCCAATTCTTAGGCTAAATAATAGAAAGATAGCAATTACTAGTACTCTTGGTCCTTGTGGATACGATATTACCGGTCTTACCATAACCATACTATTAAACGATAGGTGCGCTTGCCTTTATTGTGATCATAGTTAGTTTTAGACAAACCAGGAACTAGCAGTAAAAGTGTAACAAAGGATTCAACTACGAGATCTGAAGCTAAAGCACCCGCTAGAGCTTATGCCATACGTGCTCGTGAGGATGTGTCATCTCCCAATGTGATTACTGGTACATTTTATCTTTATGATACTAATATTATTACATTGATCGATCCTGGATCGACTCGTTCTTATGTTTTTGTGAATTTGGTATCCAGTAAGAGTTTGCATGTTGAGTTTACTAAGTTTATGATTAAAGTGTCAAACCCCTTAGGCAAACATGTATTAGTTGATAGAGTTTACAAGAATTGACCATTGATGATTCAATGTCACTCTTTTCTGCCTGATTTAATATTATTGCCATTTGATGAGTTTGACGTTATTTTGGGTATGGATTGGTTAACACTGCATGATGTAGTTGTGAATTGTAGACGGAAAATTATTGAATTGAAATGTGAAACTAGTGAAATTCTTCGGATTGATTCAGATGAGTCGGGTAAGTTACCTGTTGTGATCTCTTCGATGTCTACCCAGAGATATGTAAGAAAAAGTTGTGAAGCTTATCTAGCTTATGTGTTGAATACAAAAGTGTCCGAATTGAAAATTGAATCAGTGCCGGTAGTTTGTGAATATCCAGATGTTTTTCCTGAAGAGTTGTCTGGGTTGCCACCGATTAGAAAAGTTGAGTTTGGTATTGATTTAGTGCCAGGGACTTCACCGATATCGATTGCTCCGTATAGAATGGCTCTGACTGAATTGAAAGAATTAAAAGCTCAGTTGCAAGAGTTAACAGATAAGGGTTTTACGAGGCCGAGTTTTTCACCTTGGGGTGCTCCAGTGTTATCTGTAAAGAAGAAAGACGGATCTATAAGACTTTGTATCGACTATTGACAACTCAACAAGGTGACTATAAAGAACAAGTATCATTTGCCAAGGATTGATGACTTGTTTGATCAGTTGAAAGGAGCAACGTTATTATCGAAAATTGATTTGTGATCTGGCCACTATTAGTTGAGAGTTAAAGAGTCGGATGTGCCAAAAACTACTTTCAGGACAAGGTACGGACATTATGAATTTCTTGTTATGCCTTTTGGATTAACTAATGCTCCTGCTGTTTTTATGGACTTGATGAAACGAATTTTCCTACCGTATTTGGATAAGTCTGTGGTTGTGTTCATCGATAACATTCTGATTTATTCTCGAATGAGACTGAGCATGTCGAGCACTTAAGAATGGTATTGCAGACTTTGAGAGATAAGAAATTATTTGCTAAATTCAGTAAAAGTGAATTTTGGCTCCTAGAAGTCAGATTTTTGGGACATATTATTTCTGGAGATGGTATTCGGGTTGATCCAAGTAAGATTTCGGCAATTGTTGATTGGAAACGGCCAAGGAATTTATCTGAAGTTAGAAGCTTTTTAGGCTTAACCAGTTATTACCGACGTTTTGTCAAAGGATTTTCGATGATTGCTACTCCGATGACCAAGTTGTTGCAAAAGATGTTAAATTTGAATGGTCCGAAAAATGTCAGTAAAGTTTTGAGAAATTGAAAGCATTATTGAATGAAGCACCGATTTTAGTGCAACCTGAACCGGGAAAAGAATTTGTGATTTATAGTGACGCATCATTGAATGGTTTAGGATATGTACTGATGCAAGAGGGTAAAGTGATAGCTTACGCCTCGAGACAGTTGAAACCGCACGAGAAGAATTATCCAACGCACGATTTGGAATTGGCCGCCATTATTTTTTCTTTGAAAATTTGGCGTCATTATTTGTACGGTGAGAAATGCCATATCTTTACTGATCATAAGAGTTTAAAATATTTGATGAATCAGAAAGATCTAAACTTGTGACAACAGAGATGACTCGAGTTACTAAAGGATTATGAACTAGTGATTGACTATCATCAGGAAAAGGCGAATGTAGTCGCAGATGTTTTGAGCAGAAAATCCTTGTTTGCCTTGAGAGCTATGAATACGAGGTTGACTTTATCCGATGATGGTTCAGTTTTAGCTAAGTTGAGAGCTAGACTGTTATTTCTTCAGTAAATTTGTGAAGCTTAGAAGTGTGACGAAAAGTTTCAAGTTAAGAGAATTCAGCGTGAATCGACTAGTGATTCAGATTTTCAAATTGGGGCTGATGATTGTTAGATGTTTCGAGGTAGGATTTGTGTATCAAGAGATGTTGAGCTTATTCATAAAATTCTTCATGAAGCACATAGTGGTTGTTTGTCTGTTCATCCGGAAAGTACGAAGATGTACAATGATTTGAAGAAACTGTATTGGTGGTTAGGTATGAAACGAGATATCTCTGAATTTGTATCGAGATGTTTGATTTGTCAACAAGTAAAAGCCGAACACCAAGTACCTTCGGGTGTACTTCAACCAGTGATGGTACTCAAGTGGAAATGAAACAGAATTACGATGGATTTCATAACTGGTTTGCCTCCAACTCCAAAAAAGAAAGATGTCGTTTGGGTCGTTATTGATAAATTGTCGAAATCGGCTCATTTTATTCTGGTACGTACCAACTATTCACTTGTTAGATTGCGCGGGGTGCCTATTTCTATTATTTCGAATAAAAATTTGAGGTTTAAGTCAAGATTTTTGAAGAAGTTGCAAAAAGCTTTGGGTACAAAGTTGAATTTTATCACCGTATTTCATCTGTAAACTGACGGTCAATCTGATAGAACGATTCAAGTACTCGAAGATATGCTTCACTGTTGTGTATTAGAGTTCGAAGGTAGTTGGGAGAAATATCTACCATTAGTCGAATTTGCCTATAACAACAGTTTTCAGTCGAGTATTAAGATGGCACTATATGTGGCATTGTATGGCGCAAGTGTCGAACTCCATTGTATTGGACAGAGCTTAGTGAGAAACAGATTCATGGGGTTGATTTGGTTAGAGAAATTGAAGAAAAAGTAAAGGCAATTCATGACTGTTTGAAAGCCGCTTCAGATCGACAAAAATCCTACGCGGATTTGAAAAGAAAAGAGATTGAGTTTCAAGTCAGTGATAAAGTATTTCTGAAAGTATCTCCGTGGAAGAAAATTCTGAGATTTGGTTGCAAAGGCAAATTGAGTCTGCGTTTCATTGGGTCATATGAGGTTATTGAAAGAATAGGGCCAGTGGCATATCAGTTAGCTTTGCCGACAGAGTTGGAAAGGATTCACAATGTATTCCATGTGTCGATGTTGCGATGTTATCGTTCTGATCCTTCACATGTGATTTCTCCAACAGAGGTTGAGATTCAACCGAATATGACATATGAGGAAGAATCGATCAAGATTTTGGCTCGGGAAGTCAAACAGTTGAGAAATAAAAGTATAGCCCTAGTGAAAGTTTTATGGCAACGCCACGGGGTCAAAGAGGCTACGTGGGAACCTAAACAAGCTATAAGAAAACAGTACCCAAACCTCTTTTCTGGTAAGATTTTGGGGACGAAAATCCCTAATGAAGAGAGTTGTAACAACCCGATTTTGGGTCTAGTCGGAATAGTAGTTTCGGGACCACAAATCTGACGTAGTAAAATTCATTTTTATTATATTTTTATGGTCTACAGTTTTATGGAACGGTTTTGTGAAAATTTCGTTCGAAAATTTTGACGTTTGGGCACTCAATTTAGTTAAAAGGACTAAATTGCAAAAGGTGCAAAATGTGTGTTCTAGAAGCTAGAGGTGTCTAATTGCTATGAAATTTTAAATTGGAGGTCATTAGATGGTAATTAGACCATTATGCTTTAGTATGGACAAAAATGGGCATGGTTAGTGAAAAATTTCAAAGTTTAGGTGAAGGGTATTTTGGTAATCTAATAAATAAAGCCAAAATAACTAAAATAAAAGTGTTCATCTTATCAAATTAGTCCCCCATAGCCGAAAATTTCAAGGTCTCCATAGCTGGGGTTTGGCCAACTTCCAAGCTCGATTGTAAGTCTGTTCTTACCCCGTTTTTAATTATTTTTATGTTTTTGATGTTGTTTCAACCTAATCTAGCTATTTCATTAGATTTGATGAATTAGATGCTCCTAATCCTTTAATTTCATGTTTTACACCCAGGAGAGCCTAAGGAGTCGAAAAGAACGATAAACGGGCCAAAAGGGGGACAAAATGGGCCTACCTCGAAAATCAACACGGCCTGGACCATAGCACAGACGGTCGTGTGTTACAAGTAGGATCGAACACGGCCTGGAATGTCGCACACGGGCAGAGCACACGGCCGTGTGCGGGGAACAGAAGCGAGCACGACCTAAGGCTATCAAACAGGGCGTGTCCTTGCCGACCCCAAGACTAATTCTATTTGAAAAATGGTACTTGTGGGCCAAGAAAGGCATTCCAAAGCCTATATAAACACCCTAAGGGGCAACCTAGAAGAGGAGGCCAAGTAGAAGGCAGAAAATACTCAAAGACAGCCGTCGAGAGCAGCTCGGAAGAAGGATCTTCATCAAGACTGAAGATCTCCCATCAAGTTCTTTAGAAGTTTTTGGGTTTTCTTATGTTTTGTTGTTTTCCCTATTTTAAGATGTTTCCCTCTATCAGCATGAACTAAATCCCTTAAATACTTAAGGGGATAAAACCTAGATAGATCTTATTATTATTTGATTTATAAGATAAATACTTGTTCTTATTCTTAATTGTGAGTTCTTATTCTTGTTTTGATAATTCAGGTTATTGATTCAAGTCGAATGTGCTTATTCAGTGGAGCAAAAGTCCCAGTTTAAGAGTAGATCAACACAATTAAGTGGAGTTGATTGCAACCCTAGAAATAGGGCAATGAAAATCTGCCGGATTAGAGTCAAATCTAATAAGGGAATCCATAGATCGAGTTAATGCGACAATAGGGGTTTTAATTAGAAATAGATTTCAATTAATCAACCTAGAGTTAGTTGTTTTTAGTCTTGAAAGAGATATTAACATAAATCAGGGATTTCTACGGATTAAGTCAAGTGAATAAATCGTATGAATCAAAAGTAATAAAGTGAAGTCTAGGTGGATTCTTCCTTAGGTATTGCCTTTATCATATAAGTTGTCTAAAAGTATTTTCCTAATTCATTCTCTGTCGTGCTATTAATTAAAGTTTTAGTTTAAAAGAAATCACTCCAACTCTTAGGCTAGATAATAGAAAGATAATAATTATTAGTACTATTGGTCCTTGTGGATACGATATTACCGGTCTTACCATAACTATACTATTAAACGATAGGTGCGCTTGCCTTTATTGTGATCATAGTTAGTTTTAGACACATCAGTAAGTTCGTATGTAAATAATGCATTGTTCTATTTATGTTTTGAATGCTTTAATATTGTATGAATTGTGATTGACTGTTTGGACGTATTTGAAAAAGTTTCGACAGATGTGAAATCCCGGTTGAACCTTAGGAATATAATAGGATACCAGTGACATGCCAATAAGAACCCATATGTATATGCGATTATGTGATCCGGGTGCTGGCCTTGTACGTCCTACCAGTGGCTGGGTAGTTCGGCATGTGTTGCGGATACCTGACAGCTTGTGTGAGCAGCACTGTGTAGCTACGTCCTGACTAACAGCTTGTGTGAGCAGGCCCGTGAATAGCTCGAAAGCGAGCCTATATGTATTATGAGATATGAGGTAGCTTTAGTGACATATATGGCACTTATGTGCAAGATTTTTGAGTATCCATTAATATTCCGAGTGTTCAAGGGAATGTCAAGTTGTGAAAGGATATGGCTATGATGCGAGTTGGTACAGGTATGTACCTAAAACTCATAAGAAATGAGTTCGATATGTGATGAACCCTTGGTAAGGTGGTGATTGAGTAAGTTATGATTATAAGATTTTAATAACATTCATGCTAATTTTTATCATGTTAGTTGTATGTTAAATGTGTGGTTATAATGCTGATTATTTGCATAGGAACTTACTAAGCTATATAGCTTACTCCCCTTTCATTTCCTTGTCTTATAGTGTCACCAAGCTAGCTCGGGGTTCGAAGATCGTCGGAGATCCATACACACTATCAACAATTATTTTGATATCAATGAATTCAACATTTTGAGTTATGGCATGTATAGGGGACTTGGTCATTTTGTCATGTGTCATGATTGATTTGGCCAAATGTGTTAGCTTATGTTGGTTAGAAGTTCATTTTATATAAGGCCATTTGAAATTGGCTAATATTGGTATAAGATTATTCATATGATGATGCCTTTCATGAGTGTGGAAACTTGCATGATTTGAGTTGATAAGTTATGTGATATTTATGTAAGATAGATGTTAGCATGTGAATGATGTGTTGATGATTTGGTTTTATGTATAAGCTTGAATTGGTGCTATGTTATGTTATGTAGGTGTGTGCATTAACGAGGTGGCAAATGGCTTGGTAAATAGCCTTATTTTGTCTACACGGTTGCCCCACGTGCATGTGTTTCAGCCGTGTGTCCCTTGCACCTTAATTGTTACAAAACATAATGTCCAGAATTGAGCACACGGGCAGAGACACGGGCGTGTGTCTCAGCCGTGTGTGCTTCACGGCCTAGAACACAGGTGTGTGTCTTGGCCGTGTGAAACCTGCACTTAATTCGAATTAAATTAAATAAGCACACGGCCTAGCACACGAGCGTGTGGCACGACCGTGTAGCACAAGTCAAAAAGCACCCTAAATTGAATACGGTCTGAAGCACGGGCGTGTGAGCCCTGCAGTTAGCAAAAATTTTCTAAGTTTTGTAAAAATTTCATGAGTTTTCGGTTTAGTCCCGAACCGCTGCCGATGCATGTTTTGGGCATCGTAGGCTCATATTAGGGACTTTATGATTGAATGTGGATGGTTTTAATTTGGATGAAAATTTATGACTCGGAACTGTGTAAATGCTTGTGTTGTAAGTCCAGTAATGCCTCGCACCCTGTTCTGGCGTTGAATACGGGTAAGGGGTGTTACAATTTCATCCTTCCATAGCCCTCTAATACTTATAATTATAGAAATTTCATATAAAATTCAAATTATTACACTTTATTCCCTAAGTTCAAGACTAACAATTTTCACTTTACAAATTAGTCTACTTTCGTAACTAAGCTCAAAATCTAACCAAATAACATCAAAAACTTTAAGATCCATCAATGTGACAATTCAAAACTTTAACATTTTGAGAATCTAATTCTTGGGTTATCTAAATCAAGCTCCCGAGATTCCAAAAACATAAAATTTACAAGAAACGGACTAAAAATGGCTTACCAATCAAAGAGTCAAAAGCTTGAAACCCTTCAAAGCTTTTCTCCTATTCTAAAAATGGAAAAATTGGTGCATGTAGAAAATGATGAATGTGTCTTCTCTTTATTCTCATGTTTTGTTTTCTTATTTATTTTTATTAACTTAATTTATAATGTTATTTAATGAAATAATAACATAATTCATGTATATTAAGCATTCTAACCGTCCACTAATAGCTTTAGGGGGCTATTTAGCATTTAAACATAAGTTTATTATCTAACTAAACCCTTTAATAAAAGAAAACATATAGTGATTAATTTTTACAGTTTTTACGATTTAATCCTTATATCTTAATTTCTAATTGTTTAATAAAATTATTAGACTGAAATTCAATTACTCTATAATATACTTGTAAATATTATTTAATAATATTTACGGAATCGTTCATTAGAAAATAGGGATCTGAAACCACTATTTCCAAGACAATTGAAAAATAGACTATTAAATTACGTGAATTTAAACCTCAAAATGAATAAATACTCAAAACATTTCAAGTAATAAAGTAATTTTTCAGGTTTTGGTCATGGATCCCATTCTAAGTAAAGACCTGCAAACAACCAACAACACATGAAGTCCTTATGTAGTGCAAAAGCTTTTAAGTGACCGAACTTCTTTGTACATGATGATCATGTTTGTGAAATCAAAACCATTAAACATGAAGAGAATGATCTACTCACTTAAGAAGACGTTATGCATGATGTTTTTTCTAAGCTTTAGAAGGGAAAAAAAACTGCGGGGAGAGTAGGAGAGGAGGAAGAAAAAGAAAAAAAATAATTAAATTAAATTTTGCCACATGCATCATTGGATTTATTCAAAGTGCCAGCCACGTGTTTTTTTAGCAGAGTTACAATTCAAGGGCCAAAACACGTAACGGAAGAAAACGTTAGGGATTACTTATGACAAAAAATTAAAAACCCATCGTATTATTGGATTGGATAAATGGAAAAGCAAAGAGAAATAAGGAAGAACTTGGATAATTCTATGGTTAAGATAAAAAAAAAATTTGTTTAAATAAGGAAAACTTTGGACATTTCCAAATTTATAGGACAAGATGGAAAAAGAAAAGTAAAATTCTTTAAGATTACGATATAATACATATTAAAATGTTATAATTGAAAAAAATATTATAATAAATTATTTTCACTATTTTTTTATTTTTAATTAAACAAGATACATATGTATACTCTGTTTTACTTAACCTTTCTCATTTCAACAAGCACATAAAAAAAACTTTTATGGTTTTTGTTTTTGTTCAACGGATGTAATAATTTTGTATTTCTACTCTCAATCTATTAAGATTATTTTAACCAACTATCAAAATTAAAAATAAAAAAAACTAAAATTAAATATTGGCAATTTTATATCTTAAAAACATTGTTTGTAATTTGAGTATTTAGGTTTCCCAAAAAAGTTTTCTACTTTTCAGGTAAAATACTTATGAAATTAAAAAAAAAAAATTTAAATCTATCAATTGTGGTTACACTCTTTCAAATTTTAAAATTTAATCTTTATATATTAATTTTGAAACATTAAGTCTGTAATTTTTTTTATTTAAAAATCTTGGTCCTCTATTTAATTTTATCGTTAAAATTAACAATGTCAAAAGTAAAATAAATCTTTTAGCCCTCAATATTTATAGTTTTTTTTGTCAATTTAGTCCTTACCCTTTAAAAGTACATAAAAATTTAAAAAAATATATATTTTAAATAAAAACCATAAATTTAAAAATATATATATTAAAAAAATTATGAAAAAAATTAAAAACTCTTTAAATTTCAAAAAAATAAAATATAAACTATTTAAAAAAAATAAACAAAAACTCCAAAATTCAATATTATCTAAACTGGACTAGATTGACCGGACGAACTGGGACCCAATTGGGATATTGGTCCGGTGAGAGGTAAAAGAGTAGTTGACTCACAAACCAGTACGAATTGGTTGAACTGAGCTAAAAAAATTGGTTGAACCAATTTCGAACTAATTTGACCAATTGGTTCCTCAAACGATCAGTCTAACCAATTCAAAGCAAATAAATTATTAAAAAAATTAAAAATAAAAAATTTAAAAATTTTAATTGATTCAATTGCCAGTCCAATTAATTTTTTAACCTGATTCAACCAGTTCATACCAGTTCACGAGTTAACTAGTTTTAAAATTTTTAAATTTTTTTAGCCTCAACATTTGCAGTTTTTTTATCAATTGTCCATACCCTTTAAAAGTATGTAATTTTAAAAATTTAATTTTTTTGTTATTTTAAACAAAAAAATTTTAAATTTTAAACATTATATTTTTATAAAAATTAAAATATATAAAAAATAAAAAAATATTTAAAAATATAAAAAATTTTATCTAAACCAGACCGAACTAATTAGACAAAGAACCAATTTGAGTATCAGTCTGATGTGAGGTGAAAAACTAGTTGACCGCAAACCAGTAAAGACTGGTTGAACCAAACTAAAAAATAATTGAATTGGCAGTTGGACTGGTTTTTATCATTTTTACTATTTTTATTTTTAGTTTTTAAATAATTTATTTGCTTTGAACCAGTCGGATTGGTCGTTCTGGGAATCGATTGGTTAGACTAATTCGAACTTAATTGTTGGTTCAAAAAATCTTTTAGCCCAGTTCAACCAGTTCGTACTTGTTCACGGGTCAACCTATTTTTTACCTCTCGCTGGACTAATACCCTAATCAGTTTCCAATTTGACCAACTAGTCCAATCTAGTTTAGATAACATTAAATTTTGGATTTTTTATATTTTTAAAATCATTTTATTGGTTTATTTTTTGAATTTTAAAGAGTTTTTTATTTTTTAAATTTTTTATTTAAAATATAAAAAATATTTTTTTATGTATTTTAAAGGATAAGGACCAATTGGTAAAAAATGTAAATGTTGAGATTAAGAAAGTTATTTTATCTTTGATACTGTTAACTTTAACAATAAAATTAGAATGAGAGACCAATATGTTTAAATAAAAAAAGTACACGACTCAATGTTTCGAAATTAAAGTATAGAGACTAAAGTTTAAATTTCAAAAGAATACAAAGACATAGACTTATTTAAACGATAAAAAAATATATTAATTTAGAGTTGTTGAGATGTGACATATTTAAGAGATTGACAATTTATTAAACCGTATCTTTGGGTTAAGTTAATATTGTGGATTGAATCAAGCCCATCAATGAGGATCGTATCACTTGGAGAAACTTATTTAGAAAACCATATCGAGTATATCAAACAGTTTCAATCAAGGAAGTTGGATCGAATTGAAATGTTCAGAACTTAACTATCAACAATCTATATTTACCTTGATTGTTATTATTAAATTATATTCATCTTATTTAGCTAATGTTTAATAGGGATTATTATAGATTTTATTATGTTAGCAAGTCTCAAAAACTTCATATAATTAAGAGACTTGTATAGATTAATGTAGAAAAATGGAGAGCATTTTATTTGTTTAAGTAAGGAAAATTATTTGCGAGAATGCATTTGATTGTATTGTGATTCTATAAGCTAAGCTCTCAGACATAGAATTTAGGCTTAGTTTAGCATTACTTCTCAAAAGTGCTTTTAGGCCAAAAAATACTTTTGAGCAAAAGCTAAAATTTTCTATTTCTACTTTTGGCTAAAAAAAATATTTTTGCAAAGCATTTTTTTTATCCAAAAAGTACATTTGAAAAGCTCAAAAGCATCTTATTTAGTAATGTTTTTATCTCAAAAGTATTTTTTAAAAGCAATACTAAACTGATCCTTAGTGGTGAAAGTTTCACTCTTCAAAAGTACAAGAGTGAAGAAATTGTCATTGGAATATGATAGGTTTAGAATTACTAATTGTAAGTGTTTGAAAATAATGAATGCTTATCACTGAGGAAACTAAATTGCTGAAATAAACTCTTGTGTTCTCACAATACTCGCAGAAGTGTCTAAACTTTCCAAATTGCTCCTTAGCTTATTACTTATCAAAATAATTTAATGAAAAGAAAAATATATAAACTCCCTTGAACAAAATGTATTAGTAGGTAAATTGTTTTTAATATATCAACCAAAAATGGGGACCGGGGTGGGGGATCTGATTGGGTAGATCCCTATAATTCCCTCACCTAATACCTTCTAAACACATGTGGTCAAACGAAAAAAATCCACCAACAAATCAGCCCCACAGCTCCAAATGATTTGGATACATTCATAACATCCATCACTGTATTTGCATTGAAACCTTACAAAAATACATGTTACATCAATGATGAAAGCCTCCTTACCCATTAAATTTCTTCAAGTGAAAATACTTCCACAAACAACAGTCATATTTACTAACAATCTCATCTCAACAGCTTGGTTTGTTTGTAGGGTTGATTAGAGGAGAGGAGTAGGCACATTCAAATATGGTTGAATCAGGAAAGATTGGACGGCCCACAATCTCTGTCCCTCTCGAATAAGTTATGATCACGTGACTCACACAGTCATGATTCGGCGTTTTTCATGATCATACTAATCAACCATCTCTTACCGTTTGATCACAACCCAACCTCCATTTTCATCCCTTGATCACCTTCTTATCCTTAATACTTCCATTCTTCCTTTGCCTCTCTAATCTGTCTCTTATTATAGTACACAAACCCCCTTTTCCCCCTTTTCTCTATCTGAAAATCACCGCAGAATCAAAAAGACCAGGTAACCTTGTGTTTTATTATAATTGCCCATCTCTTTTTTTTTTCTTTCTTTTATTATTTACATTTATTGCGTTAATCCTTTTTTAAAGTATGAACTTGGGATCTTATTTGTTTTGGGAAGATGATGTTTCGATTCTAAAGAAAGGCAACGATCTGTTTTCTTCCTTTAACATGTGGATCAATATCGCATTTTTATGTTCGGGTTTTAGGAAAGGATGGGTTTTCGTTTTTGTGGGTGTTTCTTATAATTGATTCTTTATTGATTATTCAGATGTTTATTGGTTATGATGGGCTGTTCTCTTTTTCTTTTAATGTTCTTCGTGAATTTAGGCTTTTGAAGCAACATTTGTGAAAATGGAAAATGGGGTAGTAATGGTAGACAACAAAATTGCGGAAGAAAGAGTTGCCAATGAGGAAGTGGAGGTGAGGGTTGCTGGGGATTCCGGTGAAACAAAAGAACCGGTAGATGAGGTTTTTGGGGAGGCAATTGCAACACAGGAGATTTTGCAAGAACAGGCAGAAAAACCTGGAGTGGATGGCAGCAGTTTAGTTGACGATGCAATTGGAAATGTTGAGACATTTGGTGATACTGGTTCAGAGGTAGTTAAGGAGAATTTGAATTTAGAGCCTAAAGAAGAGACCTTTCAAGAGGCTGTCGAGGTTCTAACTGAGGTTGGAGCTCTGCAGAATGCAGTTCCAAGTGAGGTTGGAACTCTGGAGGTTGTGGCAGAGTCGGTGGACCAGCAGAAAGGGGAGAGTGTTAGTGGTGGTGTGGTGTTGGATAAGATTGACGAGGGAGGGACTGAAACGGGCGAAAGGACTGATGAATTGAATAGTGGGAAGGAAGTACCTGAAGTCAGTGGTACCAGAGAAACAGAAGTTCCGAGGGACAAGGAAAAAAGAAATCTCAAGTTTGATACAGTTATGGAGATGCCTGTAAAAGGAGATACTTATCAGGGAAAAGAGAGTACGGAAGTAAAAGGTGCCACAGCTGATCTTAATTCAGTAGATGGTGGTGACAAAGATGAAAAAGCAAATAAGGCTTTTGCTGCTGCGGAGGATACCATGAATGGAGAAGTAAAAGATTTATCTGATGCTAGGGGCATGAAGAATAATGGTGAGATTGACGAACTGAGAGATATGCTGTCTGAGCCAAGTAAATCTGTTGAAGAGACAGTTGCTTCTGCAGTCGGGAACTTATCCCCTTCAGAAAAGTTTTCAGATGAGAGGAATGAGAAGATTGAGGCTAGTAAAGCTGATTTGAGAACAGAGGTTCATGATAGTTTTCAATCTCGGCTCCCTGATGAAATGGTGGGTAAAAAATGTCAAGATATTGATTTTGTGACTGAACAATCTGATGATAAAGCAGAGAAAAATCAACAAAATAAGCAAAGCACCCCAGTGACCCTAGAGCAGGAAGTGCAACAAGCTCCAGGATCTTCAGTGTCTGCAAAAGCAGAACAGATTGGGAAGAAAGCAGACATAACCCAGGAGCCTAAGACAAACACCTCTGTGACTAAAGAATGTTTAATTGTTCCTGCTCCGGCATCGGCATCATCTGTTAAATCTACAAACCTTGCTACCCCTTCTCATCCTGCTGGCCTTGGGCATGCTGCTCCGCTATTGGAACCTGCCCCCAGGGTGGTGCAGCAGCCTCGTGTGAATGGAAGTGTCTCTCAAGCACAGGCACAGGCACAGCAAATTGAAGATCCTGGTAATGTGGAGGCTGAGGAGAATGATGAAACTCGTGAAAAGCTTCAGTTGATTAGAGTTAAGTTTTTGCGGCTTGCAAATAGGCTCGGGCAGACTCCCCATAATGTTGTTGTGGCACAGGTTTTGTACAGACTAGGATTAGCTGAGCAGCTCCGGGGGAGAAATGGGGGCCGGGTTGGTGCCTTCAGCTTTGACCGTGCAAGTGCTATGGCTGAACAGCTTGAGGCAGCTGGAAATGAACCCCTTGATTTCGCCTGTACAATTATGGTCCTTGGGAAGACAGGAGTTGGTAAAAGTGCTACTATTAATTCAATATTCGATGAAATCAAGTTTGGCACTGATGCTTTCCAGACTGGTACCAATAAGGTTCAGGATGTTGTGGGTACTGTGCATGGTATTAAGGTTCGTGTAATTGACACACCAGGCCTTCTTCCTTCCTGGTCTGACCAATGCCAGAATGAGAAGATCCTTCACTCTGTTAAGCGTTTCATCAAGAAAACACCTCCAGATATTGTGTTGTACCTCGATAGGTTGGACATGCAAACGAGGGATTTTGGTGATATGCCCCTTTTGCGTACCATAACTGATATCTTTGGTCCATCTATATGGTTTAATGCAATTGTGGTTTTGACTCATGCAGCTTCTGCTCCACCAGATGGTCCAAATGGTACGGCTTCTAGTTATGACATGTTTGTCACTCAGCGTTCTCATGTTGTACAGCAGGCTATTCGTCAGGCAGCTGGGGATATGCGACTCATGAATCCTGTTTCGTTAGTGGAGAATCACTCTGCATGTAGAACAAATAGGGCAGGCCAGAGAGTATTGCCAAATGGTCAGGTTTGGAAGCCTCATTTGTTGTTGCTTTCCTTTGCATCTAAAATTCTGGCGGAGGCAAACACACTTTTGAAGTTGCAAGATACTCCTCCAGGGAAGCCTTTTGCAACTCGAACAAGAGCACCTCCTTTACCTTTCCTTCTTTCATCTCTTCTTCAATCAAGACCGCAAGTTAAGCTTCCTGAAGAGCAGTATGGCGATGAGGATGGATTAGATGATGATTTGGATGAATCCTCAGACTCTGAGGATGAACCAGAATATGATGAGCTGCCACCTTTCAAGCGGTTGAGTAAAGCACAAATAGCAAAGCTTAGTAAAGCTCAGAAGAAAGCATATTTTGACGAGTTGGAATATAGGGAAAAGCTTTTTATGAAGAAACAACTGAAGGAAGAGAAAAAGCGGCGAAAGATGATGAAGAAAATGGCTGCTGCAGCCAAGGATCTGCCAAGTGAGTACGGTGAAAATGCAGAAGAAGTAAGTAGTGGTGCTTCTTCTGTTCCAGTTCCCATGCCAGATTTGGCGTTGCCTGCTTCTTTTGATTCTGATAATCCAACTCATCGCTATCGTTCCCTTGATTCCTCCAACCCATGGCTTGTTAGGCCTGTTTTAGATACACATGGTTGGGATCATGATGTTGGTTACGAAGGTATTAATGTCGAAAGACTGTTCGTTGCAAAAGAGAAATTTCCTATTTCATTTTCTGGCCAGATTACAAAGGACAAAAGGGATGCCAATGTCCAAATGGAACTAGCCAGTTCTTTAAAGCATGGGGAAGGTAAAGCAACTTCAGTGGGTTTTGATATGCAGACTGTTGGAAAGGACTTAGCCTATACATTGCGCAGTGAGACCAGGTTTAGTAATCTGAAGAAGAATAAGGCAACAGCTGGCATCTCAGTTACACTCTTAGGTGATGCACTATCAGCTGGAGTGAAATTTGAAGACAAACTGATTGCTAATAAGCAGTTCCAGGTAGTCATGACTGGTGGTGCTATGACAGGACGCAGCGATCTTGCTTATGGGGGCAGCTTGGAAGCACAATTGAGGGATAAAGATTACCCTCTGGGTCGCTCCTTATCTACACTTGGTCTATCTATCATGGATTGGCATGGAGACCTCGCCATTGGATGCAATATACAATCACAGGTACCTGTTGGACGGTCTACGAACCTAATAGCTCGTGCCAATCTGAATAACAAAGGCGCAGGACAAGTCAGTTTACGAATAAATAGCTCTGAGCAGCTTCAGCTTGCTTTGACTTCTCTCTTTCCATTACTGAAAAAACTATTTGACTATTTCCATCAAGTGCAGTATGGACAATGATGAAAATTAGGTTGCTACGGAAATGACATTTTTAAAAATGGCCATATCTCTGTGGTCTTTTAAGAGGTGAGTGAAACATTGAAAGTAAGGTGCTGAAATTTCTATAATATTTTTCTACCATTTCTTTTATCTTTGCTGGATATGGTGCTTGTAGTTTCTTTGGTTAGATATTTTGCATAATAAGGTTATTTTTGTTCCCATGGAACCATCCTCAATCAAGAATTGCTTCTTTTCTCACTTGCTACATTATTAAAATACTATAGAATATATGTAGCCAAAATATTCTACAAATTGGTGATGATGAGGTGACATTTCAATATTCATCAGGGCCGGAATTAGAAATGTAGTGGCACATGATAAAAGATCACTTGCATGGGGTTAATTTGCAGGTGACATTGCCTGTGAATGAGCGTAAAGCAGTGATGAGGACGCCCCTAGTGGAACCCATGAGGGCCCCTGTTCATGTGTAACAGCTGCAATTGAATTGTAAGGGAGTTGAGAAGGGCAGTCGTGGCTTTCCTCAGGAGAGTTTTATAGGGGTCTCCTCTCCCTTGAAGGTCTCCCCAAAGGGTCATATCAGTCCCATTTCAATTGGCGGCCAGTGGCCCATGAATAAGAGCAACCTTTGACTCAGGGTACAGTACTTTCCAGTATTATTTGTACTCTGGCATTGCCCAGTATTCGGAAAATATAGTCACAACATTGCCATTGATAACTTGGGAATATAATAACTTTTGCTGTACAACCAACACAATACAAAACACGATATACAAACATAGCATGAAAAAATAACACGGATACGTAGATTACCGTTATGTAGCTCAAGAAAGCTGATTCCTCCGAATTGTGAAACTCTAGCGTTATAAAAAACAATACACGTCTGATCTGTTTTGGGTTCAAGCCTTCTGAAATGTGAGCGTGCATGTGTATATTAGACTTGTTTAGATTCACTACGCTTCAGCTCCATGTTCATCATTGTATGTATTAGGCCCTAGTTATATCTAAATGTTGTGTACCCAATGATTCCTTTATTGGTTGAGATCAAGCTCCGCTACAGTTCACGTATAATAGTAGAAGCTAGTTTCATACGATACGAGGGGGTTTTCTTTGAAGTATAGTATATACACGATGGCATCGAAATGAACCATGACTGATGACGACCCTTAAATATTATTAAAGATTCCGAAGGTGAACTTACTGATGTGAACAAGCCGATGCTTCTTAAGGCCAATGGTTGGCCATAGATATTTTGTTTTTACTACTAGTATTTAGGGGTGTGCAAATTTTGGGTAAAACTGAATAAATTCGGTTAATCGGTCAGTTAACCGAATTAATTCGGTTAGGGTCGGTTAATAATTTTTTGGAAGTTCGGTTAACGGTTAATTCGGTTTTAAATTGATCGGTTAACTGAATTAACTGAATTTAATAAATAATATTATAATATATAAGTATTCGGTCGGTTCGGTTAATTTTTTAGAAATATAAATTAATCGGTCGGTTATTTTTTGATATGTTTTATACTTGTTTTAACCAAAAATAAAAAAATATATAAATTTTGGTTAATTCGGTTAATCGACCGAATTAACCGAAAAAGTTCGGCTCGGTTAACGGTTATCGGTTATTTTTTGATATGTTTTATACTTGTTTTAACCAAAAATAAAAAAATATATAAATTTTGGTTAATTCGGTTAATCGACCGAATTAACCGAAAAAGTTCGGCTCGGTTAACGGTTAAGGGTTTAAAAGGGTCGGTTAATTCAGTTAATGGTAGTTCGAGTCGGTTAACCAATTGAACACCTCTACTAGTATTTTAACTATTTTTTAAGATAATTAAAAACTACTCTACTTTTGTATTGCGGTTGGAAGTGATTTTAAAAGAATGTTTTTTTTTGAAAAGTATAGTAAAAAAGTGTTGGAAAAAGATATAGTTTGTTAAAATTAGAATTAGTTTATCATTGAGGTTGAAAGTATTTTTGAAAAGTTTGATAGTGTTTATCATTGTTGATAAAAAGTGTTTTTGAGAAATAAAATGTTAATTCTAGACATGATGTTATAAGGTAGAATATTTAATGAGAGATAAAAAAAGTAACTTCATTAAAAATCACTTTTCCAAAAATTAAAAGCTAAAAATTTTTATGTTTTGGCTTGGGTTAAAATCACAGTAAATCAAATGTTTGGTTTTAAAATCGGCTTGTTTATTTTTATTTTTATTTTTATTTTTTGAAATTAAGGTTTGAGTTGAAAAATGCTTTTCAACCTCAATTGTAAGTAAAGCTTAGTGTTTTTTTATTATTACCAAAAAATGCAGTTGAAGTTTAAAACTTTCATTATAGATACGATAATAGTAACTAGTTAAGTTATATGATATTTAAATAATTTAATATAATGATATATGAAATATAAATTTTAAATACATTTTAAGTAATTAATATAAATTATTTTTAAAATTAATAATATATAAAATATTTTAAAAAATCAAATATAATAAATAAGATTTAAAAAAATAATATAATGATATTCAAATAATTTAAAATAATGATATTTAAAATACAAATTAATCTAACTTTTATATATCTTTTAAATAGTTAATATAAATAAGGGTATTTTGATCATGATAGTAGATAGCGTCCCAATATTGCTTGTACCAGTCGGATAGCTCTGATCCGGTAGTAAATCGAAACAATAAACTTTAGGTTCCATTCCGGTGCAAGTTTCGGTTGATACTAGTCGTATCGGTGCGTACCTATTAATTTCGTCCGTGCCACCCGAAATATGGTATACTGGTCGGTACCAAAAAAATAATTTTAAAATACACTTTAAAATTAAATTTAATCTTTTATTATTTATTTTGAATTTGTTGAATTATGAACTGTTATATGTATAATATGGAATGATCTTATTGTTTAATTTATGAAATAAATTTTTTAACTTGTTTATCTTTAATTTGTTTAGAGGGTGTTTGGTAAACAGAGTTAGACTTTTTTAGCTGATTTGGGCATAAATGGAAGATTGGTAGTCAAACTTTTTAATTGTACTGTTTGGTGAATGGAGGTTTGCAAGAGTTTATTGAGCTAAAACTTTCAAAACAAAATACATAGGGATGTATGGGTAATGTTTTCCATTATTGATTGGGAATGACATATGTAGAATGACATATCTAACCATGCTTGCTCAAAAATTACTCACTTTGCCACATGCTCTCAAATCTGATTTCATTTGCAAAATGATTTCATCTATTAATGTTAGTTCTTTCTATACTTTTAAATTGCTGTACTGTTTTTTGTCTTTATTTGCCAAAATTTTTTGCCCCTGTAAGTCGCTTTTTTCCATGTATTTCATCTTTTTTTGTCCTTGTAATTTGAATTTTTTGTCCCTATAATTCTAATTTTTTTTGGTTCTTATAGTTCATTTTTTTCCTCCAAAGTCAATTTTTTTCTCCCTATAATTCAATTTTTTCTCTGCAAATTGATTTTTTATCTCTATAATTCAAAATTTTTAATTCATGTAGTTCTTTTTACCCTATAAGTCGATTTTTCCCCAATTCAACTTTTTTTTGTCCTTATAATTTGATTTGTTTGTCCCTATAAATCAACCCTTTTTTTTCTCTGTAATTTGAATTTTTTTATTGTTTTTCCTATCAGTTATGGTTCATTTTTGTTTCGTATTTGTTAGGATCGACCTGATTAAGCAACAAGTAAAAAAAATAGCGGAATAAATTGAGAAATTGAACACACAAATTTAACGTGGAAAAACCCCTCAAAAAAGGATAAAAAACCACGAGTAAAGATAATTTTACTATAATGGCAAAAGAACGAAGAGTACAAAAGATAGAGATAAAAACTAAACCCTGAAATCTTGAAAACAAAGAACCCTCAAAACGTAAACACAAAATTCTCTAAATGCGTTATGAGTTCTAATCTCTAATGGATGTATTTTCTAATATTGTAAAAGAGCCTATTTATAGGCTAAATTAGTAGGTCAAATAAACTATGCTAATAAATGCTAAATATATTATACAAATAAATACTAAATCTTCTAGAAAGAAAATATATTTTGTTTAACTTGACTTGCAAGTAATTCTTAGAATTTGAGTCACATAACTCTAACAATCTCCATCTTAACACGAATTCTTACAACACCATCTTTGCCAAAGCCCGCCACGAGCTTTTCTTGAACTATGCAGGGAATTAACTAAGTCAAATTTGTATTTAGAAGCTGGAAGACTTCTAGCCTTCGACTTGTGCACTGCCAAATCAAAACTAACCCGGGTCTGATTTTCACGAACATAGTACCTTAACTTTTCAAAACTTGCATCCAAAAGAGAACCTCTCTTCAAAGAAACGGTCAGACCTTTTTCCCTCCTATGACCAAGTTGTCTCCGCTCCAAACGAGTTGACTTTGACTTCGTAAAGGACGAGGGACGTCTGATTTCACCAGTCACTGTAGAACCTTCCAGAATATAAAGACTGCCGGTTCTTTTACCTTTTAACAAAACGAGAGCTCCATGAGATACATTAATGCCGCTCGACTCGATGTTGATTTTGCATCCTTTCAAGTCTAAAATACTCAAGGAGATGAGATTCTTTCGTGAATCAGGTACATACCTGACATCTGAGAGTGTCCTAATCGTTCCATCGTGTATCCTAATTTTAACAGTACCAATTCCAATTACCTTACTAGATGAATCGTTTCCCATGCGCACAACTTCACATTCAATCGAACTGTATGTGGAGAACCATTCTCTATTGGGGCACATGTGAAAGAACATCCCGAATCTAGGATCCACTCAGACGTGAGCTTGGAGTTATCACTCGTTGACACTAACAAGAAATTATCACCGCTTTCATCAGCCAAATTAGCACTAGCTACATCTTCCTCGTTACTCTCAGTAGCTCTTTTATTTCGCAGTTTATAACAATCTACTTTGACGTGACCTAACTTTTTACAATAGCGACACCTTTTGTCTCGTTTCTTTGATGCTACCAAAACGGAAGCTTGCCTATCTGCCTTGCTATCCAAACCAAACTCATTGTCGAGTTTGTCTCTACTCAACAAATGACCCTTCACATCTTCGAACGAGAGTTTGTCTCTGCCATAAATCAGGGTCTCCGTTAAAGACTTGTATGAAGAGGGTAAAGAGCACAATAATAGTATAGCCTGATCTTCATCGTCAATATGAACCTTAACGTTCTTTAAATCATTTAAAAGAGTAATGAATTAACTGATGTGATCTCTAAGAAACTCATATTCGTTCATGCTAAACGTAAATAGACGTTGTTTCAACACTAAACGGTTAGCGAGAGACTTAGTCACATAAAGAGTTTCTAACCTTTTCTACAAGGCGGATGAGGTCTTCTCCATCAATACCTCCTGCAACACCGTATTCATGAGGCACAACTAGATTGCAGACAAGGCCTTTTCATCAAGCTCTTCCCATTCTGTTTGATTTAGATTCTCAGGCTTTTTCCTGGTAACAACCTTTTTCAATCCGGTTTGAACTAGAATTGTCATCATCCGAATTTGCCACAGATTGAAATTTGTCTCACCATCGAACTTCTCAATTTCAAACCTTGTTGTTACCATCTCTGAACAAGCTGATCTATGAAAATTGAACTAGCTCTGATACCACTTGTTAGGATCGACCCGATTAAGCAACAAATAAAAAAATGGCGGAATAAAATGAGAAATTGAACACACAAATTTAACGTGAAAAAACTCTCCAAAGAGGATAAAAAACTACGGGTAAAGATAATTTTACCATAATGGAAAAAGGACGAAGAGTACAAAAGATGGAGATAAAAACTAAACCCCGAAAACCCAAAACAAAGAACCTTCAAAACGTAAACACAAAATTCTTTAAATGTGATATTAGTTCTAATATCTAATGAGTGTATTTTCTAAGGTTGCAAAAGAACCTATTTATATGCTATATTAGTATGTCAAATAAACTATGCTAATGAACGCTAAATATATTATATTAATAAATACTAAATCTTTTAGAAAGAAAATATATTTTGTTTAACTTAGCTTGCAAGCAATCTCTTAGAATTTGAGTCACACAACTCTAACAATATCAAAATATGATTTTTATATTAAAAACAATTTGCATTATATTTTCTATTTTTGCATTATACTTGTTCTAAAACTTTAGTTTTTTGCCATCGATCTCTACCTCCTATCATTAATCTTTTTTATTTAGTGAAATGATTTTGTATAGGAAATATTTGCATGATAAAAGAAAAGAAGCCCCTCCAAGTGGAGGTTATAGTTGAGAATTTGAGGTTAGTTTGCAATGGTCTCTATTTCATTGGCTACCTGCTTGTTCAAATATCTGTTTTTGATGCCATAAGTTTTATTGTATTGCCATTTGTCTCTTGAATGCTTTGTTGTCTCACAGAAACGAACCAAATTACATTATGTGCTGCATGGTATTTATTATTATTAGCAATAATGAATTGGAATGTTTATTGGTGTTTTTGGTTGAAATTTTGTTAGAGCTATATAATCAAAATAAGTGAATTTTTTTAGAGCTATGTATCCCCTGTGGTTTGCGGAGCCTATGGACTCAATAGTCAATGGCTTGTTGGTTCTATTCCATGTCCCACGGTTCTGTCCCGCCCAAACGGGGTTTAACGTCTGCCGACTCGGTTTTGTCTCCTTCTTTAGCATCTACCTAAGCTAACCCATCGCCTACAAACAGCCACTTTCTCGTTCTAATCTGTTTTCCTTTTACATCGAATTTGAAACCCAAATTTTTATTTTTAAGATATGGATTTCAATTAATTTGTTGGGAGCTTCGCTTGCTCGACTTGATTATGTTACTGTTGGCAGTTTATTGATTATAATAGCAGAGATTTGTTTTATGATAATTTGGAGCGAAAGAATATGCCGTCCAAGAAGAGGAGAAGAAAGGAAGAGAGACCCAAGATCCACCCCAAAAACAAATACTCCGATAACCCGCCCGATTTCGCTCTTTTAGCCTCTTTATACCCTACCTTTAAACCCTTTGTCTTCTACACTCGCGAAGGCCGACCCAGAATCGACTGGACTGACTTCAATGCCACCCGCGAACTCACCCGCGTCCTTCTCCTTCACGACCACAACCTCCATTGGTGAACACTCTAGGCTTGCTTCTTCTTTACATATTGCTGTTATTGTTTCTTAACTTGAAATGGATTTTAACAGGTGGATTCCTGATGGGCAGCTCTGCCCTACAGTGCCCAACCGCTCCAACTACATCCATTGGATTGAAGATCTTCTCTCTTCTCACATCATTCCCAGAGATAACACCAATGGAGATAATGTGAGGGGATTTGATATAGGAACTGGAGCCAACTGTATCTACCCTCTTCTTGGCGCATCGCTATTGGGCTGGAGCTTTGTTGCATCAGGTATTTTTTTTAAATGTTTTTCGCCTTAGTTTGCTTAATTATTCTGTTCATAATCCATCAATGTCTCATGTGAAATTCTGGGTTTTAAACATTGCTCTACTTGATTGCAGATATGACTGATGTAGCTATAGAATGGGCAGAGAGAAATGTTAAAAACAATCCAAATATTTCAGAATTAATTGAGATTAGAAAAGTTAAATGTTCTCAAAACACCCTTTCTTCTGAGGGGTTAAGTGGTGAGTCTAGCTATTCTGAGGAAAGAGAAGGTTTGCCGTCTTCTTCCCTTGATATGCCAACAAGTGAAGATAAGAGCTATAATGGACCTGCTGTACTTGTTGATGTGGTAAGGGATGGTGAGACCTTTGACTTCTGCATGTGTAATCCCCCATTTTTTGAAAGCTTTGAGGAAGCAGGATTGAATCCGAAGACTTCTTGCGGTGGAACTTATGAGGAGATGGTCTGCCCTGGTGGTGAAAAGGCCTTTATTACACGTATTATTGAAGATAGTGTTGTGCTGAAGCAATCTTTCCGGTATTATTCTCAGGGATATCTCCACCTCGTTTAGCTTAAGTTGTTACATTCACTTAATGCTAACCTTTAAGTTTGCGCTTAGGTGGTATACGTCAATGGTTGGAAGGAAAGTGAATCTCAAATTCCTAGTGTCAAAGCTTCGAGAGGTTGGAGTTACTGTAGTAAAAACAACTGAATTTGTCCAAGGGAAAACATGTCGATGGGGACTTGCTTGGTCCTTTGTGCCTCCTGCAAAGAAGATGGTTACACCTCATGTGACTGAAAAGAACATTCTCTCTTTCATGCTTGAGGTTTGGCTATTTTCTTTAGTTTGTCTTAATAGTGTTCAAGTTTCTTTTCGCCACAAGCTTATTTGGAGGTATTATCCGACATTGACATCAGATGGATATCTACAATGCTTTTTGCCCTGTTTCTAAGTTAGACCTTGATGCAGCTTAAAATTTAATAATACAACTCAAAGGCATATCTGAACCATTGTGAGATTCATTATTCAGAACTTTAAAAGACATAAAAGAAATAGCTGTACGGACATTCATATTAAAGGGTCAATTTTTCACATTAGTCGACACATGCACAAAGTATCTTCAATTCTTATTATTATGCATCTCTAGCTGCTTGTATGGAGATATAATTTAAATCGATAGGCTTCTTTTTTTCTTTTATCTATATGTTTTTATGAGATGTTGCATTTTCTTTTTCTTAGTTTTATGACATTGCTCTTTTGAACTTCTCTTCTTCCTAGGGTATTCAACGCCAGTTTGGTGCAATACATGTACTCCAGTCAGTTGAATCCTTTTTCCTAGCTGGTGGAGCATCTTGTAAATTGAATGCCTCTTCTTTTGTGGTTGATGTAAGCAATATTTCCGTCCACTTATCATAGTGTCTTTTGACGTTGTATGAAAATTTGCTCTATGCTTACTCGCAAGACAATCTCATTTTAATAGATTACTGCATCAGCTGATCACTGCAATGCTCTGCTGAACAATGACGTAAAACATATTGATGAAGTTGCTAGTTGCAGCAATGTGCAAGAGGCACCCTCAAACCTGTGTTTTCGTATTTTGGTATGGTTACCTCAATTCTCTTGAATACAATTTGACCTGTGGTCAAGACTCTATACATGATTGCAATATTTGTTTTCAGGTCTTTCAGCAAATCCCAGGCACACTACTTGTTAAAGGATCATTACAGCATAGAGATAGCGCACTCTCAGGTTTTCACTTACTGTTTTCCTAATCTTTACGGAACTCATGTTCTTACCTTTGATGGTGTTTTTGAAGCTTACCTGACCACCACAATAATCCTTGATCTATCAAATCTGAATTGGACATGCAGCCATTAACTTGCAGAATGCTTCCTGTAATTGATTGCCCAAACACTGAAAAGGAAGTCATTAAAACCTATCATTTTTACCAGAATAGTAGACCTGTCTGGCCAAGGCCAAGTCCAAATACTTATTCCTGGTTCAGATCAAGTAGCAAGAAATAGAATGTGAAATTCTATCTCGTTTTTCTTTTCTCAATTATACGGGAAGTCTAGAAACCCACCTTAGTACCCAAATATTGGCCATGCATATAATATTTTACTTTTAGTCTCTGTGAGTTGTTCCATGATAAGAAAAGTTCCTGTTATGTGTGTGTGGGTGTTGGGGGGGGGGGTTATATACATGTATATTTCATAGTCTTCATCAATCTTCATTGATGCTATTTGATTCCCAGCCATTCTGTTATTTTGACTCGGTGTTAACTGTATGTTTCGTTTTCTGTTGGACCTATGATGTACTCTTAATTTTAGACTACTTAAATACTTGGACTATAATTTTTCTCTTATTCGCAGGATTGTTCTCCTCAATAGTCCAACAGTTGGAGGCTTCACTGAGACAAAAGTTTTGCAAAGAGAAGACTGGCACCAATTATATCTAGGCTCCTAATCACATTATTCAGCGATGCAACATTTAGATTCCATAAATTTGAAGCTTATGTTTAGGACACATAACTGCTTCTACTGGGGGCTTGCTACTGCCCTCTGAAAGGCAATGTATGTACTTACTACTGAGCCATAAACACGGTACATGCTTGGAAACTTTAAATCATAAACTTATAAGCATCTTGAGCCGAAAATGTGCCTTTTTCTTTCTCTTTCTTTTCCTGAAAAGTTAAGGCCTGTTGGCCCAGATTATAAGGGCTTTAAGAATTGCAGAAAAACCAAAAGCTGAAAGTATCAAAACTAGCCAATCCAACAAGAATATAAATATGCAAAATGCTATACACATTATACAGCATTACAAACAAATTTGCATGCTTGTAGAAACTAGGTACTGCAAAAGAAATGTCTACTGAAGATGAGAAAAAGTTGAGACTCATCAACACTCGCCATGGACCCGGGCGTGTGTAAGGCCAACACAAGCATCAACAAAATCCCCACCAATAAAATCTGTAGAGAATACTTGCAACCTATTGGCGCAACCTTCGGCAAAGCACCGATTGATGAACAGCCTAGCATATCCATGAATTCGGCCTGTCACTGGTCTAACGCATACCACAGGATTATCTGGCTGTGCTGTCACTGTGTTCTCCACTCTGTAGAAGAAATTCCTTGATGAAACTGGTGCTTGGTCACTCAAATACTTCAAATTACTATCAAATTTTGTGGATGGCAAATCTGTGTCAATCCAATTGTCCTTGAGATATTCAGCACTCCAGAATGGAGACCCTGGTTTAGGCTGAGGTGAGTTTCTTGGTTTCCAGACACAGATAATCCTCTTTGGCAACAATTCTGCAATTGTTTTGCCAAAGACGTAATCATCCTGGTGGATGAGGTACATGCCGAGTTTTTCCTCCAAGTAATCCTCAAATTCAGGAGGATCCCGGTGCCCGTATTCAGTGCGGATCTCAAGAATTATGACCTCGGACATTGTCTCGAACAAGAACTTCTTGACATCGTTTATGACAACATCGATGTTGTACGTCAACAAGATACCATGGCAGACACGATTGTTTTCATTAACTCTAATATCCAAAACTCTGGTGCCTAGAACAAGCTGCTGGTAAACAGACAAAGTCTGGCATTGCGCAAAAGGCCGAGAGATGCAGGGAATTCCTATCCTGTCGGTAGCAGAATTATGAGTTCCAGGCCATACAATGTTGTTTATGTGAAGGTCCTTAGGACCAAGGCTAGCCATCCAATTCTTCCTGTCAGTAGGACGATAGTCACAACCAGGGAATGTTTCCCCGCAATTTTCATTAAGGTCAAAAAGCATTTGCTTTTCCATGGAGACTGCATTGCGCCTTTGGATCTGTTTAGAGACCTCAGAACCCATTGAGAAGAAGAAAAAGAAGATTGTAGATTCCTTTCAAATCCTTCCTCCTCCTCCTCTTCTTCTTCTTGCTGTTGGTATTTCCCTGCTTTTCCTTGTCTTTCAAGTTGCAAATTAAAAGGTTTTGTTTATGGGATTGAATATATAACATCATGACGTCGGATAGATTGTGTTATATTGTAGGGTCGGCCTTGTAAGAGAGACAGCTTTCTCAAAATTCTATTTTCCTCTCAATTATTATCTGCTATCTATGTTTTTTTTTTTTTTAATTCAAACAGTAGGTGAAAAAACTATTTTTAGTCATGTAAGCGGCTTTGAATTTCATTGCTTTATTGGTTGAGAATTAAAATTTATTTTCTCTGGGATTCTTCCACCTGTATGGCTGTCCGACATTCTGTCGAACGACGTGGTTTGTTGGTCTTTTAACATTTTCAGTTCCTCCCCATTTCTTGCTAAGTCTACCTCTTTCTTCACTTGTCTCTTATCCATAAGGTGCCTGACTTTCTCAACCAATTCCCATTTCCCAATTGCACCATATATACTTGAAAGCGATACATACAGGCTGCTTTTCTCCCCAGTTCTATATTTCCATGGATTCTAGAAACACCGAGAAGGGCATTCCATACCTGGCTATCATGCTCCAGATGGTTCATTGTAGATGCTCCATGTTGAGAAGGTTGTGGAGCTAAGTTTAAAAAGGTTAGCAGGATTCTTGGGTTTGCTCCACGGGGTGTTTTGGATAGCATGGCTTGAATAATTAGATACAGATATTATTAAGAATTCTACTTCTTAATCTTTTTTCTGGAGTATAAGTGTTTTTTCTCTCCCTCTCCTCATTGATCATACTGTGCACTTGCACTCAAGTTTGTAAATAGCATTCTTCTTGCTAAAATGAGTTATATGAGTGCAACTTTTACTAAACTATCATTAAATCCATTATTTTCATAACTTCTCTTCCATTACTCTCATTATCCTATAATTCACAAACACAATCTTATGAATTAATTAACATCACTCTTACGTTCTAAAAAAATGTCATAATCAACTGGCTATCAAGCTTTAGATGGTTCATCAACTGGTCGAAACGACCAGCTCCACCTAGGAGATCAATCAAACACGTATAATGTTTTTGGTCGGAAAGTATGCCATAATCAAAAGAAATGCATTGAAAATACCTACTTGAACAAGGCCGGAGTGGCTGGCTACATGCATTGACCATAACAGCAAAAGTGGTCTTGTCCTATCTGGCTTCACTCCCATTTTTACCATGTTATCAAATATTTCAGTGCCTCTACACTATGGCCATATTGTGCCAATGCAGAAAACTTTGTGTTCCACAATACAGGAACCCGCTTATTATGAGTAAGACCAAAATTCCATTTGCCAACTTTAAGACAGTCGCATTTCGAATACATATCAACGAGAGAACTGACAACTATCATGTTTGGCCTAAAATTAGTTTGTATCAAACAAGCATGTATTTGTCTACCATGTGGAAGTGAAGCTATACTAGCACAAGCACAAAGACTACTACTAAACGTAAACTGATCAGGTCTAAACTCTACATGCCGTCATCCTCATAAAAAACTCAAGCGCCTTATTCCCCATGCCATTTCTGACAAAACCAAAGCTGATTTTTTTCAAGCATCTCATTAGCTGATTCCAAATCTCACCATTGATCATACCCCGAAACCAAAGTCGTCCAAACAAGAACATCTTTTACTTTCATCTCATCAAGCAACTCCCTACCCTCTCCCATCTTCCCACATTTCACATGACCATTAAAAATGAAACAATAACAGAGATTTTCACCCTAATAATATTATTTTAATATTATTTTACCAAAATGATGAAGAGTAATTTTTCCAACGCCAAATCAAATGTGTTAACGATGATTTGAAGAAGTTGAGCTCCATTTATTAAATTGGAAGGGACAAGACCCGACCACTACCCAAAAACCCCCCAACAACCCAACATTAAACCCACTAACCCTAAAAGATACTAAAATAGGTTGCCAGCTGGATTATATATGAAAATGGTATGTTTTTTAGGTCGCGCCTATCTGACAGGTGCAACACCTTTTTTTTATATTAAAATTTTTTTTTTGTTTTTTTAAATAAAATATTATTATTTTATTGGTGGCGCCTATGAGAAAGGCGCCACTGCTTGTATTTTATTTCCCCGAATCAGTATATAATCCGTGTAGAGATACGAAAATGGTATGGGATAGGTGGCGCCTATCTGGTAGGCGCGACTAGTGGAGCCTATTTGGTAGGTGCGATTGGTGGAGCCTATCTGACAGGCGTGACTGGTTGAGCCTATCTGATAGGCGTGACTGTTGGGGCCTATAGGCGCATCTGGTGCTTTATTTTCCCCCTATATATACTCTCCCGAAAATCAAATGAGCAGAAGACACAAAATTTAGTAGAATGGAAGTAAGAAGATAGGGAGAAGAAAGAAAAAAAGGAAAACAAAAAGGAGGATAAGATATTTTAGTTTATTTCTTTTTAAATAGAATGTAGAGTTTTGTTAGTAATTTTATTATTTAAAAGTTATTTTGTTAGGTTATTAATTTTGTTAGCTTCTGAATGAAAAATTTTGCATTAAAAATTTTATATAACTTTTTTGCTATTCGAAACTATTTTGAGAATTTTGAATTTTTTTTAATAGACCTAGTATTGAAAATGGAGAATCAGTTTTTCGTATGCATTTATTTTGATAGAGAAATTTTGACAACAACCGTGGGATGTATATTTGAATGCTACAAACAAGTAGCAATGAAATTTAATAAAAATATCTTGTTTGATGATATGAAGGAAAAAATTAGTGAAAAATTTATAGACGTTGTGGAAGAAGGATCTCAAAACTTTTCTACAACTTTCCAGTTTCGACGGATCCCATAAAATTCACCGAAATGGAACTTGTAGACGATGAAGGTGTGGAGACAATAGCCGCTTTTTATTGTGGGACTCGGAGCAACCAAAATGCACTGATTCAGTTATTTGCTGAGTTAGCTGGTGTAGAGCCAACTGAAGATCCCACTACATTAGGTGAAGAAGATGGAGCTCAAGAGCAGTGTATGGTGGTTTCGATATCATACGTTGATAGTCAATCAATTATACATGGGATCGACATTTATTTTAATACTGCACCCGAGACCGATGTGGTTGGTGATGATGTATATCATAGTAGTGATCCTTCTAATCACGAGGTCAATAGTGATAATGATCCTGACGTGGACGAGGTCCCGGATGATATTGACGACGAAGGCATGAATGAGGATGAAAACATTAACACGTCTTCAGTCGGGAACCAGATTCGTCGTATTGTGATACACAATAATCCTGGGGCACACATGTCTCGGATAGACCCCGATGCGGCGCACGCGATCGAGTTTCTGGAGTACCCTGAAATACTACCTGCTCACCTGATGGCCGTATATTTTGATTTTGAGGAGTTGTTCATGGGCCAGAGATTCGAAAGTAAGGAAGAGTGTGTATTTTCCATTAAGCGGTATAACATGAATATATCATTGGACTACAAAGTCGTGGTGTCTATACCAACATTATATATTAGAGAGTGTTGGAGGTCGACGGAAGGCTGCAATTGGCGGATACGAGCTGCATTTATCCAGAAGTCGCAGATGTGGGAGATACGAAAATTTGTTAGGCCTTACACATGCACTTCAACACGTATGACAGAAGATCATCGAAAACTTGATTCCAAAACTATCTGTACGTGCATCATGCCAATGGTGAAAGACATGCCGACCATTAAAGTTTCGATACTGATTGTAGAAATGCAAGCACGATTCCAGTATCGAGTATCATATCGGAAGGCATGAATTGCTAAACCGATGGCAATGGAGCAATTGTACGGAGATTTCGATGCATCGTACAATTAGTTACAGGGATGGATAGTCGCTATGCAGGAGTATGTGCCAGGGACTGTCATTGAGTTATAGACACGACCTTATTACGGCCCAGATGACCAACTACAACCGGGAAAAAGAATTTTCCAATAGATGTTCTGGACGTTTGATCTATGCGTGCATGCATTTCCCCATTGCAAGCCGTTTGTGCAAGTAGATGGGACATGGCTATACGGTAAATATACACAGATCCTACTTCTTGTGGTTGCTCAAGACGGAAACAAAAATGTCCCGATTGCATTTTCCGTCGTAGATAAGGAGAACATAGTGTCATGAGAGTTCTTCCTTACAAACCTGCAAAGGTATGTTATTAGTAATGATAATATTTGCATCATCTCCGATAGAGGGAAATGATTAATTTCCACCATTAGGCGTTTCGATGTGCCATGAAGATCCGTTTACTGCATCCGACACATCACGGTTAACTTCTACCGAGATTATAAGAATGCAGACTGGCAGAGACAAGTTGTGAGAATCGGTAAAGAATAACCTTATCCTTTCAATATATAACTTAATGTTTTAGGGCGAGACTGTAACTTATATTTTCTTAATACATACACAGCACACGAGCTAGAGCCACACATTTTCGAGTAAAGGATGACTCAACTTAAGAGTGACATAGAAGGCCAGACGAACACATCTTTCCGACAATGGGTGGGTGCCATGGAGCCGTGACAATGGGCTCAAAGTTTTGATAAGGGCTTTCGTTACGGTCAAATGACCACAAACTTGGTGGAGGGGATCAACGTTGTGTTGTTGAAAACACGACATCTTCTAATTTCATCTGTCTTCTCGACTAAATTCTATAGGTTGGCTACCTTGATGCCAAGAATGGGTCAGCAACAAGTAAACTAGATGAAGGGGGGACACGTGTTTGTCGAAGATGTTAGGGATGCAATGGTTACAAACCGTCGGATGGTGAGGTTGATGAATATAGAAGTATATTCACGATGTAATGAAACGTTTCAAGTTACAGAGACCATCAGTCGTCGACTTAGTATACCACCTAGGTCCTACGGAGTTGATCTCTGAAACAAACTGTGCGATTGTAGGAGGTTCTAAACAATTCATTATCCTTGTGCACATGTCGTGGTAGCTTGTGCTAAAGTCTCGCTCCATGTAGAACAATTTATCGATGAAGTGTACACCCTCGAGCACACAGTGCATGTATGGGAGAACGAGTCCCCGTGCTTCCTGACCTATCTACATGAGAGGTTCCTCCAACAACCTTTGAGCTTGTCCCAGACAAAGGGTTGCGTAGGAACCCGAAAGGTCGTCCGCAATCATTCAGATGCCATAATGAAATGGACATTAGGGAGAAATCCGACAGGAAGCTGTGTGGCGTATGCAGATTAGCTGGTCATAATCGGAGTAAATGCCTACTCCAAAACAACCATATTGGACAATCGTCGTGATCGGGTAGAAATTAAGATGTTGTTCATTACATGTTGAGAGGATTGAATCTAAAATTTGTCTACAATTTGTTGCAGTAAATCTAATTTGACTTACAAAGTTAGTATAAATTTTATTTATTTAAATTACAAAAAAAACCATAAAATTGATAAATAAAATGGCAAAAAAGTCATTACATGAATACAAAGTTGACTATTTAAATTGAAAAAAATTAAATTGATAAATAAAATGGAAAAAAATTCATTACATAAATATGAAGTTATTTATATAACAAAACCCCATAAAATTGATGGTTTGATGGTGTGGTTCTAGGGGTATATTTTCGTGGAGCTCGACGTTCAAGTTGTGGGCGATTGCGGTGATCAACGTTCTCTTCATCCATATGTGAGGGTATGCGAAACATAGACGAAAAATCATGTCTCAAACACCATCGATGAACTTGAGCTGGGAGGAGTGGAGTACGGGTCGAGAGGAGTGGAGTACGGCGGTAGATATGGGTCGGGAGGAGTGGAGTACTGAGGTGGTTACGAGCCGGGATGACTGGAGTACTGAGGTGGTAGTAGGCTGAAGATATCAAACTCTGAATGATATCCGTGGCCTAATGAGCCCGAGAAATAATCATTGCCCCCCAAATCTGGATGATAAGAACTATCCCAGAGTGTAGTTCCGGCTCTGGTGCATGATGCGGATCTAGAAGGGGTTGCCCAATTCGTGTCGTATGTGGGGGGACTACCATCGACTGCCCAACAAACAAAAATGGTTTCCCTATCTCACAGTACCACTGTATGTACTCTAACGAGGGCTGCAGATCCAAAGCACGATCCATCTGAGGTACCCTCCCCAACCGATTGTTCCATATCGTAATATATTCTTCATGCACTTTTCCCCAATCATTTCAATGCTTCCCCTTCCTGTTAATCTCATGGATCTCCCCTAATCGTACTGGCAGTGTCGGGATATACTGTATGCAACTAAACTTCCGGAGTACTCAATCGCCATGATACCATTCCACTGTCTGAAAATTGATAACGGGTGCGCTAATGCACCATAGGTTTGAATGGATGTGGGCAGACGAGGGAATAACCGCCATAATTTCTGAAACAGCATACGACATCCAAATGAACTGCACAGTTAATAACATTGTTATATTAACGCAGGTCAAGTGAGATAAATTAATAAAATTAAGTTGATATTGGAAAAACTTGCCCCCTCTCCAACATGATTCTCGATCATCAGACGATATATCGGAACCGTGTATGACCTCCCAATACCCGGATTAGTGCTCCATCTACGAAAACAAATTGTTAGAACAATATAATCCGAGAAAAAGTTAACTAATTGTTATAACAAGTAAAAGTTCATCACCTATTAACAAGTGGAAATACATATGATTGGTAACTAATGGATGCCAAGAATGGCATCCGGTAAAGCGCCCACGACTGTAGCAGTATGAGGCATCTGTCTATGTCCATCGTAGAAGGATCTGTTGTCTGATAAAGTTCACGATACAACATGGCTAACACTGCGGACCCCCAACTGTATGAACGGGTGTTATGCAAATTGGATAATAGGGGTAAATACATCAAGTGGACCGTACTGCCGTTTGTATCCGGCATGAGTACACCCCCTATAAGGTGCATAATGTAAGCTCGAATGGCCTGCACCACCTCCCATTCATTGGCAGTACTCGGCAAATACTCAAAATTGGCCTTTAGCCATGAAAACCTCAAACTGGCAAATTTCCCGTCACTTGGCGGGTGTCCAAGTAAGTCATAGCAAAGGGCAGCTAGCCTAGAGATCGAACTTACGCCCGTGACCGCATTCCTGTTGATGAGGAGCCGGAGTTGTAGTTCAACATCCTCTAAAGTGATGGTGCACTCCCCGCACGGCGAATGAAATGTGTAGGTCTCCGGACGCCATCGCTCAACTAAAGCGGAAATCAAGTCGTATCGCAGATCAAAAGTCTAGATCAATGCCACCGATCCGAACCCGGCTAACTCCAAGTATGGCATTAGCCGTTCATCTGGAAGAAACCCTACACTATTAACGCGGCCCCTCAATACGCAGTACGGGCCCTGACATTATTAAATTAGAAAAATAGTTAATACAATATAATTTAATTCGCAAATAACATGAGTATTAAATAAAAATTTCATTACCATCTCATTAATAGTACTTGATTTGTGATTATTATTAATCAAAGAACCCATTTGTTGCAAATTTGCAATTAAAAAAATGAATTCATTTAATTTGTTTCAAAATACAATAAATTATTTCAAATTTCAGAAACAAAACACGATAAATATCTCATAATTTCCCATAATTTACCTACAATAAAAAAATTTATGTTAGTTTACACAAATAAATATAAACTATCTAAACATAAAAAAAAACATTCGAATTAAAAAATAAAAATAGAAATAGAAACATACCTAATTAGTTTCTTTCAAACAACCTATAAAATTATATAACAACAAAATTAATCAACATTTTAATAAATCAATAAAAATTGTAAAATAAAAAATCAAATAAATTACATATAAAATTTACTTAAAAAATCACAAAACACTAAACTAAACACTAACAATTTATAAACCTAATCATAAATTACTAACAAAATAACTATAAATTATTTTTAAAAAAACATTACTAAAAAATCACAAAACCCTAAACACTAAATATAAACAATTTATAAATAATAATTAATAACAAAAAAAATTTCACAACATCTTAATTAAACTCTTTAAATTATAAACAAAATTATTTACTAAAATAATTCATTACCTTTTTCTTTCTTTCTTTCTTCTTCTTCTTCTTTTTTTCTTCTTCTCCTTTCTCTCCTTTTTTTCTCTCATCCGATGTGTGCTTGAACTTGGGGGACCATGCTTATAAGGTCCACCATTTACAATTTTTTTTTCCCTTGTGAAGGGACTACACACTGCCAAGCAGTGTTGTGCAGCAGAGGGGCCAAGGGGGGCTGTGCGGTAGAGGGGCGCAAGGGGGGCTGTGTGGGACCAGTAGTGGTGTCGACCTGTCAGGCGCAACCAGTTGCGCCTATCTGACAGGCGCGACCTGTTTCGAGTAGTTTTAACCCGTATTTTGACCCGTTGATTGTATTTTGGCCTGTATATATATTTAAATATTTTTAATAAAAATTAAATAATAATATTTTATTTAAAAAATAAAAAATATTTTAATATAAGCCTACTAAGCGGGAGTAGATTGTTATACATCAGTAATCATCGATTCGAGCCTTATTAAAGATCCGGGTCTCCGACTCGTGACTTGAATAGGGCCCACCAAAAGATTAAGTGCAAAGCAAGTCACTAGAGGACAACAAGGAGGGTCCGCGGACTATGCTCGCAGACTCAACTCGCAAGGTAAAGACAAGGACTCAGCTTGTAACGCAAGGGCACGGATTCAGCTCGCAAAGACCTAAGGAAGGCCACTGCCTCAACTTGTATACATCCAAGGAGCTCACAGAAAGGGTCGCGTGCTCCGCAGCCCACCCAAACATGTGTCCAGCAAGTACGAAGCTTGCCCAGAATATCAATCCTAGGAACAAAAAGGACCGCGTGCTCCGTAGACACGTGCCCAGCGAACCTGGAGTTCGTAGAGAATGTCAGTACTAGGGACAGAGAATGTTCATACTATAGGCAACGGAATCAATACAAAATAATGAGGGCCCTATCATGAGCTGTAATTGATAGAAGTGTTCGAGTATTTATACATGTTGTTACAGATGCTATTATAGCTCATGATAGGGCACCATTATTTTTTCTTGATTTTGCTACCTTTAGTACTAACATTCTTTGTTCCTAGTATTGACATTCTTTACGAACTCCAGGTTTTTTGGGCACATATTTGCAGAGCACGCGGTCCTTTCTGTTCCTAGGATCGATATTCTGGATCCGCTCTATACCTGATGGACATGTGTCTGGGTGGCCTGAGGAGCACGCGGTCTTTTCTGCGAGCTCTCTAGGTGTATGCGAGTTGAGATAGTGCCCTTCTATGGGTCCCTGTGAGTTGGATCTGTGGCTTTGCATTACGAGCTAGGTCGTTGGCTTTGCCTTGCAAGTTGAGTCCGCGAGCTCGCTCTACTAGCAAGGTCCTTAAATTCACCTTGCTGTTCTCTCGTGGCTTGCTTCACACTCAATCTTCTGGTGGGACCTATCCCGGTCACGGGTAGGAGAAAGGATCCCTAGTAGGGCTCAGGTCAATGATTACTAGTATAACAATCTACTTCCCCCTTAGTGGGCTTAAGGGGTGCTATAAAGTGACACGCCTTAGGTCCATCATGTCAAGTTTTGATGCAGCTTGTTGGGTACGTTTGTGACTTGTGATGCATCATGATAGTTTTACCACGTGTGCAAGTGGGTTTTGAGTGTACGTATCTGACCGTTGAAAGTTGAATCGTTTCTATCTGCTCGTATCTGGATCGTTGATTTTTTCCATTTATACAAATCGTCAAAGAGCGGGAAGAGAGATCATTCTTTAGAAAGGGGAGCCTTTGGAACCCTAAATCTTTCACACTTAGCATTTTCAGCAACATGAAATAAAAGTAATTTTAAACACTTTTGCTTTTTAAATTTTCACTTTCTTCTTTTACTAGAGTTATGGTGAGGATGAGAGAATCGGTAATTGGACAGTCCCAACACGTCCATCGTGAGAACGACTGTCTCTGGTTCTAGTGACAGAACTTTATCCCTCCCGTTCAGAGAATAAAACTGTCCAATTTCATGTACGAGTTCTCCATCCCAAAGGAGTCGTACCGGTTGTGCTAAACCACCGAAGATAGCTTCCTTCTTCTAACTCACACACTTGAGGCTGGGCTCACTTGCCACTGTACCTTTTTGCTGCAGTCTACTCAAGGACTACAAGATTACACCTGGCCAACTCTCAAGCTTTTCTTAGTGGATTGTCATGGCGTACTTTATCGGTTGTTCACGACGTGATGAGGTCCATTGCTCGCTGTTTTTCAACATCTATATTAGTTGAGGGGCCACAACCTAGAGAACTCATTGGGGTTCTATTATTTTTTTCTTCACAAAAAGGTAAAGACAATTATTGTGAACCATTTATCTGAATCTAGGGCAGTATGTCCAAGTTCGCAACAGACTTAGCAAGGACTTTGGGTTTCTAATAAAGTGGTATTTGGTAAACCAATACATGTGTTTGTTCCAATAGACGAAGCTGTGGCCTAGTTTTGAAGGCTTTGCACTAGGCGTCTGTTGGTTTTGGAGAATATTATCACAGCGAAGAATGTGTTTTAGTACTGCTTGGAGGGTTACAGCCCCAACGGGTAAAGGCTTAATGATAACATGGACGTCGCCCAGTTCCTTGGTGCACTATCTGAGATCTGTACATAGCCTCATGACTCCTTTGACGAGTTAAGTCTGATATTGTGAGGCACCACGAATGTACCGGTGAATTTTTTCTATCACTTCTGTGAGATAAAGCTTCGCCCATTTGCTCTCGCCGAGTATTCACAAGGGGAATGTGGTAGGCGTAATGTTAATTTGTTAACTGCTCCCACTGATCATAGGGTTGTTGTTGATGCAAAGATTAATCACAACTCTAGGGCCAGTTCGAGTGAGACTGATAGTATCACTCGCGAGATCAACGAGGCCGTGGATATTGACTCTTTGATAAGTGGTGCTCACAAGAAGCGTAAGACTATCACAAAGGCTATGCGCATCAGTTCAACGAGTAAAGATGAGGGGAGCAGCATACAGTTGGAGCAATGCAGTAAAATAAGGGTAAACTCTGTTGGTCATATTGCTACAGTAGCTAAATCTCCCAGTCTTCCAGTGGCGAGCTTGCCATCAGTCCCCCCATGTTGGCTCGCCGATTGCCATTGAGGATACTCCTCCAATTGTTTCTCATGTTTTCCCTTCTATGCCCGCTATCGAAGAAGTGACAATATGGGGGCAATAGGGGTTCATTTCCATGGCGAGAAGACTTGTGCACGCAGGAGTATCCTTACAATCTTATTGATGTGGCCCAAGGATAGAGGCTTTTGTACTAGAGGGTGCGAAGGTAGGCAGCGCACAAAGACCTTTAACATTGAGCCTTTCTTCATCTCTACAATTCCTGTTCTTCGAAGCCAATATGGTCAAGTTGAAATTGATAAGGCCTGTCAAAGTGAGCTCCCAGAGACTAAGGTAGATTTGGCCAGAGTTCATGACTTGTATCTTAAGGTGATGGAGGAAAATGATGTTATTAATAAACAGAATGTAGATCTTACAGAATGCCTAGCTGTTGTTGAGATTAAGATAGAGGGGCTAACCTGCAAGCTGGCTACTGAGAGGCAGAGTAATGAGGCTACACAGGCTGAGGTAAAAAAGGTTACTGTTGAACACGCGGTCACCCTTGAGAAAATCAGTAGGAAGTGCCAGAGTAATTTGAGGCCCTAAAAAAGTTTAAAAAGAAAATAACTAAGAATGTTTTGAATTATATTTCGAAGCTAAAAATGAACATACTACTGCACGCTCAAGTCACTGGTGGCCCTTTCAATGTTTGCAAAGTGGACCTTAATGCTCTCGACTGGGTGGAATGAACGAGCTATGTTTTGATGTGCTATGTCCCTTGGGTGTCGCATGTGACTTATTTGTGCTTACCCAGAAAACTCTTTAGACTTCTACTTAGATGAGAGTCCAACTGAGAATGAGGATGTGGTCCCTTCTGCTGGTGATATTGCCCCTCTAGACAATATAGACCAAGGTGATGATAGGGAAGATAATGCATCATAGTTTCCTTGTATTTGTTATTGTTTTGTTATTTTTTATCAAATGAAAATTTGTGATTGAAGAAGTCTGTTTTTGATACTCTATTGCCATTGTGTCTCTTGCAAGCTTGTCACATTTGCCGCATAGCTATATCGTTATTATAAAGGCTTTAAGTAAAAACCTTCGCAAATCACAAGTTGTGAGTTGTTCGAGACTTAATAAGATTGTTAGCTGGGAATATTAATCCGTGAGCAACTTTATATTTGAGAAAATTTTGAAAGATAATCAACTAGGATGTGAATTCGTGAATTGTTTCATACTTAAGAAAATTTTGAAATATAACCAATTGGAGATATAAATCCGTGAGTCTTTTTCTACTTAAGAAATTTTTGAAAGATAACATAGTTGGGAGTTTTCAACTTTCGCTAACTATGTTGGAGGCTACAGTCTTTATCCTGTAAGCATTAGTGTGATAGCTGGGAACTTTGCTCTCATTAATTATGTTGGAGGCTGTGGTTTTTATCTTACGAGCCTTAGTGTGACAACTGGGAGCTTTGCTCTTGCTAATTTTGTTGAAGGCTGTGGTTTTTATCATGCGATCCTTAATATGACAGTTGGGAGTTTTGGTCTAGCTAATTGTGTTGGAGGCTATGGTTTTTATCCTGCGAGCCTTAATATGACAACTGGGAGCTTTGCTCTCGTTAACTATGTTAGAGATAGCGGTTTTTATCCTGTGAGCTCTAATATGACAGTTGGGAGTTTTGCTCTTGCTAACTTTGTTAGAGGCTACAGTATTTATCCTACGAGCCTTAATATGAAAGTTAGGAGCTTTGCTCTTGCTAACTGTGTTGGAGGCTACGATTTTTATCCTGTGAGCCTTAATATGACATAAATATTATTAGGAAAAGATTCTTCATTCACAGGGTATGGATTTACATATAATACTTTTTGAGATGTTGAGCATTCCAAGTTCGCAGTATAGTCATACCCTCCATTCTCGCTAGCTTATATGCTCTGTAACTTATTTTTTCTATAACTTTGTATGACCCCTCCTAATTTAGCTATTTTTCCCTACTTTGGTTTTTTTTAAGATGAGATCTTCGACTTGGAGCTGCTTGTTTTTGACATTGAAATTGTAGTAGCAAGCTATTTGTTAACCTCATGCCTCGTTTCTAATTTCAGCTGACTTTCTGAGTTCGTCAATCAGGTCAAGATTGAGCCTGTTGGCCTCCTGATTAGCTTCCTCGTCGAAGTGTTGTGTTCTATGCGACCTCAAACAGATCTCTACAGGGATTGTAGCTTCTTCATCGTAGGCAAGCGAAAAAGTTGTTTCTCCTGTTGCGATATGGGATGTAGTTCGCAGGGCCCATAAAATTCTAGGCAGTTCTTCCAACCAAGCGCCCTTAGCCTCGCTAACTTTTTTCTTGAGGGCTGTTAGAATTTTCTTGTTAATTGTTTCCACTTGCCTATTAGTTTGTAGCTTTTTCACTAAGCTTTGAGCTAAAGCTATCTGGAGGTTGGTGCAAAATTTTTTAAACTTTCTTTGGAGTTGTGTACTTTTGTTCGTAATAATCACACGAGGTATCCTAAACTTGCAGAAAATCGATTTCTATAGGAAAGATTCCATCTGTTTCTCTGTTATAGTCACCAAAGTTTCAACTTCAATCCATTTGGTGAAGTAGTCCACAGCCACTAATATAAACTTCTTTTGTGTCATGGTTATAGGAAATGGGTCAAGGATGTCAAACCCCCAAGTTGCGAATGACCAAGAACCTGACATGACTTGAAGAGGCTCTAATAGTTGTCACTGGACTTTGGCATTTATTTGGCAGGAGTTGCATATGTGAACCAACTGGTATGCGTCTTTCTAGTTTGTAGGCCAGTATACCCTTGTATAAAGATTTTTTGTATGAGCAATCTACCCCTTCGATGATCACCACAAATCCCCTCGTGGACTTTTTGCATAACATATTCAGCCTCAAGTGGTGATAGACATCGTAGTAGTGGGTGTGAAAATCCCTTTCTATATAGTAAACTCTCCAAAAAAGTGTTTTCTTAATTCATTGTATAGTCAAATGAGTTCGTGACATTCAAATATTTGAATAATATATTGAGAATTTAGCAAATATTTGTAATTTGTAATGACGACATATCTTGTTGCTTTGTGTTGTAGTTTTGTGAGCTTCTTCTTATCTCGGTTGTCTGGTTTGCCTAGAGGGTGCGAATTATTGGTGTCATCTAGGTCTTTTTCCTGATCCATGTATAACACTTGTGGTGTGTTATAGCTCAGGGTCTCCCTATGCTTGAGTAGGATTTTCCTTCTTTTTTCGATGACAATAGAGGATTTTCCCTCTCAGGAGTTGTTTACTTTAAGCTTTATCGAACCCTAAAAGCAGTTGTGTTGTTATTACATGATATTTTTTTAGCATCGCTTCCTTCACATCGTATTTGCCATTCATTTGTTTTGCCACAAATTGTGAATCTGTGTGGACAATCAGATCATTTGCTCCTAGTTGGCATGCTAATTGCAGTTCCAATACCAAAGCTTCATATTCGGTGATATTATTGGATGTTTGGAACCCAAATGATAATCTGTACAGCCATTCGCTGCTACTGGGGTCGATTATGAGTGTACTTGCTCCCGATCCTATTTTGGCTGCGGAACCATCGACATAAACTAGCCAACTTTTTGAATTACCAATTGTATGTATACTTTCTGGAGTGGGTTAACTATTAAACGACGTACAACAAGTGAAAAAATTAATTTTAGTATAAATTATGGAATACATGGTGCTTCATCATAAAGCATAACATATGGTATTGTTAGCATGTTATGCCTCCTCATAAAATATAACTAATCAAACTGTTAACTTCTATTAATGTTTATACAACATACAACTTTTACAGGATAATTATTGTCCAACATTTCAAGTTGTAACCCACATTAGCTGTTGCGTCCTCAGTTCTTTCAAAGGAACACTATACTATGAAGTAGGTTAGCACCTGTCCTTTTATTGTCACTCATGGGGCAAAGTCTATTTCGAATTTAGCAAGTTCAAATACTCCACTTCGTTACCTATCCTAAAGTGTTTGCCTTGGACAACACTTTCTTCATGGCCTGACTGGTAACCACAACGACTGGATGGGCTTGGAAGTACGGGCATAATTTGTGAGCTGGAATTATCAAAGCATAGATACATTTTTCTATTTTTTGAGTACCTCAAATCGTCGTTTTGGAGTACCCTACTGGTGTAGTATACCGGGAATTGGTGGACACCCTCTGACTTAACCAACACTACTGCGACTGTCTCTTCTGAGGAAGCCAAATACAGGTAAAGGGTTTCTCCTACTCGGGGTGATTTCAAAAGTGAAAGGGAGGTAAGGTATGGTTTCAATTTCTTGAAGGCCGTCTGATCTTTTTTAATCCAAGAGAAAGAGGTCCTCAAAGCTTTGAAGAAAGGGAGGCACTTATTTGCCATCTTGGAAATGAATCTGTTGAGCACCACCACTCTACCCGTGAGGCGCTGTACGTCTTTTATAGTTCACGGAGGAGGCCTTACCATGATAGCTTGTATCTTTTTCAAGTTCCCTCTATCCCTCTTTCTGAAATCATGAACCCTAAAAACCTACCACATCGTACACCAAAGGCACACTTATCGGGATTCAGCTTCATGTTGTGAGCTCTTAAAACTACAAATGTCTATGATAGGCTTCGCACATGTTCCCTCATTGGCTTGCTTTTTACTAACATGTCATCTACGTAGACCTCGAGCCTGCGACCTATCTAGTTCTTGAATATCCTATTTACCAGTCTTTCATAGGTTGCTCCAGCATTCTTAAGGCCAAATGGCATGACCTAATAGCAAAAAATTCATTCTTCAGTGATGAATGTTGTCTTTTCTTGGTTGCACCGATCCAACAAAATCTTATTGTATCTCGAGAAAGCGTCTATAAAGCTCATGAACTTGTTGCCTGCAAAGTCGTCCACAAATTAGTGAATTGATGGTAGGGGAAAACTTTCATTAAGACATACTTTGTTGAGGTTGGGGAAGTAAATACACATTCTCCATTTGCCGTTTGCCTTCTTCACCATTACTACATTCAAAACCCAATCTAGGTATTCCACCTCTCTGATGAATCCTGCTGATAATAACTTAGCTACTTCCTGCCTCACAGCTTCCACCACTTGTGACGCGAACTTCCTTTTCTTCTCTTTTACTAGCTTTGCCTCCGGGAGTACGTTTAACTTGTGTACAATTACTCGGGGGTCCACACCCTGCATGTCTACTGTGGACCAGGTAAAAACATCCGAGTTCTTCTTCAAACATTGGATCAATATACTCTTTTCTTCTTCTTCTAATATTGACAAAATTTTTAGAGTTCTTCCCTCGCGATCATAAAATTGCTGTAGAGTCTCAGTATGTTCCGCAACCTCGGGTTTTTTGCTCCGATGCTCATCTCTCACACCCAAACTATCTAGATCAAGAACTTGGCTTGCCAATTTAGCCCCTTACGAACATTGCCCTTCAGCTACAGGCTCTCTCGCTTGCTTGACAATTAACATATAACACTGCCTCGCAGTTCGATGATTAAATCGTAGAAATCCAACTTCAATATTTGTCAGAAACTTAATTTTCATACAGAATGTTGCCATCACCATCTTTGCCATCTTCATTATCGGTTTTCTAAAGATGGCGTTATATGTCATTGGGTGATCTACTACGTTGAACTAAACATACTCCGTGGTTGTATGCTCACCATCCCCTGAGGTGACTAGCAAAGTGATTGATCCTTTCACATCAACAGGATGGTTTGGAAAACCATACAACATACTAGCATTGAACAACGCATGTTCCTTTAGTCCCATATTTTGATATGCATCACAAGATAACACTTCACTGCGCTTCCACTATTTACGAGTATTCTTTTGATCTTGAAACCTACAATTGTTGCTGAAACCACCATCAAATCGTTTCCTCATCATCTCGGACCAATTCCTCGTCATTATTGCCAAACTCAACATTCTATTTTTCTTGTTGTCGTGACCTCTTAGGAGCATTGACATACATCACACTTCTTATATGCTTCCTCTTCTTCGCATTGGAGCCTGCCCAATCTTTGTTCGTGCCTACAATCCCATGGATGGTGCCTCTAACTTTTTGCTTACCCTTGGGATCGTTGCGCGAGCTCTGACCTAATTAGGAGCCACTCCGATTTACGAATTCCGCGAGCTCTCCGTTTCGAACTACTCCTTCTATAGCGTCTTTCAATGTGAAACAATCTTTGATTTTATGTCCCATGTAATCATGGTAAGCACATCAGTCACTGGAGTTCATCCTTCTCCCGATGTTCCTCATCAGAAGTGGCTTGGGTAATATGACAATGCTTCTAACTTGGTTGAGAATGTAGGTACATGTAACATTTAAATGGTTGTAAGCTTCGAACCTTCCTTGAGGAATGTATCTTCTGGCGTGGTTTTGCTGAGGTCTCTAGGGAGCTTTGAGTGTATCACCTTGGGGTTGATTCCTCTATGGCCTGTCGCTTCTTACTCACATTGATTGGCTAAGGGGCCTTGCCTACCGCGAGGTCCTTATTTCTAAATTGATTGTCTTCCCTCCAAAAGGTGGCACGCGATGTCTGTTTGATCCCCTCTGCTTCCACGAACTTATGAGCTTGCTCATAGAGGCCAACTAGACTCTGTGGTCTGTTATTTGTGAAAGAGTATTGTACATGGTCATTTTGTACCCCATAATAAAGGTGTCTATGGCCCACTAGTCCTCCAAGTTCTTCGTGTTTAGGGCCACCGCATGGAACCTCTTTACTTAATCTTGAAGGGACTTGCCTTCCTTTTGTTTCACGGGCATAAGTACTATGGGCGTTTTCGTAATTGTTCGGTGGGCCCTAAATCTGCCTAAGAACATCTATTCCAACTGCGAGAAGTTTTGAACCAAACTTTGCGGAAAAGACAATTACTAATCATTGGTGCTCTCCTTAAGCATTGTAGAAAAGACAATTACATATGATGCTTCTAGTACATTCATGTAGTCATTGTATTGCATCAAATGAGCTCGTGGGTCCCTTCTTCCTTCAAACATGTCTTTCAAGACTTTGAAGTCATGTGGTAGGTTTACTATTGTGGGGGTCAATAGGTTATTGGAGCAGAACAACCAATCCATGTCTTACGATTTAGGGTGTAATGTCCATATGTCTCTTCATAACTCGTCTATCTCGTTCTGTCATTTCTTAGCCTAGGTGCCTACGTAACAGCCCAATTTCAGTGAAGTCAAAACAATGCTTTCGTAACCACAAATCTGAGCCGGAAAGATAAAATATTTTAATATTATGAAATGATTAGTAGTGTGATAGAAAGGTTGCATGAGAATTTTGATAAGAAAATTTTATCAATTATGTGTTTAATTGTAGAAAGGACTAAATTGCATAAAATGTCAAATTTGATTTCTAGTAGCTATATGGGTTAATTAGCTATGGAATTCAAAACTTGAGGTCCTTATTTGGTAATTAGACCGTTAAAGAAAAGTATGTAGATATTTTTTAGTGAATCATCCATGGAAAAATTAGAAAAGGTTAAGGACTAAATTGGAAAACAAAATAATTAAAAGATGATAATTAATTAAATAGAATTATCATCTTATTTTCATATCATCTTCATCCCCAAATTTTATGGAAGCGCTAGGAGAGAGAAAAGGAACTTTTCAAGCTTAATTGGGTAAGTTTCCACGTCACGTTTCTAGTAATTTTTATATTTTTGAGACCGGGGAAGCTTAATTTATTTATTTGGGGGAATAATTTGAAAAGATATCAAAGAATAAAAAAATTTCCACGGATGAATATGCTGAAATTTAAAATTTTAGGGTATAAAATGAAAGGTTGTTGATAGATAAACTGTAACACCCCCAACCCCGAACCATCGCCGGAACAGGGTTACGAGGCATTACCGGATATATCAAACAATTTGCAAATAATTCTAAAAAAAATAACATTCATAGTATAACTTTAATAACTGATCCCTATAATGAACTTTCAAAGTCTAAAGTCTGAATTAAAAGTGAAATGGGACTCGTTTAAGTATTTCAGAATATATTTTGTTTAATATAAATTTCGGCAGCATTTCTGCTTATTATCATATAATACCCCCTGCAATTTAAACCATATTCATTTCAATCATAACCAATTCATTTTATATATTCATTTTCTATTCTAAATACCTTCTAATCAAACTCAATCAATATAATATCAACTTAAATTTATCAAAGTATTAGTTAGATTAAAATAGATAAACTTCTTTCTTTATAATTCTTAAACTTGTAATACTAACATTTTTAACCATTTATATTCAAAACATAAAAACCTTTATATACTACCTATGTACATGCCACATTACCAAAAGAAAGTATACATCACCAAAAGTTTGCTGAAGTTGGATCTGACTTTGGATGCTGGTTCAGTACTTGACTTCTACAACCTGCACACGGAAACAACCGTACGCTAAGTATACATATACTCAGTGGTATTACCATAATTCAAATTATAAACATAATATTCATATCATATAACCTTAATTTTACTAAACCAATTCAAACATAAGTTTGTCATTTTCAATATATTCATACAATTCAATCTTAGCTATTCAACAATTGAAATCATTCACATTCATATTAAGCCATTATCCATCTCATGAACCAATGGTTCATATTTTCCATTCCCATACTCATATTCAAATCACATTTTCAATTCATGTTCTATTTTCACATTTCTTTCAATGGCTCAACCATTTCATTTTATTCAATTTAACCTTTCCTTTAGTTACCCCTATTAACAGACTCGGACTTTAACGGATACACGGATTCCAACCCAAACACACCAGTACGGCACATTGTGCCTAAAACGGTACATAGTACCTGATCAGAATACGACACATAAGTGCCTGAAACGACACACGAGGTCCCTGATACGACACACGAGGTGCCTGAAATACGACACATAAAGTGCCTGATATACGACACATAAAGTGCCTGATCGGCAAAGCCGATAAATTCCGTACTCTTCCAAATCCTATGACATGCCAATTATATCCGACTCAGCCCGACTAGTTAATAGGGTATTTCAATTCTCAATTTCATTTTCATTTTCATAACAAATTCAATTTCAATATCAATTACACTTCCATTTCAATCCACATACAATTCAATTTCAATACATATTCATCATTCAACTCAATTTCCATTCAATTCAATAAAAACACTTACCTTATAATTTACTTACCTTATAATTTACTTACCATATACATAAATTAATTTAACATTTAATGAATAAATAAATAGTTTGAATTATAGTAATACAAACCCGAATTTGCTTGATTATTCCTCGGTAACCTTCTCCTTTCCCTTGTGGGTTGATGCCTCGAGTTCCTTTTTAGCTACGAAAATAATAATAATTTACATTATTAATTACAACATTAAATTACAATAAATAATTGAATTTTATTCAATTTCTACTCTTCCTCTTCATTCCACATTCTTTATACACAATTCTATTATTTACTTATAAGTTCTTTCTAGGCTGTCTACCTGAGTCATTGTCACTAAATTATCTATATCTTGAGTTAAAGAATTCCAAATTAAGATCCGTAAATTTTCTATGAAACTAGACTCACATATCTTCTTTCCAAAAAATTTTCAGAAATTTTTATTTAGCCAATAAGTACAGTTTATTCTTTGAAATCACCCCTGTTCTGTTGTCTGACAACTCCGTCCACTCTTTACTAAAATTTAATTATATTTTTGTACAGAATTCAAATGATGTTATAGTTTGTTTCTTATAAAACTAGACTCATTAAGGAATCTAACCATGTAAATTATGTCCCCCAATTATTTTTGTACAATTTTTAATGATTTTTCCAAGTCAGAACAGGGGATCTCGAAATCACTCTGAACCAGTCTCACAAAAATCTAAATATCTCAAGATAAAAAATTTCTTTGCTTTATATGTTTCTTTCATATGAAAATAGACTAAATAAGATTTAATTTCATATCTTGTTCAACTTCTACTTCCATTTCTACCATTTTTGGTGATTTTTCAAAGTTACTCTTCTGCTGCTGTCCTAAAGCTGTTTTCTTATGGCTTATTTTGCAATTAAATCCTAGTTAAGTTTACTTATTTTCTTAACTTAATTTATGCTTTGATTCTACTTAAATTCCTTCCATATTCAACTTGATTATATAATTTTCATAATAAAACCCTAATTTATAATTTCTTCCAAATTAATCCCTATAGTAGAAAACTTATAGCTTACCTTACAATTTAATCCTTTTACTAATTCTAACTTAGATTTCATTTAATTTAATCCATAATTCATCTTTTTCTTCAACATCAACTATATTTAAAAACCTAAAAACTCTCAAAATATCAACTTAGTTTCATCAAAATCTTGCTTTAAAGTTTCTAAAATATCAAAATTAAGAGAAAATGGCTAAATTGACTTACCTTTTAAAGCTTAAAGTTTCAAATCCCTAATTTCTCCTTTTTCTTTTCTTTCTTTCTTTTCTTTCCCTTGTGTCGAAATGCTCTCTGTTTCTTTGTTTTGTTTCTTTTCTTCTTTCTTTATGTTATAATATATATATATTTATATAACTTAAATAAAATCTTAGATTTTTATGCATGTATGCCGCCTCAACTTATGCTAAATGGCATATTTGCCATTTTGATCCTTTTTACTTTCTTTTAATCTATAATTAGACTTTTACTCCTTATTCAATTTGATCCTTTTTCCTAATTACTTTAAATTAAGCTAAATTCACTATATAAAAATCTAATTAAACACACTATTAGACTCATAATTACTCCTAATAATTATTTACTAACTCGATTTACTAAGACGGAGGCCCGATAACACACTTTTCCAGTGCCCACGGATTTTGGGTCGTTACATTTCTCCCCCCTTAATAAATTTCGTCCACGAAATTTACCTGAAAATAGGTGAGGATACTGTACTCTCATAATTTCTTCCGGTTCCCAAGTTGCTTCTTCCACACTATGACTTCTCCACAGTACTTTTACCAAAGGAACCCGTTTGTTTCTTAATTCTTTCACTTCTCGAGCTAATATTTGAACTGGTTCTTCTTCATATGACAAATCCGGTCTAATCTCAATGTCTTCAGTAGAAATAACATGAGATGGATCCGATCGATACCTTCGTAACATGGAAACATGAAAAACATCATGAATTTTCTGTAATTCCGGAGGTAAAGCTAGTCGATAGGCAACCGGTCCGATTCTTTCAACTACTTCATACGGCCCAATGTAACGGGGACTTAATTTTCCCTTGCGACCAAATCTCAAAATTTTCTTCCAAGGTGACACCTTTAAAAACACTTTATCACCCACAGAATACTCTATATCCCGTCGCTTCAGATCTGCATAAGACTTTTGTCTGTCAAAAGCTACTTTCAACCTATCTCTAATCTTTTTAACTACTTCTTCAGTCTCCTAAATTAATTCCGGTCCAACTATCTTTTTCTCATTCAACCCTGTCCAACATACCGGTGATCGACATCTTCGACCATATAATGCTTCATATGGAGCCATCTGAATACTAGATTGGTAACTATTATTATAAACAAATTTAGCTAACGGCAAGTATCGTTCCCAACCTGATTCAAAGTCAATAATGAAAACCCGAAGCATGTCTTCTAAAATTTTAATTACCCGTTCTGATTGTCCATCGGTTTGTGGATGAAATGCAGTACTAAAATTAAGCCGAGTACCCAAAGAATCATGTAACTGCTTCCAAAATCTCGATGTAAATCGTGGATCCCGGTCGGAAATTATAGACACTGGAATACCATGCAGTCTCACAATTTCTTGAATATAAACTTCAGCAAGCTTCTGTAGAGACCAATCAGTCCTGACTGCTATGAAATGAGCAGACTTAGTACGTCGATCAACTATCACCCAAATGGCATTCTTTTTGCTCACTGACGGTGGCAACCCCATAACAAAATCCATAGTAATACTATCCCATTTCCATTCAGGAATACTAATAGACTGGAGTAATCCTGTCGGTACCTGATGTTCTGCCTTTACTCGTTGACAAGTCAAACATTTACTGACATATTCAACTGTATCTTTCTTCATCCCTGGCCACCAATAAAGCTCCCTTAAATTACGATACATTTTTGTTCCACCCGGATGCAACGCAAAAGTGCCATCGTGTGCTTCTTGAAGAATCATCTTCTTTAATTCAGAAGTAGTTGGAACACAAATCCGATTTTGAAACCTCAAACAATCATGTTCATCAATACTAAAACTCTCGACTGTACCATTCTGAACCATTTCTCTTTTCTTTAATAATTTGTCATCTTCCATCTGAGCTGCTCTAATCTGATCTAACATCATCGGCTTAACCCTTAACTCAGCTAACAAGCTTCCATCATCATTAACACTGAGCCGAGCAAACATTGCTCGTAATTCAATCGCAGCTTTCCTGCTCAATGCATCAGCTACCACATTTGCTTTTCCTGGATGATAGTCTATAACACAATCATAATCTTTTAGAAGCTCGATCCACCGTCTTTGCCTTAAATTTAAATCTTTCTGTGACAGAAGATATTTGAGAATTTTATGATCTGTGTAAATGTAGCATTTCTCGCCATAAAGATAATGCCTCCAAATCTTTAAAGCAAAAATTACTGCAGCTAGCTCCAAATCATGCGTCGGGTAATTACGTTCATGCGGCTTCAACTGTCTAGATGCATATGCAATGACCTTCCCATCTTGCATCAATACACAAACCAAATCACTCAAAGAAGCATAACTGTACACAATAAAATCTTTCCCCGACTCTGGTAATGTTAATACCGGTGCCTCTGTCAACATTTGCTTCAAAGTCTCAAAACTATTCTGGCACTGATCATCCGAGATAAAAGGAACATTCTTCTACAGTAGTTTAGTCATTGGCATTGCTATCTTCGAGAATCCATTTACAAATCTTCGATAATATCCGGCCAAACCGAGAAAACTACGTACCTCAGACACATTCTTTGGCGCTTTCCACTGAACAATTGCTTCGATCTTCTTCGGGTCAACTCTAATCCCATCGGCAGATACCACATGTCCTAAAAATACCACTTCAGACAACCAGAATTCACATTTACTTAATTTCCCATACAACTGTTTTTCTCGCAGAATCTGTAAAACTTTTCGAAGATGCTGATCATGTTCTGCCTCTGTCTTCGAATATATCAATATATCATCAATAAAGACCACCACAAACTGATCTAGGTATGGTTGGAAAATACGATTCATCAGATCCATGAAAGCAGCTGGAGCGTTGGTCAATCCAAACGGCATTACCAAAAATTCATAATGGCCATAACGAGTACGGAAGGCAGTCTTAGGCACATCATTTTCCTTCACCTTCAGCTGATAATACCCGGATCTCAAATCAATTTTAGAAAATACTGAAGCTCCCTTAAGTTGATCAAACAAGTTGTTTATACGAGGTAAAGGATACCTGTTTTTGATTGTCACTTTGTTCAATTGTCGATAATCAATGCATAATCGCATAGAACCATCTTTCTTTTTAACAAACAATACTGGAGCTCCCCAAGGTGAAAAACTCGGTCGGATAAAGCCTCGATCTAATAAGTCCTGTAACTTCACTTTCAACTCTTTCAACTCAGTAGGCGACATTCGATACGGAGGTATAGAAATTGGTGTTGTACCTGGATACACCTCAATAGCAAATTCAACCTCTCTATTAGGTGGTAAACCCGGTAGTTCTTCTGGAAATACATCTGGAAACTCGCATACAGTCCTAATCTGGCTGCATTGGCTCCCCACTGAATCAGAATTAATAACATATGCCAAATACGCTGAACAACCCTGTTGTAATAATTTGTTAGCTTTTATAGCTGAAATGATACGTGTCGAACAACTGGTACGGATGCCATTCACTTCAATTCTGTCCCCGTTTTTTGCCTGAATACTAAACCTCTTTTTATAGCAATCCAAAACTACCCCATGTTCAAATAACCAATCCATACCCAAAATGATATCGAAATCGCCAAAAGGCATGATCAGCAAATCCACAGGAAACATTTTATCATGTATTATTAACGGGCACCTCCGGCATACTCTATGTACTAACACTGTTTGTCCCAAAGGGCTGGACACTTATATGAAAACTCTAGACATTTCAGATTCTAACTTCCCCGATTCAACTAATTTTAAATTAATATATGAATGTGACGAACCCAGGTCAATTAAAGCATAAATAGGCTCAGAATACAATAAAAATATACCTGTCACGACATCATGTGCATCACCTTCTTCTCGAGTCCGAACCACGTAGGCCCTGGCTGGTGTTCTAGCTTTCGACTGTTGTGTAACTATATCACTGCCCCTTCGTACACCTCCACCTCTGAATACAGAACCACCTCTACCCGAACCTCTGCCTCGAGCAGTAGACACTGATATTTGGGATGTTGTAGGTGTAATATTTTTTTCTTCGGACAATCTCTAACAAAATGCTCTACCGATCCGCAACGGAAGCAGCCTCCGGTTACTTTCCAACATTCACCTAAATGTTTCTTGCCACAATATCCACATTCTGGAATTTCTGTATCCCTGAGTGGACCTCTTACACTACCAGTAGATATCGTCGTCTGTTTTCCCCGACTTATATCCCCTCGATCAGATCTAAAACTAGGTCTCCAACCACCTCTGGATTCTCTAGATCTTTTTGGTAGTGGATTTGAACTAGTTGCTCCTACTCGTTTCCTGGTCAATCCAACTGTTTCTAACTTTTTGTCTAGTCCCAAGACTTGCTCTACCATTTTGGCCCACTCGATCAAATCAACAAATTCAGTAATTCGCTAGGACACTAATTGTAGTTTTATTTCATCTCTTAATACCCGTAAAAACCGTTTACAACTATCAGCCTCTGTTGGAATATATTCTGAAGCATACTTGCTCAATCTGGTAAACTCTTGATCATAATCCAATACTGACATATTACCCTGTTTCAACATTAAAAACTCTTGCTTTTTCTCTTCGATATACATTTCCCCAATATACTTCTTCTGAAATTCTTTTTGAAACAAATCCCAGGTTACCTGATCATCCGGTAAATGTCTAACAACAGATTCCCACCAGAGATATGCTTCCCCTTGTAACAATGATACAGCACATATCAGATTCTCTCGGGGGGTGCAATCTAATTGTTGCAAAACTCTTTTTGTTGATTCTATCCAATTTTCAGCAGCAGACGGATCAAGACCTCTTAGTCCCGAAAACTCTGTGGCTCCATATTTTCTTAACTCTTTAATCGGGGCCCGTCTAACAGTAGGTACTGATGTAGTAGCAGGTAGAGTTCTCGCTACATGCTGTAATGTATTGGCTATAGCTCTTAACAGTTGTGAGTTATCTCTATCTCTTCCTACATTAGGAGGTTGATTATCTAACGGATTCGCAGTAGGTGTAGCAGATTCAGTTTCTTCAATTTCTCGACTTCTAGTATACATTTCCTGTTCAACATCATACATTCTTTCGTCTGACATTTTATCTATAAAACAAAATCAAATAAATATATATCAGCATCCAAAAACCCGATTCAGCTTCGACTCAATAGTGGCATGTACTTCTAGACTCACTCTCGAGCCCGATTTAGCCCGAGAATCGACTAAACCTGATAGCTCTGATACCAATAATTGTAACACCCCCAACCCCGAACCATCACCGGAACAAGGTTACGAGGCATTACCGGATATATCAGACAATTTGCAAATAATTCTAAAAAAAATAACATTCATAGTATAACTTTAATAACTGATCCCTATAATGAACTTTCAAAGTCTAAAGTCTGAATTAAAAGTGAAATGGGACTCGTTTAAGTATTTCAGAATATATTTTGTTTAATATAAATTTCGGCAGCATTTCTGCTTATTATCATATAATACCCCCTGCAATTTAAACCATATTCATTTCAATCATAACCAATTCATTTTATATATTCATTTTCTATTCTAAATACCTTCTAATCAAACTCAATCAATATAATATCAACTTAAATTTCAAAGTATTAGTTAGATTAAAATAGATAAACTTCTTTCTTTATAATTCTTAAACTTGTAATACTAACATTTTTAACCATTTACATTCAAAACATAATAACCTTTATATACAACCTATGTACATGCCACATTACCAAAAGAAAGTATACATCACCAAAAGTTTGCTGAAGTCGGATCTGACTTTGGATGCTGGTTCAGTACTTGACTTCTACAACCTGTGCACGGAAACAACCGTACGCTGAGTATACATATACTCAGTGGTATTACCATAATTCAAATTATAAACATAATATTCATATAACATTTAATGAATAAATAAATAGTTTGAATTATAGTAATACAAACCCGAATTTGCTTGATTATTCCTCAGTAACCTTCTCCTTTCCCTTGTGGGTTGATGCCTCAAGTTTCTTTTTAGCTACGAAAATAATAATAATTTACATTATTAATTACAACATTAAATTACAATAAATAATTTAATTTTATTCAATTTCTACTCTTCCTCTTCATTCCACATTCTTTATACACAATTCTATTATTTACTTATAAGTTCTTTCTAGGCTGTCTACCTGAGTCATTGTAACTAAATTATCTATATCTTGAGTTACAGAATTCCAAATTAAGATCCGTAAATTTTCTATGAAACTAGACTCACATATCTTATTTCCATAAAAGTTTCAGAAATTTTTATTTAGCCAATAAGTACAGTTTATTCTTTGAAATCACCCCTGTTCTGTTGTCTGACAACTCCGTCCACTCTTTACTAAAATTTAATTATCTTTTTGTACAGAATTCAAATGATGTTATAGTTTGTTTCTTATAAAACTAGACTCATTAAGGAATCTAACCATGTAAATTATGTTCCCCAATTATTTTGGTACAATTTTTAATGAGTTTTCCAAGTCAGAACAGGGGATCTCAAAATCACTCTGAACCAGTCTCACAAAAATCTAAATATCTCAAGATACAAAATTTCTTTGCTTTCTATGTTTCTTTCATATGCCAATAGACTCAAGAATCTTTAATTTCATATCTCGTTCAACTTCTACTCCCATTTCTACCATTTTTGGTGATTTTTCAAAGTTACTCTTCTGCTGCTGTCCTAAAGCTGTTTTCTTATGGCTTATTTTGCAATTAAATCCTAGTTAAGTTTACTTATTTTCTTAACTTAATTCATGCTTTGATTCTACTTAAATTCCTTTCATATTCAACTTGATTATATAATTTTCATAATAAAACCCTAATTTATAATTTCTTCCAAATTAATCCCTATAGTAGAAAACTTATAGCTTACCTTACAATTTAATCCTTTTACTAATTCTAACTTAGATTTCATTTAATTTAATCCATAATTCATCTCTTTCTTCAACATCAACTATATTTAAAAACCTAAAAACTCTCAAAATATCAACTTAGTTTCATCAAAATCTTGCTTTAAAGCTTCTAAAATATCAAAATTAAGAGAAAATGGCTAAATTGACTTACCTTTTAAAGCTTAAAGCTTCAAATCCCTAATTTCCCCTTTTTCTTTTCTTTCTTTCTTTTCTTTCCCCTGTGTCGAAATGCTCTCATGTTTCTTTGTTTTGTTTCTTTTCTTCTTTCTTTATGTTATAATATATATATATATATATATATTTATATAACTTAAATAAAATCTTAGATTTTTATGCATGTATGCCGCCTCAACTTATGCTAAATGGCATATTTGCCATTTTGATCCTTTTTACTTTCTTTAATCTATAATTAGACTTTTACTCCTTATTCAATTTGATCCTTTTTCCTAATTACTTTAAATTAAGCTAAATTCACTATATAAAAATCTAATTAAACACACTATTAGACTCATAATTACTCCTAATAATTATTTACTAACTCGATTTACTAAGACGGAGGCCCGATAACACACTTTTCCAGTGCCCACGGATTTTGGGTCGTTACATAAACAACTTTTACAAAGTGAATTTACATGAAAATATGATTTAGGGACTAAATTGAGATTGGTGAAAACTCATGATAAAATTATGATTTTATGGAATTCATGAGTTGCTATTATAGTATATGAAATTCGGCTAGGCTTGAAATAAGGATTAAATTGCATGAATTTCATTTTTCGAGCCTAAGGACGAAATAGGAATTTATGAAAAGTATGGGGACAAAATGGTAATTTTACCTAAGGTGTAAATTGAGTTCAATAGAATATTAAATGTGTTAAATTGATGATTAAATTCAATTATATAGATTCGAAAAGATCGAACAAAGAGTTAGATCATGGAAAGGAGAAGATTTCGGATTAGTAGATTTCAGTTACGAACAAGTATCAAGGTAAGTTCGTATAACTTAGATGAGCATAGAAACATGTTATTTTGAATGCTATATTACATTGAATATGTAATATAAGATTGTATATATAAAATGGTAATTGAAAAGGGTTAAATTCCGTATGAATATTGAATTTTGATGGATAAAGGTGATTTCCCTGATAAAATTGCATGTGTTGCAGAATGGATTTAGCCCAGACGAGTAATCCGAAATGAGCCTCTCGAGTATATGTTTCAATTAGGATTTAGCATGGACTGGTTATCCTAATTGACTGAATTTTGCCTGGACTGGTAATCCAGAATAAACTCTATAGAGAATTCTTTGTCACTGAAAGGATTTAGCCTAGACTGGTAATCCTGACAAAGCTTTTAGAGTGTATGTTACAGACAGAATTTAGCCTATACTGGTAATTCTACTGTATGTTATGTGGCTCAAGAGTGTACCTTAATAGGTACTACTAGATATGAATTGACGGACAATGGAATTGTATACTTTAAATGTACTATCGAAAATATCCATCGAAAAATCCAATAGTTCAACGGATAAAATGATTAATGAGAAATTAGGAATATGAAATGAAAAGAGGAAAACTTGATGGAATATAGCATGTTGAGCTCATCAATGCATTATGGTATATTTGTGATTAACATGTTTGATTGAATGCATGTGGTTAGGTAAAATGCCAAATTGAATGGAAAGTATGCTTTTGAATGGTTTAAATGTTAAATATGATTGGTAAGTTAAATTCTAGTTATACGAGCTTGCTAAACATATAATGCTTATTAGGTTTACTTTTCTCTGTTTTATAGTGCTCAAAGCTTGCGAAGGTTGGAGAACGATCGGAGCATACATCACACTATCCTCTCGTTATTTTGGTATAAATTAAAATCTTGTTTTGGTATAATGGCATGTGTTGGCAAATTTGACCAAATTATGGTTGTATATGTTGAATTTAATCTAGCCATTTGATGTTGTAGATGGATATGGAATAACACATATTTATGTACATATATAAGTATGAAATTATAATGAACAACTCAAATTACATAAGAGGTATGTAACAGCCCATTTTTGACCCTAATCGGAATAGTGGTTTCGGAACCATAAATCCGAGTCAGTAAAATATTTTAATATTATATTCGGATATGATTGAGCATGTGTTAAAATTTCATGAGTTAATTTGTCCGTTTGTGTGTTTAATTTGAGAAAAATGACTAAATCGCATAAGTGGTAAAAGTAGCCTTTTATTTGATTGAATGATTAAATTGATGTGTCTTTATAAAGATGAGGCCTTATGTTGTAAATTACCCTTTTTGCAAGTGTAGTGGGTGGCAATAAGAATGCATTATGCTATTATATGTTTAATTATATTAGTTAAGTTAATAATAATAATAATAATAATATTATGTTATTATTAAATAAAAACAAAACAATAAAGAAACATGCATGTTACTCATCTTCTTGATCGAATATAAAGAAAAGAGAAAAGAAAAACACCTAGCTCCACTCGGCCTTGATTAAGCTTGATTAAGGTATGTGTTTAGCTCAGTTTTTGATAATTTTTACGTTTTTGAGATCGTTGCTTTGTGTTTTAGCTAGCCCATGCTTGAATTTTTGAATTGGTTGTGTATTTCGTGAGTTTCCATTGAAGAAAACTTGTTGTTTTTGTTATTTGATGATGAAATATTAATTATATTTGTTAGATTAACAAGTTTTGTCTTTGAATTTTTCATGAAATTGAGTAGTTAGGACTTAATTGAAAAAAATAAATTTTTAGCGACTAAAATGTGAACTAAATGAAATGTGTGGACTTGTATGTGCATGGGAAACATTCAGCCTAAGCATGGTGTGTGCAAATTTTGCATATTTTGTGTTTTATGCTATAAGGACTAAATTGTAAAAAGTGTAAAATATCAGGGGTAAAAATGTAAATTACCCGTTTATGTGTTTTTGGACTAAATTGAATGCAAATATGTTGAATGAGCTTAATTTTAAATTTATTTAGATCAAGAACAAAAAGGATCGGTAGTGGATCGAGTAAAAGCGTAGTTAATTGAATAGTCAGGAAATCTAGTCCGTCGATATCCAAGGTAAGTTTTTAAGCAATTGGGTTGAATTGAATTTTTGTCTATATTGATGTACATGTATTTAATAGAGGTAGGTATGTATAATGTCATAATGCCAAATGTGATATTGATTGAGAGTTGTAATTAGCCGAATGTGAGGTATACATATATGTTGATGATATAGCTATGTGAGACATTGATTTAAGAGATGAATATGGTTGAATGTGATGAATATTTGTATATCAATGGTATAGTCGAATGTGAATTGATATAGAAATGAAATAAGTAATTTGTATATATATATATATATGCATTTGTAATTGAGGTTTAAGTTTTATATATATGTGTTTATTTTAAAAGAGTAATAAGTTCGAATAATGCACTATGTGTGCGAAATCGGTCATTTGGCACTAAGTGTACGGAATATTAAAGGTAACTGCACTAAGTGTGCGATACGTTACGAGAATTTGACACTAAGTGAGCGAAATGTTAATGTGACGGCACTAAGTGTGCGATATGTTATAGGGTTTGGCATTGAGTGTACGGGTTATTGATTCATCAAGGATATCGATTATTGGAAATATTAAGCGAAATAAAATAAGCAGGTATGTGATGATATATCATATATGGATAGTAAGGTAAGTTTTGGTTGTTGAAATGAAAATTATGTATTATACATATTAATTTGTGACTTATATGGTTTGAAATGTAAGTAAGAAATTTAGTAGGTAATATATATAGACTTGTACAAATGTACATGTATTTGTTTTGAGATGTGGATTGGATTATAGATTTATGTGAAAGCTATTACTGAATGTGGGGATATTCGTCCTAGGGTCATGAAATGTGAAATTTTTCTAATATAATGTTTTAATGCATTGTTATATAATTGCTTATAACTTACTAAGTTGTTAAAGCTTACTTGGTTCTTGGTTGCTCTCATGTTTTAGATTTACTTTGGTGATCATTATGTGCTCGGGGATCATCGCTAAAGCTCGTCACACTATCATCAATATTTTGGTACCTTTTTGAGGTTAAACTTAAAGTTTATGGCATGTATAGATTATATTACCTTTTGAGTCGTTACAAATGATATGTATATATGTATTTATGTATATGCCATGCGAAAATGGCTAAAACATGATATTTTGGGCTTATGTGAATTCGGCCATGATATTAAGTTATGATGAAAGTATAATTTCTGATGTGTTTATGTTTGGTGTTTGAATATGTGGCTTAATTGATCATTAAATTAAATTATAGTTATGAAATTTCGACCATGGTGTTTATATGATGTGGTAAATAATTTCATGATGGGTATGAATGGCGTTATAGGTTACGTATATTTTGGTTGTGCAAAATTGGTCATGATATGCATATATGTGTATAATGAGTTTGATTTATATGTTTTAGGTTATTTATAAGATAGATATGGTTTTGATAATTTGGCTTTGATAATTATAAGAGATGTGATCGATTATATGTTCGGATGATGTTGGCAATTGGTATTGAATTTGGTATATCATAGATTCGGTTAAGTAAGGTTTTGGTATATGTATATTTGGTTTTGATAATAGATAATTTGTTTTAGTTAAGTGAATATAGCAATGTGCATATTCGGCTATTGTAACTTCAATGACCAAATGAATAGTAACTTTTGCTATTTGATGAAAAATGCTTATATATGAATTTGACTATATGGATTTAAGATAGGTATGTTAACATTTAAAGCATATTGTGAAAGTGCATCATTACTTATAATGCATTCAACTATGACCATATGAATAGTAAATATTTGTTATAACTTGTAATAAGAAATATGAAATTAATTATGTGAATGTCTGTTTTGAATTGTGTTTCTGATTAGTAATACCTCGTAACCCATTCTGGCGACAGATACAGGTTAGGGGTGTTACAAGGTAAGTAAAGTAAATAATTTATGATGAAGGTAAGTGATTTTATACAACAAAAAATGGTATAATGGCTTTGTATTTATGTTTAAATTGGTTGGAAAATATTTGTATGTGTTGGTGAAGGAAAATGGCAAAGTTTGGGTGAGAAATGATGCTAGAAAATGGCCTTATTTCGTCTACACGGCTAGACACACACGGGCGTGTGTCTAGACCGTATGTGACACACGGCCTGGTACATGGGCATGTGGTCTGGCTGTGTGTCCTCTGTATTTCAAATTTGCAAAACAAAATACTCATAATTGAACACACGGGCAGAGACACGGGCATGTGTCTCAGCCGTGTAGATGACACGGCCTTGAACATAGGCATGCGGTATGACCGTGTGAAAACTGCACCTAATTTGTAAAAATTAAATTAGCCACACAGCCTGGCACACGGGCGTGTGGCTTGGTTGTTCAACTACTTCATGCCTTATAATTCAGAGAGTTCCACGGGTTAGGGACACGGGCGTGTATAGTCACACGGCTTACAACATGGGCATGTTTTATGATCGTGTAAGTTACATGGCCTGATCACACGGGCGTGTCCCTAGACCACTCGGGCGTGTGGATACTGTTCATAAGAGAAATTATGAAATTTTGCGAAAAAATTTTAGTGATCCCGATTTAGTCCCGATTCGACTCTAATGTTCATATTGGGCCTCGAGGGTCCATTAAAAGGATGTTATGCATAATCTCGGAATGAATAATAAATTCCTTGAATTAATTGAAATTGTTATTTAAACTTCGGTAATATTCTATAACCCTGTTCTGGTGACGAATACGGGTTAGAGGCATTACATTTGTTGGTATCAGAACTATGGTTTAGCCGGTTCATGGACTAACGTAGCAAGTATGAGTTTAGCTATACTTTTCATTATGTAAATTGTGATAGCGTGATATCTCCTGACCATTTTTAAATGTATTTTTCATATAGTAAATATCTTCCGACCGAACTAGAGCTAATCTTGAGGAAGCTGAGAGTACTGCTCAAGCTTCCGTACAAAAAGCTACATCTAGTAGTAGAAGGCCCGAGTCTGCGGGCCGAGATGATGAGGGTAAAGCTACATTCTTTCAAATGATGAATGTGTGGTTTACAGAATATATAATAACAAATCCTGTTGTTCAGCAACCTCCCCCACCTGCTCGTCAACTGATTCTTGAGATACCACAGGGTTCTGAATCAGTTAGAATTGGTAAGGCTTCGGCTGATAAAATCAAAAAATATGGGGCTGAGGAATTCAGAGCTACTACAGATGATGATGCAGAATAGGCTGAGTTTTGGCTGGAGAATACTATTCGGGTATTAGATGAATTGTCTTGTTCACCAGCCGACTGTCTGAAATGTGTTGTTTCTTTATTGAAAGACACAGCCTATCATTGGTGAAAAACTATAACTTCTATTGTTTTGAAAGAAAACATTACATGGGAGTTCTTCCAAACAGAATTCAGAAAGAAATACATTAGTCAGAGATTCTTGGTCCAAAAAATAAAAGAATTCTTAGAACTTAAACAGGGGAACATGATAATGTCAGAATATGAACAGAAATTTGTTCGACTGAGTAAATATGCTTAAGAATGGGTTCAAACTTAGGCTGAAATGTGCAAACGATTTGAAGAAGGGTTGAATGAAGATATTAAGTTGTTGATTGGTATTTTTGAAATAAGAAAATTTGTAGTATTGGCTAACCGAGCACTAAAAGCAGAAGAATTGAGCAAAGAAAAGAAACAAGCTAAAAGAGAAGCTCGGGTTTCTGGTAAGAGATTTATGGGAAAGTCCCAATTATCTGCTTCAAAGAAATTAAAGAAATACTCTGATCATTTTACCACATTTAAAGGATATTCTGGTAAAGAGCGAGGTTCTCAATGCTTTAATCCTAAATCATCGTCCCCATCAGTAACCAATGTTGGTAGTGTCGGCAGTTCAAAACTAAAATATAAACATTGTAATAAGTTTCATTTTGAGGAATGTCATCTAAGAAGTGGGGCTTGTTATAGATGTGGTTCTTTTGATCATTTTCTCAAAGATTGTCCGGAAAGAGGGGAAAAAAGGTTGAACAGATTTCAAAGCTGAGTAATATTATCTCTAGAAGTAGACCACCTCGATACCCTGCAAACGTGGGTGGTAGCCGAAGCGCTACAAAAGACTCAACAGTTAAATTTGAGGCACGAGCACCTACGAGAACCTATGCTATACGTGCTAGAGAGGATGCCTCTGCTCTAGACGTCATTACTGGTACATTTTCTTTACTTGGCACTGATATTATTGCTTTAATTGATCCTGGTTTCACACACTCGTATATATGCACAAAATTAGTATCTGTTAAAAATTTACCGGTTGAATTCACTGAATTTGTGGTGGAAGTTTCGGATCCCTTAGGTTAATGTGTGATGGTGGATAAAGTTTGTAAAAACTGTCCATTGATGGTAAAGGGTAAATGCTTCTTGGCTGATTTAATGCTACTGTCTTTTGATGAATTCGATGTGATTTTGGGAATGGACTGGTTAACTCAACATGATACGGTAGTGAATTGTAAACAGAAATACATTGCGCTTAAATGCCAAAATGGGGAATTACTTCATGTTGAATCAAATAAATTGGATGGGTTGTCTAATGTGATTTCAGCCACAACAGCACAAAAATGTATCAGAAAGGGATATGATCTTATATTGCATATGTGTTAGATACAAAAATAACTAAGTCAAAGATTCAGTCAGTGCAGGTAGTGTGTGAATTTTCTGATGTGTTTCAGGAAGAATTGCCTGGTTTGCCACCGGTTAGAGAAGTGGAGTTCTCTATAGACCTTATTCCGGGAACAACACCAATATCAATAACACATTATAGAATGGCTCCTGCTGAGTTGAAATAGTTGAAAGCACAGTTACAAGAATTAATTTACAAAGGCTTTGCTCAACCTAGTTTTTCACCGTGGGGTGCACTAGTATTGTTTGTAAAGAAGAAGGATAGATCTTTGAGGCTATGTATTGATTACAAACAACTTAATAAAGTTACAGTAAATAATAAGTATCCGTTGCCTCGTATAGATAATTTGTTTGATCAGTTGAAAGGTGCCACTGTATTTTCAAAAATTGATATTCGTTCCGGTTACTACCAACTACAAGTAAAAGATTCAGATGTTCCGAAGATGGCTTTTAAAACCAGGTATAGCCACTATGAGTTTTTAGTGATGCCATTTGGGTTGACTAATGCACTGACAGCATTTATGGATTTGATGAACAGAATCTTCAGACCGTACCTAGACAGGTTTGTGGTTGTATACATTGATGACATTTTGGTTTATTCTCGAGATGAAAATTAGCATGCTAATCATCTGAGAATTGTATTGCAAACTCTATGAGAGAAACAATTGTATGCCAAGTTCAGTAAATGTGAATTTTGGCTACGGGAAGTCAGATTTCTTGGACATATTGTATCTGTTGTAGGAATCAGGGTAGACCCGAGTAAATTTTCAGCAATTGTTAATTGGAATCTACCAAAGAGTGTGTCAGAAGTCAGAAGTTTCCTGGATCTAGCTGGATATTATCGGAGATTTGTTAAAGGGTTTTCAATGATAACTTCTTTGATGACTCGACTGTTGTAGAAAGATGTGAAGTTCGAGTGAAATGATAAATGTTAGCAAAGTTTTGACAGGTTAAAAGCTCTATTGACTGAAGCACCAGTGTTGGTACAGCCTGAATGGGGTAATGAATTTGTGATTTATAGTGATGCATCTTTGAATAGTTTAGGTTACGTATTGATGCAAGAAGGTAAAGTAATTGCCTATGTTTCAAGACAACTGAAACCACATGAAAAGAATTACCCGATACATGATCTGGAATTAGCAACTATTGTGTTTGCATAGAAAATATGGCGACATTATTTATATGGTGAAAAATGTCATATCTTCATTGATAATAAAAGTTTGAAATACTTGATGACACAGAAAGATTTGAACTTGAGACAACGCAAGTGGCTGGAATTATTGAAAGATTATGATCTTGTTATTGATTATCATCCAGGTAAAGCTAACGTAGTTGCAGATGCTTTGAGTAGAAAGTCTTTATTTGCTTTGCTAGCAATGAATACTCGGTTATCTTTATCTGATGATGGTTCTATCATAGCTGAATTGGAAGCTAGACCAACAATTTTGCAACAAATTTGTGAAGTTCAAAAGAATGATGTCGAGCTACAAGCAAAACGAGAACAATATAAATTAAATTCTGACTCAGAATTTCAAGTTAGGTCTGATGATTGTTTAATGTTCAGAGGCAGATTGTGTGTACCGAAGAATTCAGAGTTGGTACAGAAGATTTTATATGAAGCTCACAATGGTATAATGTCTATTCATCCTGATAGCAATAAATGTACAATGATTTGAAAAAGATGTACTGGTGGCTGGGAATGAAACGAGATATTTCTGAATTTTTATCTAAATGTTTGATATGTCAGCAAGTGAAAGCTAAACATCAGGTGCCATCGGATTTGTTACAGCTAGTGGTTATTCCAGAATGGAAATGGGAAAGAATTACAATGGATTTCGTATTGGGATTACCTTTGACTTCGAGGAAGAAGGATGCTATTTGGGTAATTGTTGACCGGTTAACAAAGTCTACACACTTTATACCGGTACGTATGGATTTTTCCTTAGATGAATTGGCTGAATTATATGTATATGAGATTGTTAGATTACATAGGGTGCCAGTTTTTATTATTTCTGATAAAGATCCCCGGTTTACATCCCAATTTTGGAATGAATTACAAGAAGCACTGGGTACACGATTGCATTTCAGTACTTCATTTCATCCTCAGATAAATGGCTAATCTGAACGTGTTATACAAATTTTGGAGGATATGTTACGATGTTGTGTACTTGAATTTGAAGGCAATTGGGAAAAATATTTACCTTTGATTGAATTTGCTTAAAACAAAAGTTATCAATCTAGTATCAAAATGGCACTATATGAAGCTCTGTATGGTTGGAAATGTAGAACAACATTGTATGGGACAGAGCTCAGTGAAAAGAAGATTCATAGAGTTGATCTAATCCGTGAAACGGAAGAAAAAGTAAAGGTGATACGTGACAATTTGAAAGCAGCCTCAGATTATCAAAAGTCTTATGTCGATTTAAAAAGAAAAGAAATAGAATTTGATATTGGTGATAAGGTATTCTTGAAAGTGTCACTTGGAAGAAAGTTCTTCGATTTGGTCGAAAAGGGAAATTGAGTCCAAAGTTCATCGGGCCATATGAAATTATTGAAGGAATTGGATCGGATACATATCGGTTGGCATTACCACTAGAACTTGATAAGATTCATATGTTGAGATGGTATCGATCAGATCCTTCACATGTTATCTCTCCGACAGAAGTTGAAATTCAGCCTGATATGACGTATAGTGAAGAACTGATTAAAATCTTAGCACGAGTGACAAAAGAGTTAAGAAATAAAAAAGTAGCATTGGTAAAAGTTCTTTGGCAAAAATATGGAATAGAAGAAGCTACCTGGGAGCCAAAGGATACCATAAAAAAGTAGTACTTGAATCTTTTTACTGGTAAGATTTTCAAGGACGAAAATCCTTAAGGGAGAGAATTGTAACGGCCTAGTTTCAATGAAGTCGGAACAGTGGTTTCGTAACCACAAATTCGAGCCGAAAAGATAAAGTATTTTAATATTATTAAATGATTAGTAATGTGATAGAAAGGTTGCATGAGAATTTTGATAAGAAAATTTTATCAATTATGTGTTTAATTGTAAAAAGGACTAAATTGCATAAAATATCAAATTTGAATTCTAGTAGCTATATGGGTTAATTAGCTATGGAATTCAAAACTTGAGGTCCTTATTTTGTAATTAGACCATTAAAGAAAAGTATATAGATATTTTTTAGTGAATCATCAATGGAAAAATTAGAAAAGGTTAAGGACTAAATTGGAAAAATAAAATAATTAAAAGATGATAATTAATTAAATAGAATTATCATCTTATTTTCATATCATCTTCATCCCCAAATTTTATGAAAGCCCTAGGAGAGAGAAAATGAACTTTTCAAGCTTAATTGGGTAAGTTTTCAAGTCTCGTTTTTAGTATTTTTTATATTTTTGAGATCGGGGAAGCTCAATTTATCTATTTGGGGGATTAATTTGAATAGATATCAAAGTATAGAAAATTTTCCATGAATGAAAATGCTGAAATTTAAAATTTTATGGTAGAAAATGAAAGGTTGTTGATAGATAAACAACTTTTACAAAGTGAATTTACATGAAAATATGATTTAAGGACTAAATTGAAAAATGGTGAAAACCCATGATAAAATTTTGATTTTTATGGAATTCATGAGCTACTATTATAGTATATGAAATTCGGCTAGGCTGGAAATAAGGATTAAATTGCATGAATTTCATTTTCTGAGCCTAGGGATAAAATTAGAATTTATGAAAAGTATGGGGGCAAAATGGTAATTTTTCTTAAGGTGTAAATTGAGTTCAATGGAATATGAAATGTGTTAAATTGATGATTAAATTCAATTATATAGATCCGGAAAGATCTAACAAAGAGTTAGATCGTGGAAAAGAGATTTCAGATTAGTAGATTTTAGTTACGAACAAGTATCAAGGTAAGTTCGTATAACTTAGATGAGCATAGAAACGTGTTATTTTGAATGCTATATTACATTGAATATGCTATATGAGATTGTATATATAAAATGGTATATGTTGGAAATTATTAAAAAGGGTTAAATTCCGTGTGAATATTGAATTTCGATGGATAAATGTGATTTTCCTGATAAAATTGCTTGTGTTACATAATGGATTTAGCCTGGACGGGTAATCTGAAATGAGCCTCTCGAGTATATGTTTCAATAGGATTTAGCCTGGACTGGTAATCTTAATTGACTGGATTTTGCCTGGACTGGTAATCTAGAATAAACTCTATAGAGAATTCTTTGTCATTGAAAGGATTTAGCCTGGACTGGTAATCCTGACAAAGCTCTTAGAGTGTATGTTACAGATAGAATTTAGCCTGGAGTGGTAATTCTGTTATATGTTATGTGGTTCGAGAGTGTACCTTAATAGGTACTACTGGATATGAATTGACGGACAATGGAATTGTATACTTTAAATGTATTATTAGAAATATCCATCAGAAAATCCAATAGTTCAACGGATAAAATGATTAATGAGACATGAGGAATATGAAATGAAAAGAGGAAAACTTGATGGAATAAAGCATGATGAGCTCATTAATGCATTATGGTATATTTTTGATTAACATGTTTGATTGAATGCATGTGGTTAGGAAAAATGCCAAATTGAATGGAAAATATGCTTTTGAATGGTTTAAATGTTAACTATGATTGGTAAGTTAAATTTTGGTTATACGAGCTTGCTAAGCATATAATGCTTATTAGGTTTATTTTTCCCTATTTTATAGTGCGCAAAGCTCGTGAAGGTTAGAGAACAGTTGGAGCATACATCACACTATCCTCCCGTTATTTTGGTATAAATTAAAATCTTGTTTTGGTATAATGGCATGTATAGGCAAATTTGACCAAATTATGGTTGTATATGTTGAATTTATTCTAGCCATTGGAATGACTAGAGAAACTTGTTTTGATGTTGTAGATGGATATGGAATAACACATGTTTATGTACATATATAAGTATGAAATTATAATGAACAACTCAAATTACATAAGAGGTAGTAAAGTAAATAATTTATGATGAAGGTAAGTGATTTTATACAATAAAAAATGGTATAATGGCTTTGTATTTATGCTTGAATTGGTTGGAAAATATTTGTATGTGTTGGTGCAGGAAAATGGCAAAGTTTGGGTGAGAAATGATGCTAGGAAATGACCTTATTTCGTCCACACGGGTAGACACACAGGCGTGTGTCTAGACCGTGTGTGACACACGGCCTGGTACATGGGCGTGGTTGGCCGTGTGTCCCCTGTATTTCAAATTTGCAAAACAAAATGCTTAGAATTGAGCACACGGGTAGAGACACGGGCGTGTGTCTCAGCCGTGTGGATGACACGGCCTTGAACATGGGCGTGCGTTATGGCCTTGTGAAAACTGCACCTAATTTGTAAAAATTAAATTAACCACATGGCCTATCACATAGGCGTATGACTTGGTCGTGTGACTTCAATTACTTCATGCCTTATAAGTCAGAGAGTTACACCAGTTAGGGACATCGGCTACAACATGGGCATGTTTTATGACCGTGTAAGTCACACGGCCTGATCACACGGGCGTGTGGATACTGTTCACAAGAGAAATTTTGAAATTTTGTGAAAAATTTTTAGTGATCCCGACTTATTGCCAATTTGATTCTAATGTTCATATTGGGCCTCGAGGGTCCATTTAAGGGACGTTATGCATAATCTCGGAACGAATTAATTGAAATTGTTCTGTAAACTTCGGTAATACTCCGTAACCTTGTTCCGGTGACGAATACGGGTTAGGGGCGTTACAGCCTAGGGCCTCGCCCTGCATGTTTACATTGTCTTGAAAATTAGAGTTATCAAAATGTGCCTTCCTTCATAGCTACTGGTTCTAATTCAGCAGCTCTTGCTGAACAACATGTTACTGTTTGAATCGTGCCTCCTGAGCAGCCATCTACTCCCTTATAAGTCCCATTCGCTCTTAAAGGGCCAATAACTACTGCGAGGATGCCTCTTGGTTGCGAGGGAGTGACAACCCCTTATTGGTAGAAATGTTCAAGTCCAAAGGACTAGAAGCTCCCCAATAAACTATGTTGTCGAGGTTTTCTGGTCTATTGGCTAACCATTTGGTGAATAAGTCTGTTTCATTATACTGGTCACTAGAACTTGACGCTCCGGCCTATCTCGATTAAGAGTTGAAGTGGAAATTTTCACTCGGGTAAGCCTTGCTTTGAAAACTGAAGAAAACTTAATTAAACTCGAAAAAATCTGATGATCGAAAGTTTGTCTATGTTCACTGCACCAATTGTTGAGTAATATTTTATTGTATGTTATTGATAGGAGTGTTCGGGTATTTATACATGTTGTTATAGATGCTATTATAGCTCATGATAAGGCCCATTATTTTGTCTTGATTCCGCTGCCTTTAGCACTGACATTCTCTACGAACTCCAGGTTTGCTGGACAAGTGTCTATGGAGCAAGCGGTCTTTTCTATTCCTAGGACCGACATTCTGGGTGGGCTTCATACCTGTTGGACACGTGTCTGGGCGGCCTGCGGAGTATGCAACCCTTTTTGCGAGCTCTCTAGGTGCATGCGAGCTGAGAAAGTGGTCTTTCCTGGGTCCCTGCGAGCTGGATCTATGACCTTGCGTTACGAGCTGGGTCTTTGGTTTTGCCTTGCGAACTGAGTCTGTGAGCTCGCTCTGCGAGTAGGGTCTGTAAAATCGCCTTGCTATCCTCTTGTTGCTCGCTTCGCACTCAATCTTCTGGTGGGACCTATCTGGGTCACGGGTCGGAGACCCGGATCCCTAATGGGGCTTGGGTTGGTGATTACTGATGTATAATAGATAAATATTATGAATTTGCCTATAAAAAGTTTGTCATATTCAATAACAAGTGCTGTATAAACTTTGTATAACCAATGGGTCGATCACTGCACAACAGGTCGCATCATAACCATTTCGATGTTATTAATCCGAGGATTCGGGCATACTTGGATGTAACTGGTTTTGATTTAGGGCTTCTAAATGTATCGAAATTTGATAGTTCCGTTGGTTGAACAGTAAAATCTTGAGACCTGTACTTTTCACTTACCGTGTGATAAGTGCAGAAGATGTTACCGTATTACTTGGTGTTCCCGTTGATGGAATAGCTTTAACTAGACAGACAAGACTGAATGTGTTGAAAGTTTGCTAGGAATTGCTCGAAAGTTATCATAATCCTTGTGTATTTGACTTCAGAGTTTTTACTGTATAATTTGGGTAAATAAAACTCAACCAATATCATTTAAAAATAAATTATTAAAATAATATTATTTGGGTGAAAATCCCAACAATAACCTGCCTAGCAAGTTGCAATTTTCTCGACTTAACAGAAACAGTCAAAACACCAGCAAAACTGAATTGATTGCATCCAATAGACAAATTCCTTTACTCCTTATAAAACCTAAACGCTTCCTCAAAATGCCCGCTTTGGGCATAAGCAATTACCATCGTATTCCACAAAACAATCTCTTTGGGGGCATCTGATCGAACAACATTCTTGCAGGCTTTTGCATACACAGATAACATATTATTAACATAAAATAAATTTCTAGTACCCATTTTATCGAAAACTTTGGGAGCGCCAAATGATTGGCTAAAAAAGTGTCGGGCTGAAGGTCTAGAAACTTGTGGAGTTCGAAAGACTTGGCTCTTGCGCATTGTTGTAAGAAACTAGAGTTGGATAGGGTAAGCAACTGCCGTGAAAAAGAATACTTTTAAAAGACAATAATGGGGTTTTCCGAAGAAGCGGCTTTTGGCATTGGAGAGGGACATCATGTGAAAGGAAAAATGGAGCTTTCCTGGTTCCTCATGTCACTATACTTGTTAGGTCCAATGAAGGTGTTGGCTGTTGCGGCAATTAGTGCGGCTGTTGGTGTTGGATTCACGAGGCAAATTTGGACTGGAGTTCGCCATTTCTCATTACTGGGCTGAATCTGAAACTTGTTGAATCAAATCCAAACCCAACTTATAAGGAATTTATTTTTAATTAAATAAACTTTTTTTTATTTTGTTTATGAAAGTTTGTGGCATTTGGGAAAGTGGAAAAGTAAAGTAAAATAAGGAAATTTTTGGACATTTCGCCATAAATATTTCATTATTTTTGTTTAAGTGAGGGTTTTATTTTTAATTTTAAATTTTAAAACAGAGAAAAAGGATATTTGAATATTCAAATTAAGAGAAAAAGTAAAGAGTTTCAAAATATTTTTATCCATAAGCTACTTTATTAAAATGTCATAATTGGAAAGAATTATTACAACAAATCATTTTTATTTTAGTTATTCTTTCTAAAAACAATTGATTTTATCTTGAACTGAATCTTTTATCATTTCCGTTTTTGTAATTAAAATTAAATATTGGCAAATTTATATCTTAAAAAAAGGTTTGCAATTTGGGTTACTCAAAGGCGCAATCAATCAGGAAAGATTGGACGGCCCACAATCTCTCCCTGTCTGTCCCTCTCGAATAAGGTATGATCACGTGACTGTATCCATTTGATAGGCTAAATTTCCTTTTTTTCTAACTTTAATTTTCTTATCACCGTCATTCGGCGTTTTTCATTATCATACTAATCAACCATCTCTCACCGTTCGATAACATCCCAACCTCCATTCTCATCCCTTGATTACCTTCTTACCCGTAATACATCATTTCTTGTGCAGTTGCAGTAGATGTGGAAATAGAGGAAAATAGAAAAAGGCATATATATAAACCAACCACAGATACTTTGACTCTCTAATCTGTCTCTCATTATAGTACAGGAAACCCTTTTCTTTTTCTCTATCTGAAAATCACTGCACCATAAAGACCAGGTAACCTTTTTATTTTTTTTTATTATAATTACTATCTCTCTTTTATTATTATTTACATTTATGAACTTGGGATCTGATTTGTTTTGGAAAGATGATGTTTCGGTTCTGAAGAACTAGACCGATCCATTTTCTTTCTTTAACATTTGGATTCATATTGCTTTTTTATGTTGGGGTTTTAGAAAAGGATGGGTTTTCGTTTTGTAGGTGCTTCTTGTAATTATTCTTTATTGATTATTCAGATGGTTAGTGGTTATAATGGGCTCTCTCTCTTTGTTCTAATCTTCTTCCTGAGTTTAGGTTTTTGAAGCAACATTTGTGAAAATGGAAAATGGGGTAGTAATGGTAGATAATAAGATTGCGGAAGAAAGAGTTGCCAATGAGGAACTGAAGGTGAGGTTTGCTGGGGATTCCGGTGAAACAGAAGAACCAGTAGGTGAGGTTTTTGAGGAGGCAAGCGCAACACTGGAGAATTTGCAAGAACAGGCAGAAAAATCTGGAGTGGATGGCGGCAGTTTTGTTGAGGATGCAATTGGAAATGTTGAGACGTTTGGCGATACTGGTTCAGAGGTAGTTAAGGAGAACTTGAATTTAGAACCTGAAGCAGAGACCTTTCAAGAGGCTATTGAAACTCAGGAGAACGCCGTTCCAAGTGAGGTTGGAACTCAGGAGGCTGTGGCAGAGTTGGTGGACCTGCAGAAAGGTGAGAGTGTGGGTGGTGGTGTGGTGTCAGATAAGATTGACGAGGGAGGGACTGAAATGGGCAAAAAGAATGATGAATTGAAAGGTGGGAAGGAAGTACCTGAAATCAGTGGTACTGGAGAAGCAGAAGTTCCGAGGGATGAGGAAAAAAGAAATCTCAAGTCTGATTCAGGAATGGAGATGCCTGTAAAAGGAGATACTGATCAGGGAAAAGAGAGTACGGAAGTGAAATGTGCCACAGCTGATCTTGGTTCAGTAGACGGAAATGAAGATGAAAAGGTTTTCGCTGCTGTGGAGGTGGAGGATAACATGAATGGAGAACTAAAAGATTTATTGAATGTTAGAGACATGAAGCTTAATAGTGAGATTGATGAACTGAAAGATGGGCTGTCTGAGCCAAGGAAATCTGTTGAAGAGACAGTTGCTTCTGCAGATGAACTAAAAGATTTATTGAATGCTAGGGACATGAAGCTTAATAGTGAGATTGATGAACTGAAAGATAGGCTGTCTGAGCCAAGGAAATCTGTTGAAGAGACAGTTGCTTCTGCAGATAGAAACTTATCCTCTTCAGAAAAGTTTGCAGATGAGAGGAATGAGAAGATTGACGCTGGTAAAGCTGATAAGATTGACGAGGCAGGTACTGAAATGGGCGAAAAGACTGATGAATTGAATGGTGGGAAGGAAGTACTTGAAATCAATGGTACCGGAGAAACAGAAGTTCCAAGGGACGAGGAAAAAAGAAGTCTCAAGTCTGATAAAGTAATTGAGATGCCTGTAAAAGGAGATACTGATCAGGGACAAGAGTGTACAGAAGTAAAAGGGGCTCCAGCTGGTCTTGATTCAGTGGATGGTGGAGATGAAGATGAAATCAATGGTACCGGAGAAACAGAAGTTCCAAGGGATGAGGAAAAAATAAGTCTCAAGTCTGATACAGTAATTGAGATGCCTGTAAAAGGAGATACTGATCAGGGACAAGAGTGTACAGAAGTAAAAGGGGCTACAGCTGGTCTTGATTCAGTGGATGGTGGAGATGAAGATGAAAAAGCAAATAAGGCTTTTGCTGCTATGGAGGTGGAGGAAAACATGAATGGAAAAGTAGAAGATTTATCATATGCTAGGGACATGAAGCATAATGGTGAGATTGATGAACTGAAACATACGCAATCTGAGCCGAGTAAATCTGTTGAAGGAACAGTTGCTTCTGCAGTTGGAAACTTGTCCTCTTCAGAAAAGTTTACAGATGAGAGGAATGAGAAAATTGAGTCGGGTAAAGCTGATTTGAGGACAGAGGTTCATGATGGTTTTCAATCTCGGCTCCCTGATGAAATGGTGGGTAATAAATGTCAAGATATTAATTTTGTGATTGAACATTCTGATGATAAAGCAGAGAAAAATCAAGAAGATAAGCAAAGCACCCAAGTGACCATAGAGCAGGAAGTGCAACATGCTCCAGGATCTTCAGTGTCTGCTAAAGCCAAAGAATTTGGGAAAAAAGTGGACATGGCTCAGGAGCCTAAGCCAAACAACTCTGTCACTAGAGAATGTGAAATTCTACCTGCTCCAGCATTGTCATCATCTGTTAAATCTACAAACCCTGTTATCTCTTCTCATCCTGCTGGCCTTGGGCGCGCTGCTCCATTATTGGAACCTGCCACCAGGGTGGTGCAGCAGCCTCGTGCAAATGGAAGTGTCTCTCAGGCACAGGCACAGGCACATCAAATTGAAGATACTGGCAATGTGGAGGCTGAGGAGAATGATGAGACTCGCGAAAAGCTTCAGTTGATTAGAGTTAAGTTTTTGAGGCTTGCAAATAGGCTCGGGCAGACTCCCCATAATGTTGTTGTGGCACAGGTTTTGTACAGGCTAGGATTAGCTGAGCAGCTCCGGGGGAGAAATGGGGGCAGGGTTGGTGCCTTCAGCTTTGACCGTGCAAGTGCTATGGCTGAACAGCTTGAGGCAGCTGGAAATGAACCCCTTGATTTCTCCTGTACAATTATGGTCCTTGGGAAGACCGGAGTTGGTAAAAGTGCTACTATTAATTCAATATTTGATGAAGTCAAGTTTGGCACTGATGCTTTCCAGACTGGTACCAAAAAGGTTCAGGATGTTGTGGGTACTGTGCATGGTATTAAAGTTCGTGTAATTGACACACCAGGCCTTCTTCCTTCCTGGTCTGACCAATGCCAGAACGAGAAGATCCTTCACTCCGTTAAGCGTTTCATTAAGAAAACACCTCCAGATATTGTGTTGTACCTCGATAGGTTGGACATGCAAACGAGGGATTTTGGTGATATGCCCCTCTTGCGTACCATAACTGAGGTCTTTGGTCCCTCTATATGGTTTAATGCAATTGTGGTTTTGACTCATGCAGCTTCTGCTCCACCAGATGGTCCTAATGGTACTGCTTCTAGCTATGACATGTTTGTCACTCAACGTTCTCATGTTGTACAGCAGGCTATTCGTCAGGCAGCTGGGGATATGCGACTCATGAATCCTGTTTCATTAGTGGAGAATCACTCTGCATGTAGAACAAATAGGGCAGGCCAGAGGGTTTTGCCAAATGGTCAGGTCTGGAAGCCTCATTTGTTGTTGCTTTCCTTAGCATCTAAAATTCTGGCCGAGGCAAACACACTTTTGAAGTTGCAAGATACTCCCCCAGGAAAGCCTTTTGCTACTCGAGCAAGAACACCTCCTTTACCTTACCTTCTTTCATCTCTTCTTCAATCGAGACCGCAAGTTAAGCTTCCTGAAGAGCTGTATGGTGATGAGGATGGATTAGATGATGATTTGGATGAATCCTCCGACTCCGAGGATGAACCAGAATATGATGAGCTGCCACCTTTCAAGCGGTTGAGTAAAGCACAAATAGCAAAGCTTAGTAAAGCTCAGAAAAAAGCGTATTTTGATGAGTTGGAATATAGAGAAAAGCTTTTTATGAAGAAGCAACTGAAGGAAGAGAAAAAGCAGCGAAAGATGATGAAGAAAATGGCATCTGCAGCCAAGGATCTGCCAAGTGAGTATGGTGAAAATGGAGAAGAAGAAAGTAGTGGTGCTTCTTCTGTTCCAGTTCCCATGCCAGATTTGGCGTTGCCTGCTTCTTTTGATTCTGATAATCCAACTCATCGCTATCGTTCCCTTGATTCCTCCAACCCATGGCTTGTTAGGCCAGTTCTAGATACTCATGGTTGGGATCATGATGTTGGTTACGAAGGTATTAATGTCGAGAGACTGTTCGTTGCAAAAAAGAAATTTCCTATTTCATTTTCTGGCCAGGTTACAAAGGACAAAAGGGATGCCAATGTCCAAATGGAACTGGCCAGTTCTTTAAAGCACGGGGAAGGTAAAGCAACTTCATTGGGTTTTGATATGCAGACTGTTGGAAAGGACTTAGCCTATACACTGCGCAGCGAGACCAGGTTTAGTAATCTGAAGAAGAATAAGGCAATAGCTGGCATCTCAGTTACACTCTTAGGTGATGCACTATCAGCTGGAGTGAAATTTGAAGACAAACTGATTGCTAATAAGAAGTTCCAGGTAGTCATGGCTGGGGGTGCTATGACTGGACGTGGCGATCTTGCTTATGGGGGCAGCTTGGAAGCACAATTGAGGGATAAAGATTACCCTCTGGGTCGCTCCTTATCTACACTTGGCCTATCTATCATGGATTGGCATGGAGATCTTGCCATTGGATGCAATATACAGTCACAGGTGCCTGTTGGACGGTCTACGAATCTAATAGCTCGTGCCAATCTGAATAACAAAGGTGCAGGACAAGTCAGTTTACGAATAAATAGCTCTGAACAGCTTCAGGTTGCTTTGATTGCTGTCCTTCCTTTACTGAAAAAACTATTTGAATATTCACATCAAGTGCAGTATGGACAATGATGAGAATTAGGTTGCTACGGATAAGACAAATTTTTAAAAATGGCCAACTCTCTGTGGTCTTTCAAGAGGTGAGTGAAACTCTGAAAGTAAGGTGCTGAAATTTCTATAATATTTTTCTACCATTTCTTTTATCTTTGCTGGATATGGTGATTGTAGTTTTGTTGTTTAGATATTTTGCATAATAAGGTTATTTTTGTTCCCATGAAATCATCCTCTCCTCAATCAAGAGTTGCTTCTTTTCTCACTTTCCTACATTATTAATATACTATAGGATAAATAGCCAAAATATTCTACAAATAGGTTTATTTACATGTATATAATTGATGATGAGGTGGCATTTCAATATTCATCATGGCCGGAATTAGAAATGTAGTGGCACATTATAAAAGATCACTTGCAAGGGGGTTAACTTGCAGGTGACACCGCTTGAGCCAGTATGAAGCGTAAGGCAGAGATGAGGACGCCCTTAGTGCTGCAACCTGTGAGGGTCCCTATTCTTCTGGGGGATAACAACTGCAATTGAATTGTAAGGGGTCTCCTCTCCCTTGAAGGCCTTCCCAAAGGGTCATAGCAGTCCCATTTCTCTTGGCGGCCAGTGCATAGATAAGAGCAATCTTTGACTCAGGGTCAGTACTCTCCAGTAGCATTTGTGTCTTCCTTTTCAACCCTCAGCTGCCAAGACTAATGAGGTTAGGAAATTTGTTTATTCTAGATTATAGCAGTAAGGGCGACATATTTAAGACCCTGAGATTACAGAGCGGATAGATTTAACTGTTGTAGGGATCTTCTAGTGCACTTATGAACTAAGAATTTCAAAGTTGAAGACGATGGCCTCAGTAAAGGAAAATCTGGTGTCTGAACTATAATAATAAATGTAGGATTTTCATTTCAGTACAAGGGTCCATTTAATCCCAAATTTTAAAAGACTTGGTTGGTCTGTATAGACGTAAGATTTTGAAGTATTGGCATTTGGCAGGTCCAGGGAATTAGTTGGCCGTAAAAGCTGAGAGGAGCATTGATGAAAGAAGGTGTGAGCAAAATGCAAACATGTGAAAAGCCAGACACCAAGTTTTCCTGCTAACTTGACTTCAATTCCTTTTATTTTCAACTGCGTAACACATGTCCTGATGCGGTACTTCTCATTTTTAATAATTGCTGGTGTGCCCTCATGAGCGGGAGCTGATTGGTGTGTTTAAATTTTAGACCAGAAAGAGTCTGTTATGATTTGATTAGAACAATGCATCATAAAAAATATATTAAAGCACATCTGGGGAAAGCTGCCATGGCGAGCAACATCCAGTTCATATCAATTCTTTTCTTTTTACTAAAATTAAAAATCCCATTGGCTTCCTGTAGGCCCCGCGGTGGCTGGCCAATTTGCCTTCAATCGTGCTCCCCACATACACGCTACCCCCTTTCTTCCAGCATGCAAAATCTAAATGCACTTGAAAACAAAGCATGTGCAGTGCAAGTTGCCAATACATCTCCACAACTTAAAAGATCAGGGGATCAAGTTGTGCTATGTTTCTCAAGTGAGAAGAAAGTAGTAATGACAGAATACATAACTTGGCTTAGCAAGTGTGGTTCCTCAACTTTCAAAATATAAGATTCCTTTCCAATAGGACTGAAAAAGACTTCCAAATGGTGGAAGCCATATGACATCTTCTAATGCAAACTTGAGCACGCCATCTCATTGTTTTATCGTAACTTCAATCTTAATCCATGGAGTTTTTCCAAGAAAAGGGGGAATCTTGGATCAAGAACTTAAAAAAAAAAAAAACAAACCCCAAAAGTATGATCTGATTTTGCACAAATACACGTACCGTACATTAGGATTAAAGATATCAGATGGCAAAGACCAGAGTAGCTAAAAAGAAACAACTAATACACAAACCTTAAAAATAGGATTTATTTGGTCACCAATTCAAACAATGATGAAATGAACTCATGCTCACAAGATCAACAAAAACTTGAAAATAAAATTAATAAACTCTACACGGAGCAACGTTCCTGCTGCAAACAAGACATGTTTGACCAAAGCCAATGCGACTAATTCGAAGCCTACCAAAATTGTTTAAATACTGCATTGACAATAATAACAGTCACAACAAAAGACAAACAAGTCTCAACAAATTAGACATCCAAAAATTTCAAAAGTTCTTCTCCTCCCTTCCTTCAGACCTAAGCTTCATATTTGTTTTCTCTATCTTCAATTGTCCGCAACATGGCATTCTCTGTCTCAGAGCTGGTTCAGAAGAAAACTAGGTCAGAGCAAACACTTGTCATGTCGTTCTGACACAATAATAATTAATAGACAATGCACTCTCCGAAAGAGAACAAGATTTCAAAAGTGGAATCTCATAGGCGAGGGGTTTTCCATGGAAAAGATAAAACCTGTGTGCGATTTCAGGGGTTTGAAACCAATCATCACTTAATTACCATGATTATGATCATATAGACCCATAGCAACTAACAATATGTTCTTGACATTTTCTTATGCAGGAGGCTTTCACTTGAAAGTACTCGCAGTATTACCCATGCTTTACACTTACCAGTTACCATAACTGTTGATAGATTACTCAAATAGGAACAAAAACAAGAGAGATGAAAAAGATGCATAGCTATTTGTCGATTTAGGTAGATAAATTCAATTTCCTTTCCCAGAATCCCTAGCTTAAAAGATATAACGATGGAGTACTGCTACATAGATAGGAAAACACCGTTCTATAGCAATTGTGGCAAGCATAAAAATATAGTCGTGCTACTTAATTACATACACAAACACACCCAAACGCAGTTAATATATGTATATATTCTCAAATCAACAAGCAATGAATATGAGATAAGTGAACAAACCTTTGGGGTCGATCAGCAGCAGCAGCAGCAGACTCATTCTTCCTCCAGCTCCTTTCAACCGGGGCACGCCCATTTCCACCAAAGCTTGCCTTTCGTCCTCTCTCTTTCTCTGCAACCGCAACCGTCTCTTTAATCTTAACAGCTTCCATCTTCTCATCAATCTCCTTCCAATCTTTCCCCTTTTCCTTCAACACTTCCTCTCTCGGCCTCGCCTCGCCAAAAGGATTTGCCCCTTTGGGCTTGGCCGCAGTCAATTCCTTTTTAGCCTCCTCGGTCACAGGAACCGTGCGTGGCTGAAGCACAAGCCTTGGTCTCACTCCACCACTACCAGCAGTACTGCCAGTCTCCTTTTTCTTTCCCCAATTATCCAAATCCCTTGGGGAATCCCTTGATTGAAGTGAATCGAAACTGCTTCTCCTCTCAAATCCCCCACCAAATCTCCGTGGCGGTGCAGCAGCATTCACGCTTTTACTACTCTTATTAGATGCCCAGTTATCTACTTCATCGGCTTTCGATTGCGAATCAAAAAACCCTCCCCCTCCTCTCTCTCTCCTCTCAAATCCACCCCCAAATCCGTTCCCAGCAGGAGTCGATTTCTTAGCCGACGCCCAATTATCCATCTCATCGGCGCGTGAGGGAGCCATTTCTTTATTGGAATCTCTATACGAAACCGTAGAAGATCCCCATCTACTATTACTTGAGGAATCGTCGCCGTTGGAATTGTATCGGTTCGAACCATAGGATTTAAAACCGCCGCCAAGACGGTTGCGATCGAGTTCCTCGGGAGAGCGTTGGCGAGGACCGGTAGGGAGTAGGAGGAGGTCCTCGTGAGTTAGGCCAGTTGGCTCACTCGGCTTAGCAGAGCCATAGGCAGCAAATTCGGCGAGAGAGATGGGTTGGCTCTTCTTTTTCTTGGTTTTGGTGGAGGCGGCGGCGGATAAAGAAGGGAAATCCCCAAGCTTTTCAGCGGAAGAATCGACGCGGCTCTGTTGCTGGAGTTCAGCTTCATGTTCTTCTGCATCGAGAGCCCATGCGCCGGCCTTGCCCCAAGGAGACGATACAGTTGCCGCCATGATTGATGGTCGTTTGGTATTGGTTTGCGTAGTGTAGTAGGATGGGGAAACTGAGGGGATTTTATCCGATGAGAAATGAGATTAGCAGATTCAGATGAATTTTAGAATGAATAAAAAACACGGGACGATTGGGATTTTATATTACCGGAAATTGTTTCCTTATTCCACTATACTTTAATCAATGGGAATCCAATTCTACTGCCAATGTTTGAAACCAAACGAATACTTTTTTTTTTTTTTTTATAAAAATAATAATTTGTGGATACAAACTCTTCTACTTGTTTTTCGAAAAATAAAATGCGGACAACATATATTAATTCAATTTAAATTAAATAAAAACATATATTAATTCATACCAATTTTTCACCTTTAAACAACATACTGCCTGCCTCCACTTCAAGACACACAGCTTCCTCAGTCTTTGTCTCTGCCCGCCAACAATACAAGTTTTAATTTGACCAACTTCTACACACAACCGTAAAATATTTATTTAATAATTTATTGAAATTTTAGTTACAATTAAACTCTATTTTTTTCCCTTTTACTTCTAGAAAGGAACAGTGAGAGGTTTTTCTTTTTCTTTTTTCTTTTATCAATATGAAGTATCTATTTTCTCACTCGGAAATCTAACAAATTAATATTATTTTTTATTAAATTTATCAGTATTCGAAATAAAAAAAATACCCACTTAATAATTATATAATTAAAAAATAACTCTGAAATAAACTTGAATTTTAAAAAATAATTTTAATGATGTTAATAATTAAATCAAACTCTTAAAAAAAATTAAATTCCTAAAAATAAATATATTTTAACCTAAGCTAATAATACAAAGATATGTGTGGATATTTTTGATTCCACTACAAGTTGGATATTCATGGTTTGGTAAAATAAGAAACCAAGGAATTTGACTCAATGCCATACACTTCCAATACCCACAATGCCTAATCTCAACACACTACCAACGTTAGCGTTTCATACTTTCTTATTTTATGATTTCAACATAATATGATTTTCTGTAATGTACTTTTTAGGAATATTGCTGTTAAAAATATCACTTTTCAACGTTGGATATACATTAAAAAGTATTGATTAAAATCCTACAAAGTTGCATTATTACATTTTGATATACTCATTTTTTTATAAGGCGAATATTCGATGAAATTACAAATGGAGTAGACATTACAAGTTTTTTTGTGAGAGAAAGTATAAAATATTTAGGGGAAGTCACATCTCGTTTTATCTATTATTGTATTTATTTTATGTATTAATTTTTTTAGTAACTTACTACTTTATTTTATTTTAATTTTATGCAATTTATATTATATTTAATATATTTTTATTATTTATTTATTTTAGAATATTTACAAATTTATATTTCAAAATTATTATATAATTATAATATTAATTTAATTAGAATAATAATATTTTACCCGACCATAACGACCAAATTGATTATCATCATACATAAGACTATTAAATTCCCTAGTATAAAATATTTTAAAATCATCGTTAGTCTCCTTTTTTTTTTGTTGGATTATTATATGGTGAGTTTTGAACTTTCCATATACATATATAGAAATAGAAAAAATAGACTAGAACCAACATCTCTTATGTCATATCCATGACAATATAAAAACGAAATTGAGATATGGATGGAATATAATTAAATAGAGTCACTTTGAGGTTCCTTCTGATCTGAGGCATGGAACGGAGCCACTACGAACAAGTTTCAAGAGTGACGAAGGAAATTTCAAGTTCATATTGGTCATGGGTGGAGAATGGGAATTGAACTCTATGAGATCTAATCTCCCGTTGTTTCTCAATAGCTCAGCGGTAGAGTGGTCGACTGTTAATTGACTGGTCGTAGGTTCGAATCCTATTTGAGGAGATTTGATTCATTTTGAATTAAAGAATTTAAAATGTCAAAATGAAATAGTTCGCTTTGACCGTTAAGAGCAGGTAACTGGTTCTCCGGGTCTTTGTTTCTATTGCATCCTATCACATTCTGTTCTGCAATATTTGAGAATCATCATCAATACCTTGGTGCAAATATTTCATATGCATTAGAAAGTATTGATTAAAATCCTGCAAAGTTGTATTATCACGTTTAGTTCACTAAATACTTTCTTGAGAATGTAATGATAACTTACAAGTTTACCCTTATTAAATTAAAATAATGTTGATGTATTTAATATTTTACCATAAATTTTATTAGTAATAAATATTTGGAGTAAATATTTAATAATACCTTAATTGATAAATTTTAAAATTATTATTTTAATTTATAATTTTAATTGAAATCAAATTTATTTTAATTTTATCTTGCATATATTTTTTAAATATAACAATGCATATATACAATTTGTTTTGAAATGAATACTATAATAAAATTGAAATTTCAATCAATATATCGAAAGGGTAAGAGTCGAAAACAATAGAAAATAAATATACTATGTAGGTGAATAAATATACATATCGAGAATAAAATTAAAAAAATATATACTTTCAAAGAATCAATCGAAATAACAAGAGAGTTGGTAGTGGAGAGGAGGTAATAACTTCTTCTTCTTCTTCTTCTTCTTTTTTTTTTTTTTTTATGTTTAATAGATCAATACTCTAAACCAAAATAAAATAGGGTTAATTTTGTTTTAATATCTTTTTAACTTTTCAACCTACATAGGAAAGTAACTTTCTCGCCTTTTATCATACATAACCATGTTTATGAGAAAGTAATTCATAAGGGAATGTTAGGTGTTGAAAAATATGGACATCACATATATAATAAGGATAATTTTTACTATTATTAAGAATTAGGACTAATGTGCTAAAGTTATATATATTAGGGTTATAGTCCCAAATTACACACAATACAACTTTTCTAATATCCCTTGGAAAGAAAAAGCAAATATTCTCTGAATTTATTATGTGCTAATTTGGAAGGTCAAATCCTCAATATCCAAAAAAACTTCAAGGAATTCATGGATTCAGGTATGTTTTTGCATCTAGTTTTATTCTTGTTTTGTTCTTGATGATTTGACATGATAAATCTTAATTTACAGTTTTAAATTTATATTAAATATTATTTTTATGGTTCTAACAAGTGGTATCACAGTCTCACTATGTCAAATCTTGAGGATTGATTAAACTTCTTTATTTTTAGAATGATTGGTTCATGAAATTTTAGGAGTTTAATATTTTGAATATATATATTAAATATTTGAAATTCTTGATAATTTTCTTTTAGGTTTTACTTAATTATGATTAATGTTTTTAGGGATTATGATTGATATTTTAGGGTTTATACCAAACCCATGTAATTTTACTTTCAATTCTTGAATTTTTTTTATTTTATTTTTTGTGAATTATTGTCTTTCAACTCATAATGACCAAACCCATGTAATTTAATTCTTGGCTCTTAAGACGTGGTTGGTCATTAATTATTAATGGTGATTGGTTATTATTTATTGTTTTTTTTTTAATCCATTCGATGCTTTAATGTTTCATAGGGAAAGTACAGAACGAGATGTTCGCAATTTTCATTGATCTGAAATTTTTTTGTTTCTCGATATTCATTCAGTGCTTGAAAAAGGTTTCATCGTTAGTTTTCGTTTAATTCAAATTGAAGGATGCGTGGGTTTATTGGATAAATTGCATTAAATTTAAACATAAGTGAAATTTGATTTTGAATTTTACTGTAAATATATATATAGTATGGTTAGAATAATAGATTTTGATATTTTATAATTCTAAATATTCGCTTACATTGTGATATTATAATCTATAGTTTGAATTATAGGATCTGTCAATTATTATTATATTGTTTTTTTAAATATTTAATTTTGATGTATGTTATTTTGGGGAAAATATACATATACATACAATTATCTTTTAATTCGATTGAAAAATAAAACTAAGATAAGTTTATTATATAACAAATAAATTCAGATTTTGGCTTTAAGTTTTAATTAAAGATATCTAATATTTTAAATAGATTAGTTGAAACAAAATACCGCCAAAATGACTTCTTTAGCGTAGATTAGTTTATTTAAAATATCAAAATGAATATATGTTTTTGTGATTCATATGTTTATTAATTGACCCAAAGGTAAGTTAATATTTGGTAGAATTTCAACGACACCTATGGTGATAAATGTGTGACAATTATAAGGTATTTTATATGAGCAATAAGTTAGTTCAAAGATTAATTAATTGTTTGACATAATTTATTATTAATGTTTGATTGCTACAACAAGAGTATCACTTACTGTTAATATTACTATTCAAAGATTTGATATTAATGTTGTGTTTGGTATCTTGAGATGAGATTAGCCATTATCTTGAATTTATTATTTACTTATGAATATTGATGTGAGCTTGTTTTTATTTGTTCTATATTCAACAAGTTCATCTTCTGCTGCCACAATATCTGCTAATATAAATTCTATACCCATGCTTAATGGGACTAACTTTAAGGAATAGAAAATGCACTTACTTATAGTGTTTAGCTCTATGGACATAGACCTTGCACTAAGGGAAGAACAACCTGCACCTTACTGCGGAAAGTACCCCTGATTTTAAGAAAGATTTTGAAAGGTGGGATCGTTCAAATCGTATGAGTCTAATGATCATTAAACACAACATTCTAGAAGCCTTATGTCTAATGGTATTTTAGAGTCTCTTGACTTCACAGACTTTGATGTCTGTGTCGATTGCATTAAGGGAAAATAGAGCAAAACCAAGAGATTGGGTGCAAACAGATCTTCAGACGTCTTAGAATTAATTCATACAAATATTTGTGGACCATTCCCTACGGCATCCAGGAACGGTCAACAATATTTCATAACATTCATAGACGGTTACTTACATTATGGGTACCTATATCTCATTCATAAGATATCTCAGTCTCTAGACGTGTTCAAAGCTTATAAAGTTGAAGTTGAGAATCAACTCAACAAATGGATTAAGAACGTTAGATCTTATCGTGGTGTTGAGTACTACGGTAGCTATGATGGCTCAGGTGAACAATGTTCAGGACCATTTGTGAAATTCCTAGAGGAATGCGATATTGTCCCATAATATACCATGTCAGGATCACCCAGTATGAATGGTGTAGCTAAAAGATGAAACATGACTCTTAAGGATATGGTGAGGAGCATGATTGCTCATTCTACCTTACTTGAGTCCCTCTGGGGAGAAGCATTAAAGACAACAACTTACATTCTGAACAGAGTACTCACTAAAGCAGTTGCAAAAACACCTTATGAGTTTTGGACAAGTCAAAAGCCTAGTTTAAAACACTTTCACATTTGGGGGTGTCCAGTTAAGGCAAGGCCTTATAAGCCACATGAAAAAGAAATTGGACTCCAAAACAGCGAGCAGCTACTTTATTGGCTATTCTGAGCGATCTAATGGTTATAAGTTTTATGATCCCATAATTAGGAATATTTTTGAGACAAGAATTGTAACATTTTTTGAGGATGTTGAGTTTGGAAGGAGAAATAAGGTTAGAGATATCGCTTTTGAGGAGGAATTAGATTCTAACTCAGTTCCTACTATCACTTTTGATGATGTTCAAGTTCTCATACCTATCATTATTCAAGAAGTGAATCCAGAACCTCAACAAGACAATGTTGACCAACTCCCTATTCAAGATGAGGTAATTGTTCTAGAAGAACAAACTCAACAACCTCAAGAACAAGTGTCATTAAGAAGGTCCACAAGAGAAAGGAGAAATGCTATTCCAAACGATTATGTTGTATTTCTCCAAGAATATGAGGATGATAATGGAGTGGTGGAATATGATCTAATCAACTTTCATCAGGCTGAGAAAAGTTCTAATTCTCAAAAGTGGATTGATGTTATAAAAGATGAGTATAAGTCTATGCAAGACAATAAAGTTTGGGAACTTGTCCCATTACCTGAAGGTGCAAAACCAATTGGTTGTAAATGGATATTTAAAACCAAGATGGATGCAAATGGTAATATTAAGAGGTATAAGGCGTGTCTTGTAGCTAAAGGATATACTCAAAAAGAAGGCATTAATTTTACAAAGACTTTCTCTCTAGTTTCATTGAAAGACTCTTTCAGGATAATCATGGCGCTTGTTGCTCATTTTGATCTTGAGTTACATCAAATGGAAGTTAAGACTGCATTTCTCAATGGCGACATTGAAGAAACAATTTATATGGTGCAACCAGAAAACTTTAAATCGAAAGACCTAAAGAATATGGTTTGCAAATTGACAAAATCCATCTATGGACTCAAACAAGCTTCTTGTCAATGGTACCACAAGTTTCATCAAGTAATTTTTTTGTTCAATTTTGAGATGAATTTTGTTGATGATTGTGTGTATCACAAATTCAGTGGGAGTAAGTACATATTTCTGGTTTTATATGTCGATGACATTTTGCTTGCCGCGAATGATATAGACTTATTGCACGAAACCAAGAGGTTTTTATTTAAGCATTTTGAGATGAAAGATCTTGGGGACGTCTCTTTTGTTTTAGGAATTCAGATACATCGAGACCGATCTCGGGGTATTCTTGGATTGTCACAAAAGAGCTATATCGATAAAGTACTCAAAAAGTTTGGCATGTAAATTTGTAAACCAGGTGGCACCCCTATCGCTGAAGGAGAAAATTTTAGTCTTACTCAATGCCCTAAAAGTAACCTTGAAATTCAGGAAATGTAAAAGATTCCCTATGCATCAGTTGTTAGGAGTCTAATGTATGCTAAAGTATGTATGCATTTGGATATTGCGTACATTGTTGGGATTGTAGTTAGATATTTAAGCAACCTTGGTATGGACCATTGGATAGCAGTCAAGATGGTTATAAGGTATCTTTAGAGAACAAAAGATTACATGCTCACTTATAAAAGATCAGATCATTTGGAGGTCATAGGGTATTTTGATTCTGATTTCACTGGGCGCCAAGATAGCAAAAAATCTACATCAGGCTATATTTACATGTTAGCTGGGGGAGTTATATCTTGGAAAAGTGTCAAACAGACACTTGTAGCTTCTTCCACTATGGGAGCATAGTTTGTAACATGCTATGAGGCATCAAACCATGGAATATGGTTACGAAACTTTGTCACTTGGCTGCGCATTTTGGAGAATGTAGAAACACCACTCATATTATTTTGTGACAATAAGTCATCGGTGTTGCATTACAACAACAATAGGAGTTCATCTAAGTCAAACCATATTGACATAAAGTTCATAGTTGTGAAAGAAAGAGTGCAAAATGGACAAATATCCATAGAGCATATTGGGACAAACTCCACGATAGCGGATCCGTTCATAAAAGGTTTACCACCCAAGGTCTTTCATGAGCACACTGCTCATATGGGTGTTACATTATTTGAGGATATCATGATTTAGTGGGAGTTTGTATTTATTTACTTTATGTTTGTTTTCAAACATTTATATATTTGGTTATTTTGTGATCAGAAGTGAAGTATTTGGTTTATTCACTTTATTTTGTTATTTTGATATTGACCTCACTTAAGTTTAAAAAGGACCAATTGGAAATAGATATGTTTAGATCATATTGCATGTAATTTCCATGCTACACATCCATACTTGATTTATGTCAGTTGGTTGTGTTAATATACGTGATCAAGGATGGATTTAGTTACGATATATGTAACGAAAGTCATCTTGATTCTATGTTAACATAATTAATGGACGAGATAGTTCGAAATACCTTTTGGATATGATAGTAAAATTTTGAGCTCATAAGGTTATATGATGACATGTAATTATAATGTAATTAGTATATATATATATATATATATGATCCAAGTGGGAGATTGTTGGAAAATATGGACATCACATATATAATAAGGGTAATTACATGTTATTATTTACTATCATAATAGGTTAGCCCAAATTAAATGTGATCAAATTAATAAAGGCTAATGTGCCAAAGTTATATATATTAGGGTTATGGTCCCCAAATTACACACAATATAACTTTTCTAATATCCCATCCTTAGGAAAAGAGAGAGCACATATTCTTTGAATTTCTTGCGTGCTAATTTGGAAGATCAAATCTCCAAGATCCGAAAAAAATTCAAGGAATTCATGGATTTAGGTACGCTTCCGCATCTAATTTTATTCTTATTTTATTCTTGATGATTTGACATGTCAGATCCTGATTTACAGTTTTAAGTTTATATTAAATCTTATTTTTACGGTTCTAACATTAGGTTCCAAAGAAAGTAAATTTTTTGACCTACCAAACATTGAAATCTCTTTCTAACTAATTAAATTCCTAAGAAAGTTATCACTTTTCATCATACCAATCGCTACCTTAGAAAGAGACATTAGGCAAGAGCCTTACCCCATTGATTTGGTAAATTGCCCATTTAGTCCCTTAAAATTTGCAGAGTTATAGCTAATAAAATCGTAAAATATAAATACCATAAAAGTACCTCATCATTGATTCAATTGATCTTCCATATCTTCTCAAAGCCATTTTCACTTGAATATGATTCAATATTTTCTTTTTGGAGAATCATAACTCTAATACCCAATACTTTCATTTGAATTTAACAATCTTACCAAGTAAATAGTATTAAAATTTACCTTTTTTTCATACAAAACAACCATCTCAAACATACACTCACCCACACATTACACATTATTACTCTACCACATAGGTTAACCTGCAGTATTCAAGTAACTATGGTTACTGATAAAATTAACAAAAACAAAAAAACATTTGATATATTTAATCTAATTACTCTAACATTTCATATTTGTTAGGTTATTACTTCTCTAACACTAAATTTATACTCTTTATCACCATTCATCAGCTTTTGAGCAAGTACAAATAATTAACTATAAATATTATGTAATTTTGTTAAGTATTTGGTGAATAAAAAAATTTAGAGTATTTAAACAAGATAAGAAAAATAACATATATTTTAGAAAAAAAAAAATGTATGTCCTATAATAACCTATTATATTATTATTGTATGAAAATAGTTCCATAAAAGCATACATAGTCATGTTTGAAAAGCAATAAGATAAATGGATGAATTTAATTACTTATAACTACTCGTGCAATTACCTCATATCTTAAGAAAAAATATCACATGTACAATTACAAATAATTATACCAAAATTAAATTATTAGATGACTTTTCAAACGTTTGCATTTAAAAATCCTTACCTTTCAAAAGAAAATATGAGAAAAAAATAAGTGTTAATCAAATATAATAAAAATATTTAAAATAATAAGTGTCCGTCCCAAAAGTGGGCCTAGAAGAAAATGGAATAAAATTTAGATTGTTATTGATTTTCTTTAAAAATAAGGTAAGGGAATTAGTATACCTTAAAATTATTTTATGATAAAAAAACTAATAAGAATGAATTTGTTGGTTTAGTAGCAAAGCTTTAACCTACTCATAGGTTCAAAGTTTGAACTTCTTAGCAAGCATCCAACCAAAATATTTTTATTTCCTTTTTTTTTTTACTCCGAAAGGACGAATTTTTCAAACAATCCAACCCAAAAACAAAATTTTCAATTTAGTCTCTATTTTAAAAATAAGTCCTAAACCTGCATGAATTTGTAAAACCTATTTCAATTAGGAAAAACAAGTTTCATAAATAGCTAACTTCAAAACAAACCTTAGAATTTACCAAGCAAATTTTCAAGAAAACATCCTTTATTCTTTCTCTCCCAAACCAATTTTCAAAGCCAAATGAGTCAGAAATTTTCAAAAACATCCTTCAAAAATATCTTCAATCTCCTTTCCAAACAAAAGGTTTTTAAAGTCTTCAAAATAGGTGTGAGATCCAAACCTAAATCTTATGTATAATTGAATTCTATAGGAAGTAGAGAACTGTAACACCCCCTACCCGTATACGTTGCCGGAATAGGGTACGAGGCATTACCGGAGTTTACTGAATATTTTTGAATAATTCTGAGTCATTTATTATTCATATTCTGAAAATAATCATAACGTCTCTCTATTGGGCCCTCAAAGCCCAAAACATACATTAGGAACCAACCGGGATTAAATCGGGATTATAGGAAATTTTTCGCAAAATCCTAAAATTTTCCTATACTGGTTGGCATACTTTAATATTAGCAAACTTATTTTCTCGACATGTCTCTCTTGAATTTACTACTTGTCCTAATATACATAATTTTCCTTGTATCAACGTATCAAAAATAGTCCTATATTTACATGTCATGATACATATCATTCTTTTTCGATTTCTTCATAAATATAAATTATTCAATTTATTATAACAATATTTCATGTACTATCATTTTCATGAGTTTAGTATATATTTATTCTAGTAGTAGTTCATAATTTTGAATATGCATAATTATCTGGCAAATTTCACATACATGTATTTTCCATGTCACATTTCAATATATCAAATACTTATCATTTCTATGTATTTCAAGTTTAATTTCATGATTTCAAGTACTTGCCATTTTCTATATTTATCTCGTTGAATTTCTCGGAATTTCGATGGATTTTCCAGTAGTACACTTATAGTGTACAATTTCGGGTCCGTCAATTCATATTCATGTTCATGTGCGCACATTTCCATTTCAGAGAGTACACTCCCGCGAACCTCATCTTTACAGCAGGATTACCAATCCAGGCTAAATCCCCTGTAATATAAACTGTAACATTCTAGATTAGGGGTTATGCGTTCGTGTGTAATTCATGAGATAGTGGGCTCAGTGGGTGTGTTGGATGTGTAATTCATGAAATGTATGGAAATATATGGAAATGTGTGGAAATGTATGGAAATGTAAGGCAATGTATGGAAATGTAAGGAAATGTAAGGAAATGCTTTGGAAACGTTAAGTTTAAAAGAGGAAAGTGAACATTTTTGGAAACTAGGGGATGTAAGGAAAAGATTTAGAAATGATTCAAAAGAGGAAAGTAAACATTTCTGGAAACTTGGAAATGTAAGGAAATGTCAAGTTTAAAGAGCCAAACGAAAATTTTTGGAAACTTGGAAATGTAAAGAAATGTCAAGTTTTAAGGCTTAAAAAGAGAAAACTAAGGCAAGGTGGCCTTAAGAAAAATAATAGGAGGAATTTGACACACAAATAGGCTTGGAAAAGTGGCCTGGAAATGCCACTTAAGGCCCAGGTAAGTGACGCCACCTACATGAGCAAGTGGGCCTGAGTTTGAGTCACATGGGAAGCAAATAAAAGAAATTTTATTTTGCTTCCAGAAGAAGTGAGGTGGACGGCACATGGCTATAAATTAGGAGCTTTTATTCTTTTATTTTTAAGAGATAAAGGGTGGATAAATAAGGGATAAATAATGGATTTATTTTAGATTATTTTCAAGAGATAAATGATGGATAATTATTGTTATTTTTATTAGGAGATAAGAGATAAATATTGGATTAAGTTTTGTTGATAATTAAAGTGATAAATCAAGGGATAAAGTTATCAAAATAGAAGAGTGGTGGCCAAGTAAGGGACTCTAGCCTAGTAAATTCGGCTATAAAAGGAAAGGAGAGGCCATTCTGCATTATTTTTTGTTCTTTGAAAGCCTCTGCCGAATTCTCTTCACCAAATCCTCTTCTTCTTTTATTTTTGCCAAGCCGAAATACCTTGTGTTCTAGCCGAATCCTCCATCTTTATTCTTCCTTCTCTTTTCTTTCTAATCCCTCCAAAAGCCGAATGTTGTGAGAGCATCATTTAGCCACAGCCGAATCTCTGAAGGTTGAAGTGAAGGTGCAATCGATTTCTTCAAATAAGGGTAAGATCCAAGTTTGGTTTCCATTCTTTTCTTTTAGATTAGCCGAGAGATAATCTAACCCCATACATATTTTGGTTGCCGAATATGGAAGGATCTTTCGGGATTTACTAAGTGTAGACTACAAGGAAGGAGAAGTTCTTTCCCGAAGGTACACCATAAGCTGCGTGTTCCCTAGTTATTCGGTGAATTTCGGGATTTAAAATCCACAAGGTAAGTCATATTTAACATTCGGCTAAGGGTTATTTGTTATGAATAAATGTTAGAAATTGATCTAACATGAAGTTATAGGGATTTCGACAGACATATAAGGCAAGGAATACTTTCGGGATTTGGAAATTGCAAGGTAAGTTTTAGTGTACTAATCCTACTAGGATTTGGATTTATGGCCGAATGGTTCTTTACTAAGTATTGAATGATTGATTAAATGTAGAGATCTAAGATCTAAGGCATTAGATCAAGCTTCTCGGGATTTGGATTGGAAACCCTAAGCAAATCAGGTGTGTACCCCACACTATTTCATAATACGTCTTATGGCTGTGTTTAAATAATATATGTGATATTAAGAATATGAAAGTGGGTAAGGTACCATGATATGGTACTAAGTACTCAGGTACGTTTCCTACTTCTACTAGGAATATGAAAAATGTTATTCGTAACATGAGAATATGATAAGAATGTGAACTTGGGCATGTAATTGCATAATATGTTATGGGCATATGGGTTTGTTTGAAAGGGGAAGTGAAAAGTGGTGACCTAAGACCACAGTAATCTGAAAGTGGTGACCTAAGACCACAGTAATCTGAACGTGGTGACCTAAGACCACGAATGCGGTGACCTAAGACCGCAATTTGGAGTGTAGCGGAAGGAGGGTCGACTTAGTAGTCCCCACGGTGTGACTGGCAGGTACGGGGGTGTGTAGCGGATGGACAATTAGGTTTGGGTTTGGGAATGCATCATAACTTGTATTTTATGTTTTGAATGTGTAACTATTGTATGCCTGATTCTATTATGATTTAGTGTCGTGTACACATTGAGTCTGTTTGACTCACCCCGTTGTGGGACCATGTTTCAGGTGATGAACAGTGATGGACCGGGACGGCAGTACTTGTGGTGGCCATGCTCAACATGAAGTTTATATTTTTATGGACTCTTGAATTTATTTTAGTACTTTGAAATATTTTGGAAACTATTTGATGCAATAAGGCCATAAGACCATGATGAACGATTTTTATTTCTACTTGTTGTTTTATTGTGTTACAAATTTTGATTAAGTTAAAGACTAAGTATTTTATTTTAAAATATACTCGATATGTTTATTACTTAAAAATAAAAAAAAAAGGTTTTCTAATATAAAAATCCAGTTTTTTTCAACACAAGCCCAACCCAAACAATATTTTTTTTAAAATCACACAAGTTTTTCTCTAAGTAACAAAAGAATTTGAAAACCAGTTTACTTGAGGAACATACCAAATCTGGTCAAAGCTCGTGGGCCGGGTTTGAGGTGTTTCATAAACTCATAGAGTATTGTCGGGATTACCAGTCCAGGCTAAATCCCCTGCAACGACAATTACTCTAATGAGCTTGGATCTGAATTACCAGTCCAGGCTAAATTCAGACCCTAATTCGGATTACCCGTCCAGGCTAAATCCATTTTCCACATATTCTTCGGGAGGGCTATATCAAGATAGGATCACCCGTTCGGTCTAGATCCTTTTTACCGTCAATTCCTTTTCAGAGATCCATCGAATTTTCCTTTCATTCAACCGGGATTTCTTCCCCTTTTTACCAAATATATCAATGTTTCATCAATTTTCATACAATGAACATTCAAATTATATTCACATCAATAACATACATTTCAAGCATTTAAGAATATAATTCAAGTTACATGAACTTACCTCGTTGCTTATTCATGTTTATAGTTTCACTAATCCGATAACTTTTCTTTTCCATGTTCAAGTCTCGTATTTGAGTTATCCAGATCTTTATAAATAAATCTGATCATTATTTTCATTCATTTCATATTCTGATACTTTTAATTAATGCTTTAGGCAAAATTATCATTTTGCCCCTAAGCTTTTAATTAATGATGATTTCATCCTTAGGTTCAGAAAAATAAAATTCTTGTAATATAATCCTTGTTTCAAGCCTAATTATTCTCATATATATTGATAATAGCCCATGAATTCTATAAAATATCAAAATTTTCCATAATTTCAACACTTTTCAATTTAATCCCTAAAACATATTTTCACCCGATCTTAATCTAAATTAATAATTTCATTAAATTTTATAATTTAAATAATAAAATAATCCATTTCATGCAATTTGGTCATTTCTTGACATTTTTACAAAATTACCCATAAAGTTTTACTTTTATTCAATTTAGTCCCTGAGCTTAGAACATGCAAATTAGCCATGCTAGTTGAATATTCATATGTATTTTCCTCCTCCTCTCCATTCCACATCCTTAATTTATATAACATGCTTACAAGTAACATTATCTATGATTTCACTATTTACTCATAAATTTATTCAAAGCTGTCCATTTGCGTCATAGTCACTAAATTATTTATATCTTAAGCTACAGAATCCCAATTTAAGATCCACTAATTTTCCCTAAAACTAGACTCATATATCTTCTTACCATAAAATTTTCAAAATTTTTGGTTTATCCAATAAGTACATTTTATTCTTTAAATTCACCCATGTTCTGCTGTCTGACAATTCCGACCTTTCTTCACTAAAAATTAATTATCTCCTCATACGGGATTCGGATGATGTTTCCGTTTATTTTTATTGAAAATAGACTCATTCAGAATTTTAAAAATATAAATATAAGCCTATAATCATTTTTATCCAATTTTTGATGATTTTACAAAGTCAAAATAGGGGAACCTGAAATCATTCTGACCTTTCCTCACAAAACCTATTATATCTCACGATTTACAATTCCATTACATACACCGTTTCTTCTGTAATAAACTAGACTCAATAAGATTTAATTTAATATTTTATTCATCCTCTAATTCGATTTTTACAATATTTGGTGAGTTTCTAAAGTTAGACTACTACTGCTGTCCAAAACTGTTTTAGTGCAAAATGTTAATTACCAAGTTTATAACACCTTTATTTCCTTTCTCTACAATATTTCCCATCACTTTCTCTTATTTTCCTTCACTAACATATCAAGAATATAAAACCTTGTATAAGAAATGTAACATCCCCAAACCCGGCCCACGAGTCTAGACCGGATCCGGTTCTGTCACTGCGGAAAGACGGTTGAAAATCTTTGACTTTAGATTAAAACGTGAAAATTCGTTAACTTTGAAAATTATGTCCACTTAAAAATTAATAAATAATATAAGTTTGTTGAAAATTTCTGAAATAAAATATTATTATAAGTATAATATGAATCTTTTATGAAAATATTTTTAAGTATAGTATTAACTCCCACAATCATAAATAGAGTACTTTAAATCAAAGGGGCCTTTATTACATCAAGTAAAATTCCAAAATATTGATAATATAAAATACTTAAATGAAGTAAAACATCTTCTGCATGGGCCACCTTGTATCCACTCCAACCCGGTCCGATCATCCTGTCACCTGCGATGTTGGATAAATAATTGGGTGAGTCATAATGACTCAGTGTGTAAGTTAACCACTGAAATCCACCCACATGCTAGCCACATAATATCCCAATTATCAAATGCAACAAGTAATATATATTCATTTTAACAATTACCACAATCTGGGCTTGGCCCACATTCAAATCATACTCAAATACTGGGCTAGGCCCATTCCTCAATAAACCACATATCAACTGGGCTTGGCCCATTTCCACGTATGTTCCCAAAACATACTTATCCACATGTCATATTGGGCTTGGCCCATTTCCATATTATTACAAAAATAATGCAACATGATTCCCAACCCAAACCTAGGGTCCATCCGCTACACACCCCCTTATCCAGCCTACCACACACCAGGGGACTATCGAGTCACCCTCTCCTTTTCCCTCCAAAAAGGCAACCAATGCCATCCACGATGTAGCGTATAGCTAACATCAAACCACGATGGAGCACACAGCAATCCATCAAGCCACGATATGGCATAAAGCCGATATCAATCAAGGTAACCACACGAACTAAATCGCAAAGATCCACAACGCGACCTCAGTCAGCGCCAATCCACGATGTAGCACAAAGCTGACATCAACCACGTACTCGAAGTACACCCGTACCTTCTTTCATAACCCACCCATGCACATGTAACATAATATAATGTGGAGATGATGCATGTGCATGATATTCACAATCATAGGCATACTCACATATTAAAAATCAATTATCACATATTAACAAATTTGCTACTTACCTGGTCATCACCATACCCCCTTCAAGGGTATCTTTTTCACATTTACTGCACTTGTTAGCAAACTTATAAAACAGGCAAATATCACGCAAATCCTGGAAACAATGGCTAACTACACACCTTATAACCTGAAGCTCTAAACCCTCGATCCCGACGCTATCATTTAGCGAGACTACAGCTATTTGCCTAACATTTTCTGCTGCACGTCCACACCCCGGTGGCCAATCCCGAACTGCCGAGACGGCTCTTTTCTTAAACTTCGGGACAGGAGCTTTCCCTTTCCCCTCTTGACTGGTATTGGTCTCCATCAAAAAGCTTAATCAGAATCACACCATTAATCAACAAGTCATAATCTACTTATTAACGAGTCTAAGTTACTTACTAATATCCTTACCGAAATAAACTGAGATCCCGAAGGCTTTCCCTTGCTTTTGCCGATCTGCCCTATAAACCAAAGTCACTATTCGGTCAACACATAAGCACATACAATGGCCTAAGGCTGATTACCAATGGATCACTTACCCTTTCTATTTGGATCCCGAAACACCAACGGTCTTAAGAAGTTGCCTGAAAACCCCTTGAGTAGCCGAATTTGAACAGCCCCTAATTGCCCCCTCACGCTGGTTATACACAAAAGAAGTACGATATTAAAGGCCTAAGAACATTCGGCCATATCAAACACCAAGACCACCCTTGATTAACCACTATTTAAAAGAGATAGGTTAATGACATAAATCCTTACCTTTCTCAACGACTAAAGAAACGACCCCACGCTCCAACCTTTGCCCAACCAATGATCGGCCACCACAAGGAATAGGTTCGGCTTCAGGGACTTGTAAACAAAGCAGAGGGAATGAGAGACCAAATGATTCGGCAATGGTATGCAAAGTATGAAGGAAGGGAGGGAAAATAAATACACAAAAGGCTATGGCTTTCAACAAGGAGTGAATATTCGGCTATACAAGGAGAAAGTATTGGAAAGAAGAAAAGAAAAGATGGCTAAAGGGAGAGAATAGAAGAATTCGGCAAGGGTCTAAAGAAAATATGAAAAAGGCTGCCCACTAGAAAGAAAAAAAAAATCGGCACTAGACTTCCCCCCCCCCCAATTTATAGAATTCGTTCACCTCCTGCTAATTCAAAGTAATTTGAATTAGCCCAAATTCCCTATTTTAATCCATTCAAACTAGTTTGAATGGTTTCAACCATTATCTTCACTTAATCCCATTAATAAATTAAACCCCCAGCCATTATCTCTATTCTAATTTAATACTAACCAAAATAATCCTTTATTAATCTAAAATAATAAAATAACCAAATACTTATCCCCTACCTATTTAAATAAAATAATAATTATCCTAAAAAAAACAAATACAAGATAATTAAAACACTACCCCACCTACCGTCTAACACTTACCAGCTACTGCCAAAAGAGAAAAAAAATAAAACTTCAATGTGCAGCCCACTTCCACGCCGACCAGCAGCAAAAAGAATGAGGAAAAACCCGCAAGCAGCCCCCAAGATTCGAACACAGGACCTGGGGGAAGCCAGCAGCCAAGTAGCGCCCAGGCCATTCGGCCACTTTGATTTTTATGCCATAAAGCCCCAACATTTTATTTTAAACCCTTCCTACTCAAGCCCATAACCTCCAACAAAAATAAAAACGCCAAATGCTTCTCCAGCCCCTCGAAACCGCGACCTCCCTCCCCTCCAGCGCCTAAGTAGCGCCTAAGAGCCACTTTGCCAATTGGACTTTCATGTCCATCAACTTGGACATTTATTTTTAAGGCCTACTTAGCCCAGCCCCTTTTTACCCTAAAAATCCAAAATTTTTCAAAGCCTTCCCCTTTCATCCAAGCATTCTTAAACCTTTAAAACACATCCAAAAACACCCCAAAACCTTCCAACACATGAATTCTACCCAAATTGCCTAGCCCCTAAACCAGGGTGTTACAATTCTACCCTCCTTAAAATAATTTCGTCCTCGAAATTACTTATTACCGAACAATCATAACTCGCTATTCTACGCCTCTGCTGCGCACTCTGATCTTACTAAGGCTATCATACTTCCCCAAACATAGTTTCTAAGTTCTCATTCAGGATCCAAATCATACAGGAAAAAGCTAACTTACAAACAAGGAAAACAATTAAAGAATATTCCAAAACAAAGGAGCTTACCCGATATCACATCCTTGGTTGACTTTGACTAGAACCACGACCCCTCGTTGCTCGAAGACAATTCTTAACTAAATGTGCCTTAGATCCGCACCGAAAGCATTCTTTATTATTCCCCCAACACTCTCCCGTGTGAGGTCTTCCACATCGAACACAAGAACGATTTCGATTCTCAGCAACTGGCACAGGTGGACGTACCGTATTCTCAACTCTCGGTCTTTTCTGAGCATCTCCAAACGATGCTGACGGTCCAACCCTTCTCTTATTCTCGTTCCTATTTTTTTCTCGGCTCTCCCTGATAGTCTTCCTAACCTCTTCAGCGATCCGAGCTTTCTCCACTAGCACCGCGAAGTCTCTCTCCCTCTGCGGAGCAATCAACATTCGAAGTTCATCTCGCAATCCGTCCTCAAACCGGACGCACCTCTCATAATCAGTGGCCACAATTCCCTTAGCATACTGGCTTAACCGCACAAATTTCGCTTCGTACTCAGCTATCGACTTACTTCCTTGCACTAGATTTAGAAATGCTTTCCTTTGCGAGTCCAAATAACTGGCTCCTACGTACTTTCCTTCAAACTTAGCCTTAAAGAAGTCCCAATCCAGTCGATCTGCCGGGACACCTTGCCTGACAGTGAGCCACCAATGATAAGCTTCGTCGCGAAGCAACGAAACAGCACCCTTCAGCTTTTCTTCATTGGTGCAATCCAAATCGTCTATGATTCTTTCAACTGCTTCTAGCCAATACTCTGCTACATTAGGAGCTACTCCCGACACTCCTCTAAAGATCTCGGCTCCGTTCGATCTAAGCCTTTCCGACACTGACTTCCGAGCTCCGTTTCCCATACCAGCTCTTGCCACTTGCTGTAGCACGCGTAACATAGCTTGCGACACCGCTACATCTTCTCCTGTCTGATCTTGCCCCTCTACGTCCACTGCTGGCGGCACTTCACTTCCTGACCCATGGCCAGACCCTATCGGTTCCGATGCTGCCATTCTACCTCTACCGCGTCCCCTAGAACTCATCTCTATTGTCGTGATTTAATCTGATTAACAAGTTTTATGCATTAGAAATTGTTCCACTATTTAACCACGAGCAAATTTTATGAAATGAAAGATATTTAGAAGTAGTTCTTTCGATCACACAAAGTTTCAGTTCGAGTTTACTACTCTAGTTCAAGAATCACATTCACACACATCCGTTCATCAACAAGAACACATTTCTCCCTCAATAGAGGCACATTCAGTGGTATCCACCACACACATTCACTACTCGGACCTTTCTGCCCGTTTCTACCCCAAGGGTATTTCCGTCATTTTCCTACAGGGGTATTTTAGTAATAAATCAAGCGATTTCGAAAACTTTACTAAATCAGGATCTTTTTAAAATTCCCAAAACTGAAGAGTATTTTCGAAAATTCCGCAAATTGAAGGTATAACAGGAATTTGGTAACCAGGGGTATTTTGGTAATTTATCAGTCAGGGGTAATTTTGTAAATTCTCAACATAGGGGTTTTTTTGTAAATTTTTACAAATCAGAGTATCTCGATATTTTGAAAACTAAAGATTTTGGTATTTTACAAAGTAAAAATTATTTTAACAAAAGTTGAGGGTAGTGTGGTAATTTTACAACACAGGGGTATTTTTGTAATTTTTCCGCTAGGGCATTTTGATAATTTTGGTAAATTGAGAAAACGTTTTTCAGAATCAGATTTAGGGTTTACAAATAAAAGGGTAAGTTTGAAAATTTTAAAAATTAAGGGTTTTAAAACAGCAAGGCCAATCCCTTTCGGGTTTTATTTATTGTTTAGCCTATGACTGAGTCCTCTTGGTTAGGGTGAACCGAAGCTACGCACCAGGTAGGAATCCTGCGAAGAGGAGGTGAGTCACGAGGACTGCTTAAGTACCAAGCTCTTCCGGATCCAATCCTTGACATGCGCACAGGGGTTACCACACCCTAACTCGGCGACTTAGTCGTAGGTTTGTTTAGTAACTTTAAGTCTTATGTATATGTTTGAGTAGACTAGTCCTAGGGTTCAATAGATCCTAGTTCACTAATCTACGAGCCCAACTAAGCCCATAACAGTTCATATAACAAGCTACTTCACAAGTCTGAAGTACTTACCTGGTGGACTCGGGCCGGAGGTACAGGTGCCATGCCAGAATACCTGAAAAATAATTCATAAACCCATATTCTTGAAAAGCCCCTTTTGAAAATGTTTTTGGGCCCAAAACCCTCAAAGCCGAGTTTTGAACCGGGCTCTGATACCAAACAGTAACATCCCCAAACCCGGCCCACGAGTCTAGACCGGATCCGGTTCTGTCACTGCGGAAAGACGGTTGAAAATCTTTGACTTTAGATTAAAACGTGAAAATTCGTTAACTTTGAAAATTATGTCCACTTAAAAATTAATAAATAATATAAGTTTGTTGAAAATTTCTGAAATAAAATATTATTATAAGTATAATATGAATCTTTTATGAAAATATTTTTAAGTATAGTATTAACTCCCACAATCATAAATAGAGTACTTTAAATCAAAGGGGCCTTTATTACATCAAGTAAAATTCCAAAATATTGATAATATAAAATATTTAAATGAAGTAAAACATCTTCTGCATGGGCCACCTTGTATCCACTCCAACCCGGTCCGATCATCCTGTCACCTGCGATGTTGGATAAATAATTGGGTGAGTCATAATGACTCAGTGTGTAAGTTAACCACTGAAATCCACCCACATGCTAGCCACATAATATCCCAATTATCAAATGCAACAAGTAATATATATTCATTTTAACAATTACCACAATCTGGGCTTGGCCCACATTCAAATCATACTCAAATACTGGGCTAGGCCCATTCCTCAATAAACCACATACCAACTGGGCTTGGCCCATTTCCACGTATGTTCCCAAAACATACCTATCCACATGTCATATTGGGCTTGGCCCATTTCCATATTATTACAAAAATAATGCAACATGATTCCCAACCCAAACCTAGAGTCCATCCGCTACACACCCCCTTATCCAGCCTACCACACACCAGGGGACTATCGAGTCACCCTCTCTTTTTCCCTCCAAAAAGGCAACCAATGCCATCCACGATGTAGCGTATAGCTAACATCAAACCACGATGGAGCACACAGCAATCCATCAAGCCACGATATGGCATAAAGCCGATATCAATCAAGGTAACCACGCGAACTAAATTGCAAAGATCCACAACGCGACCTCAGTCAGCGCCAATCCACGATGTAGCACAAAGCTGACATCAACCACGTACTCGAAGTACACCCGTACCTTCTTTCATAACCCACCCATGCACATGTAACATAATATAATGCGGAGATGATGCATGTGCATGATATTCACAATCATAGGCATACTCACATATTAAAAATCAATTATCACATATTAACAAATTTGCTACTTACCTGGTCATCACCATACCCCCTTCAAGGGTATCTTTTTCACATTTACTGCACTTGTTAGCAAACTTATAAAACAGGCAAATATCACGCAAATCCCGGAAACAATGGCTAACTACACACCTTATAACCTGAAGCTCTAAACCCTCGATCCCGACGCTATCGTTTAGCGAGACTACAGCTATTTGCCTAACGTTTTCTGCTGCACGTCCACACCCCGGTGGCCAATCCCGAACTGCCGAGACGGCTCTTTTCTTAAACTTCGGGACAGGAGCTTTCCCTTTCCCCTCTTGACTGGTATTGGTCTCCATCAAAAAGCTTAATCAGAATCACACCATTAATCAACAAGTCATAATCTACTTATTAACGAGTCTAAGTTACTTACTAATATCCTTACCGAAATAAACTGAGATCCCGAAGGCTTTCCCTTGCTTTTGCCGATCTGCCCTATAAACCAAAGTCACTATTCGGTCAACACATAAGCACATATAATGGCCTAAGGCCGATTACCAATGGATCACTTACCCTTTCTATTTGGATCCCGAAACACCAACGGTCTTAAGAAGTTGCCTGAAAACCCCTTGAGTAGCCGAATTTGAACAGCCCCTAATTGCCCCCTCACGCTGGTTATACACAAAAGAAGTACGATATTAAAGGCCTAAGAACATTCGGCCACATCAAACACCAAGACCACCCTTGATTAACCACTATTTAAAAGAGATAGGTTAATGACATAAATCCTTACCTTTCTCAACGACTAAAGAAACGACCCCACGCTCCAACCTTTGCCCAACCAATAATCGGCCACCACAAGGAATAGGTTCGGCTTCAGGGACTTGTAAACAAAGCAGAGGGAATGAGAGACCAAATGATTCGGCAATGGTATGCAAAGTATGAAGGAAGGGAGGGAAAATAAATACACAAAAGGCTATGGCTTTCAACAAGGAGTGAATATTCGGCTATACAAGGAGAAAGTATTGGAAAGAAGAAAAGAAAAGATGGCTAAAGGGAGAGAATAGAAGAATTCGGCAAGGGTCTAAAGAAAATATGAAAAAGGCTGCCCACTAGAAAGAAAAAAAATTCGGCACTAGACTTCCTCCCCCCCAATTTATAGAATTCGTCCACATCCTGCTTATTCAAAGTAATTTGAATTAGCCCAAATTCCCTATTTTAATCTATTCAAACTAGTTTGAATGGTTTCAACCATTATCTTCACTTAATCCCATTAATAAATTAAACCCCCAGCCATTATCTCTATTCTAATTTAATACTAACCAAAATAATCCTTTATTAATCTAAAATAATAAAATAACCAAATACTTATCCCCTACCTATTTAAATAAAATAATAATTATCCTAAAAAAAAAACAAATACAAGATAATTAAAACACTACCCCACCTACCGTCTAACACTTACCAGCTGCTGCCAAAAGAGAAAAAAAATAAAACTTCAATGTGCAGCCCACTTCCACGCCGACCAGCAGCAAAAAGAATGAGGAAAAACCCGCAAGCAGCCCCCAAGATTCGAACACAGGACCTGGGGGAAGCCAGCAGCCAAGTAGCGCCCAGGCCATTCGGCCACTTTGATTTTTATGCCATAAAGCCCCAACATTTTATTTTAAACCCTTCCTACTCAAGCCCATAACCACCAACAAAAATAAAAACGCCAAATGCTTCTCCGGCCCCTCGAAACCGCGACCTCCCTCCCCTCCAGCGCCTAAGTAGCGCCTAAGAGCCACTTTGCCAATTGGACTTTCATGTCCATCAACTTGGACATTTATTTTTAAGGCCTACTTAGCCCAGCCCCTTTTTACCCTAAAAATCCAAAATTTTTCAAAGTCTTCCCCTTTCATCCAAGCATTCTTAAACCTTTAAAACACATCCAAAAACACCCCAAAACCTTCCAACACATGAATTCTACCCAAATTGCCTAGCCCCTAAACCAGGGTGTTACAAGAAAACTTTACATTAACATCATTTGCATGTTTTTTCCACAATATTAAACTTAAAAATATATTGAAAACTTAATGTTCTTACCTTGTTTTATTGATTTCAATCTCTAACTTGATTTTCTCTCTCCTCTAGCTTCTATTTCTTGAATCTAACTTGATATTCTTGCTCCCCATAGTCTCCTTGTCATCTTTCTCCCTTGATGGCTATGGAAATCCTTTTGAATTTTAAGTGAAAATGGTAGATTTTTAGTAAAAGGACCAAATTGTAAAGAAAACAAAACTTCTTTCTTTCTCTCTTCTTCTCATGTTGGTGTATGGGAAAGATGGATGGTGTGTTCTCTTCTCTCTCTTTTTTTTCCACACACACATATATATATACTAAATAAAATAATAAAATAATAATAATATCTTATTAAAGTATTAATAAAGTAATATTTATCTAATTAATTAATTTAAAATATCATTAACATAATCATTACATTCTAGAATTCTCTCTCTTACTAATTGACCATTTCACCCTTCATGATCTTTAAAAATTCCATCATTGAATCATCACTTAATTTGGAAAAATTGCAATTTAGTCCCTCATAATTCTTCACCTATTCAATTTGGTCCTAATTCATCCATTTTCCTTAGTTTCTAGATTATTCCATCCCTAAAATATTTACACTATTGGACCTGAAATCATTCTGACCTTTCCTCACAAAACCTATTATATCTCACGATTTACAATTCCATTACATACACCGTTTCTTCTGTAATAAACTAGACTCAATAAGATTTAATTTCATATTTTATTCATCCTCTAATTCGATTTTTACAATATTTGGTAAGTTTCTAAAGTTAGACTACTACTGCTGTCCAAAACTGTTTTAGTGCAAAATGTTAATTACCAAGTTTATAACACCTTTATTTCCTTTCTCTACAATATTTCCCATCACTTTCTCTTATTTTCCTTCACTAACATATCAAGAATATAAAACCTTGTATAATAAAACTCTACATTAACATCATTTGCATGTTTTTTCCACAATATCAAACTTAAAAATATATTGAAAACTTAATGTTCTTACCTTGTTTTATTGATTACAAGAACTAGTATATGCGAACCCAAGGAAGAAACCCCTAGTGTGTGAACCCCTGAGTATGAGTTCTTGTGCAAGCCTTTTAAGCGAACCCCCTCTTTGCATGTGCGAATCCCTTGCAGGCGAGACCCCCTTTCCATGTGAACCCTTGTAGGTCCAAGCCCATATGCGAACTTATGAGTGTGAGCCCTAGAATATGCGAGCCCCTTGTATGTGAACCCTCTTTTTGCATGTGAACCCGTACGTGTGAGCCCCTGTTAAGTGAACCCATATGTAAAACCATATAGGATTGAAAATGCAAACTCTTAGAACATAGATGCAAACCCTAGTTGTTTATGACGTGAACTGTAACAGCCCGTTTTTGGGTCAAATCAGAACAGTGGTTTCAGAACCAAAAATCTGAACTCAAAATATTTATTTTATTATTTTAATAAGTTCTACAGTATGATATATTAATTACGTGAAAGTTTCGTAAAGATATTTCACTGTTTGAATGCTTAATTCGGTAAAAAGGACTAAATCACGTAAAATGTAAAATACATGTTCTATTAGTTAAAGGTGTCAAATAGCTATAGAACATTAAATTAAAGATCCTTAAGTGGTAAATAGGCCATTTTTGAGTTATTGGATGATGATAGCATGGCAATTGGTGTAATTTTGATTTAATAATAAGGTTATTATTGTAATTTAGTAATAAAGGTTAATAAAACAAAAGAAACAAAGATATCATCTTTGTAATTTAAGATACCACCACCGAATATTCAAAATAAGAATAGACATGGAAGCTTGAGCATTCGGGCAAGATATTTTGTTCAATTAAGGTACGGTTTTTGTCCCGTTTTTAATGATTTTTATGTTTTTGAGATCGTTGCTTCGTATTCTAGCTAGCTCGTACCTTCGATTTTGAAACTGTTAAAGATTTAACATGTTGCCATGGTTTAATGTTTGACTAAATTGGTTTGATGATAGATTATGAAGGTTTATTGATAGATTTACTAGTTTTGTAAAGTGATTTTTGACAAAAAATGTCAAAAAGGGATTAAATTGAGAAAATGTGAAATGTGGTGGTTAAAAGTGAGAATAAATGAGAAATATGGGCTGAAATGAGAATGGGTAATATTCAGCCAGCATGATTTTTTATTAAATTGAATGAATTGTGATTTTATGTGATAAGGACTAAATTGCAAAAATGTGAAATAATATAGGCAAAAATGTAATTTTGCTAAAATGTGTAAATTGTGCTAAATTGAATGAAATGATGATTAAATAAGTAAATTTTGATGTTATATAGATTAATATAAACAAGATTTGGATCTAGAACGAGGGAAAACAAAGTATCGGATTAGTCGACCTAATTCGTCATTACAGCGAACGATATAAGTTCGTATGTTTAATAAGCATTGAATTATATATGTATAAATGCTTAATCGTTATAACTGTGGTAAATGCTATATTATTGAAATGAAATGTGAATGCTATTGAGTATGATACTGTGGAAATAACCGACAGAGATTCGATACAGCGAAAGTCCCGGTTGAACCTTAGGAATAGATAAGATACAAATGTCATGACATTAGAGTTACGAATATTATGAGTAAGACCATATCTAGGATATGGCATCGATATGAGACTTCGTGTAAGACCATAGCTGGGCTATCGATACGAGATTACATGTAAGACCATATCTGGGATATGGCATTGGTACGGTACTGTGTGTACGAGATTCCCGAGTATCCTTTAATATTCCAAATGGTTCAACGGGAAATGTTGATGAAAAGTGGATACTAGTGATGGTACGACTCGTCAAGGTACTCGTGACAGAAATCGACAAGTAAGTATTAAAAGTGAATTTCATATGATGAGTAAATGAAAAATTATGAGAGCTCATATAGTTCAATGAAATATATATAAATGTGATGGCTATTGAATTGAATATAGTTTATTTCTATTTGCTTATTCTTATGTAAATATGAATGAATTGATAAGAAGTATTCAAACCATATAAACATTGAAATGAATAAACCTATGAAATTCTTAGTTAACTATGTGAACGGATGCATGACATAAAAGTGGAATTATACAAGTTATATTGTAGTATTTATAATGGCTTAAAATGTGTTTATTTGATGAGATGAGTTATTATCATACGAGCTTACTAAGCTTTATAGCTTAACTTGTTATCTTTTCTATGTTTGTATTGATTCGAAGGCTCGCTCGGGTTGGAAGTCATCAGAGATCATATCACACTATCCAGCTATGGTTTGGTACTTATAAGCTTAGCTTTGTGATATTGGTTATATGGCATGTATAGGTTTTGTGGTCATTTTGATAATTATTTTGGTAGTGACTTTTGCCATTTGAATTGGCTTATGAATGCCTATATTTTGGTTGGTATATACATAGTCATGTGAGTTGGCTATATTGATGATTTTGATGATATATAAGTGTGGAAATGACCTTTGTTTTAAGTTTGGTAGTTGTCCTATAAATACTACTTGTGATGGGTAGACTTTAAAATAGCAATTAAAGTATGAAAGAGCCCATGTTTGATAAATGATATGTTGGTGATATTAGGTAAATTAATGCTTATTTGAATGTGTTCATATTGATGAATTGAGATTGTGAATATTGGTATGTTTTGGAAGACATGTTGGGAAATAGTAAGTATTATATTTGTTGGTATTGAAATGGTATGAAATATGTTTGAATGAGGTTGTGTTAAATGTTTATAAGTGTTATGTTTTGGTGACATTGAAATTGGTATAGGTGTGCATGAGTTTGGGTGGCAAATTGGCTTGGTAAATAGCCTATTTTTTTCCACACGGGCTGAGACTCGGGCATGTGTCTCAGCCATGTGTGACACACGGTCAAAGTACATGGCCGTGTGTCCCCTGGTGTGGAAATTAAAATGAAGTCATAATGCTCCACACGGTCTCACACATGGGCATATGACCGGCCGTGTGGTATAAGTCAGTATACCCTACAATTTTGGCACGGCCTAGCATATGACCTGGCATACGGGCGTGTGTTGTAACAGTCTGGTTTATACTCTAGTTAGAATAGTGGTTTCAGGACCACAAATCCAAGTCCGTAAAATATTTTTATATTATTTTCTATGTCTATGATATGTAAATTAGTATGTGTGAAATTTCCATAAGCTAATTTATCTGTCTGTGTGTTCAATTTGACAAAAGGACTAAATTGCATAATTTGTAAAAGTGGCCTTTTATTTGATTAATGGCTAAATTAGTGTGGCTTTTAAGTGTTAAGGGCTTATGTGGCAATTTAGCCACTATTTTGGTTAGTGGACGGCATGGGTAAGGAAATATGTATATATATGTGTTTATATATATATATATATATATTAAATTTTATAAGTTAAAGTTATATTATATTTATTTTATAAGTTATATTTATATTATGATAAAAGAAACATGGTTAGTGGATGAATGAAAGACGATCATACCCTTATTACATGTTTATTGTATTTGTTTAATGAAAGGCTAAATATGTAAATGAATTATTATGTATGTTATATTGGATAAAACATAAAAAAATAAAGCCATTTGAGTGTTCATCTTGTTCTTGCCGTATACAAAAGAAAATAAAAAGAAATAAAAAGGGTTTCAAGGTTCGGCTACTTTCCAACTTGATTCAAGGTGAGTTTTAGCTCGGTTTTTGATAATTTTTACATTTTTGAGATCGTTGCTATGAAATGTACAAGACCCATGCTTTAATTTTAGAGTTTGATGAATAATTTGAATTGAGCTAATGTTGATAGTTGGTTGTTTATGTTGTTTAAGGATGAATTATGAAATATATGTGTTAGATTAATATGTTTTGTCTTTGGATTTTTGATGAATTTGAGTATTTTGGGCTAAATTGCAAAAATAAATTTTTGAGGGACTAAAATGTGAAATAAATGAAATGCACGGATTTGTATGAAGACTAGGGATATTCGGCCCTTAAGGTGTGTGACCAAATTTTGTGTATTTTGTGTTTTGTACAAATAGGACCAAATTGTAAAAGTGTGAAATATTAGGGGCAAAATGGTAATTTGCCCATTTATGTGTTTTAGGACTAAATTGAATAGAAATGTGTTTGAATGAGCTTAATTTGATCATGTTTAGATCAAGAACAAAAGAAAACGGACTTGGATCGGGGAAAAGCGAAAATTATCGAATAGCTGGTTTTTGTCGTTCGACGATATCCAAGGTAAGTCTCTAAGCAAATAATCATCGTAAATTATCTACTTAATTTAGTATATGCTGAAATTTGGAATCATCATAATTATATATGAATTAGCCAAATTTGGCTAAGTGTAATATTTGATTCGGATAGGTTATTGAATGATATGTGTTATTTGAATGTTCGTACAATAAGTTCGAAATGAGTCAAAGGTTCGATATATGAAATGATTCGTGTGAGAAATCTTAAAGTATTACTATTCAGGCTTTGAGCCTAGCAAGCCTTGGGCTGGTGAAATTATCGGGCTTTATGCCTAGCAGGCTTATTACCGGTGAATGAATATCAGACCTCGGGTCTAGCAGGCTTAGTGCCGGTGTGATTCAGGCTTATGCCTAGCAGGTTTTATACCGGTGATGTAGTTTCAACCTATAAGTTATAAGTTTTCTTAGTTATGTGAACATGGAGCAAGTAAGTTGATAAAACGAGTTTGTATATATTTGACCTAACAGGTATGTGCATATGAGATATTTAATTGAATTATTACGTTCAGCCAAATAGGTAAGCACATATGTGTTGTTTATTGAGCAAGTATGGGATATATGTTTATGTATATTCGGCCCTTTTGGTTATGTGGTTATAATGATATCGCATTGATATTTTATACTTGAATATATGTGATGTTCAATGGACATATGTTTATACACTCATATATATATATATATATATATGAAATTAATATGTACAGGGCATTTACTTATTCGGATGTACATGTGGACTTATCGAATTATATATATAAGTATTATGAATAAATTGTTAAGAAATGATATTTTACATTTTGAATCTTATGCAAAATTGATAAGTTGTATGTTAAGGGTGAGAAAGTGATAAATGTTATGCTAAGTGAGGTAATGGCATTCGGCCATGATAGACTAATTGTGTTAAGTTATACATTCAATGTCATTAAATGATTGTTTTAAAATGCTTGAGTGTTCAATTGATTTATTATATTTTCTTAAGACTTACTAAGCTAAGTTAGCTTACTCTATGTATTTGTTACTCAGTTTTATAGATTTTGGTCAAGCTACAAGCTTAGGGGATCGTCAACGAAGTCATCCACACTATCGACTTATTTTGTTACTTTTAAAGCTTGGGTTTTGAACTTAAGGCATGTATAGGCTAGTTAATTACTTAGTTAACATTTTGGTGATGTAAATATATAAGCCATGCGAAAATGGCTTGGTTTAAATGATATTGATCTAATGTCTAAATGATTTTGTTCGTAATTTGTATATGTTTTGCTTGAACTTCGAATCCAGTGTTGATACTAGTTCATGTTAAGTGTGTATATAAATATGATTTGGCATGAAATTTTATTTTGTGACTTATCATTATTATTCTTGAGAAGTTGACATTGGTGAATTTGCATATGTATGGGTTAAGGATTGATGAGGGCTACTATTGAAGTGATTAATTGAAACATGAATAACATTGAGATCAGTATATTGTATATTGCATATTCGGACAAAAGATGAGATCATAGGTCAAGAAATTTGAAATGGCATATTCGGTTATGGTTACAATTGTGCATGTGTATTAAGATTATTATTATATGTGTTTAGTAGCAATGAGAGGGATGTTTGGTATTATGGTTCGGTTAAGGTAGCTTAATGACCAAATGAATAGTATCGTTGTTATTTGTTGAAATTGTTAATTTGTAAATTTTGCTAAAGAGGATTAAGGTATGCATGATATTAGTTAAATATGTTCTAAAAACGAAATTGGTCATAATGCATTCGGTTGTGGTTAAGTGAGTTGTAAATGTTGTAGTGACTTGTGCTATGTTCAGTAATGCCTTGTAATCCTAGTCCGGTGACGGATAAGGGTCAGGGGTGTTACATTTGATTGGTATCAGAGCTTATAGTTTAGTCAATTCTAGGACTACCGTAGCGTGTGTGAGTCTAGCTATACATGCCTTAATTTATAATGCGATAGTGTGATGACTTCTGACATCTGAATTGTGTTTTTATATAGTAAATGGATCCCGATAAAGCAGTAGCTAATGATGTTGAGAGCGTAGTGCCTGATCCCGCGCATGGGTCAGCGCCGGTAGACTCTCGACCTATCTCGAGTTGCCATGAGGGGGAGGCTAAGCAAGCCTTCTACCAGATGATAAACGAATGGTTTACTCAATATATTTGGACTAATCCGGCTGTGCAACAACCTCCACCCTCGAATAATCCATCTCCGATACCTATGGTACCTCCGATAGTAGATCCGATGAGATTTAGCATGCCTCCTGTAGATAAAATCAGGAAACACGGGGCCGAAGAGTTTAAAGCTAATGATGATGATGATGCGAAAAGAGCTGAGCTGTGGCTTGATAATACTATCCATGTGTTCGACGAGCTATCATGTACTCCAGATGAATGCTGAAAGTGTGCTATATCCCTATTACGGGACACCGCATATCACTAGTGGAATACACTAGTATCGGTGGTTCCGAAAGAGAAAGTGACCTGGGAATTCTTTCAGACTGAGTTCCGTAAGAAATATATCAGTCAGAGATTCATCGATCAAAAACGTAAAGAATTTCTGGAACTGAAACAGGGTCGTATGACCGTGACTGAGTATGAACGAAAATTTGTGAGATTAAGTCGATATGCTCGTGAATGTGTTTCAACCGAGGCTATTATGTGTAAAAGATTCGAAGATGGTCTGAATGAAGACATTAAGTTGCTGGTCGGCATACTAGAGATTAAAGAGTTCGTGGTACTTGTTGAACGAGCCTGTAAAGCCGAAGAGCTTGGAAAAGAGAAAAGAAAAGCCGAATTTGAAGCTAGAGACATTCAGAAAAGATCATCGAGTAAGACCTTTCATTCGGTATCAAATAAGTTCAAAGATGAACCCAGTCGACATAAGGCTACTTCAGACTTTTCCAGACGAGATCGAGATCGACCTCCTACGAGTTCCCGAGCTACTTCGATGGCTAGCATTGGTAATGTTCAGCAGAATCGGGCCGAGTGCAAGCATTGTGGAAAATGGCATTCTGGGAGTTGTAGATTGCATGATCGGTCTTGTTTTAAATGTGGATCGATAGATCACTTTATTCGGGAGTGCCCGATGTTAGCCGAGCAAAATACTGTTCAGAATGTGAGACCGAGCAATGTGTCGGTGCAAGGCAGACCACCTAGGCATTCGGGAAATGTAGGTGGCAGTCAGAGAGGAGCAAAGGATACTGCAATTCGATCAGAGGCTCGCGCACCTGCTAGAGCATATGCTATACGTACTAGGGAGGATACTTCTTCCCCGAATGTTATTACCGGTACTTTCACTCTTTATGATACTAGTGTTATTGTGTTGATTGATCCTGGTTCGACTCATTCTTATGTGTGTGAAACATTAGTATCCAGTAAGACTCTGCCTGTTGAGTCTACTGAGTTTGTGATTCAAGTATCAAACCCCTTAGGTCGGTGCGTTCTGGTTGACAAAGTGTGTAAAAGTTTCCCGTTGATGATTCAGGATTCATGTTTCCCAGCCGATTTGATGTTGTTGCCTTTTGATGAATTTGATATAATTCTGGGAATGGACTGGTTGACTTTGCACGATGATGTTGTTAATTGCAAAAGAAAGACCATTGATTTGAGATGTCAGAACGGTGAAATCATTCGGATTGAATCTAATGAATTGAATGGGTTACCAGCAGTAATATCTTCGATGTTAGCTCGAAAGTATATGAGAAAAGGGTATGAAGCTTACTTTGCTTATGTGCTTGATAGTAAAGTGACTGAAAAGAAGATTGAATCCGTGCCAGTCGTGTGCGAGTATCCAGATGTGTTTCCTGAAGAATTACCGTGTTTTCCACCTGTTCGAGGGGTAGAGTTTGGTATTGAATTAGTACCAGGGACGACTCCGATTTCGATAGCTCCGTATCACATGGCACCTACAGAATTAAAAGAGTTGAAAGCACAGCTGCAAGAGTTAACAGATAGGGGCTTTGCACGACCGAGTTTCTCTCCTTGGGGTGCACCAGTTTTATTTGTGAAAAAGAAAGATGGGACTATGCGAATGTGCATTGATTACCGACAGCTAAATAAGGTAACCATAAAGAATAAATACCCGTTGCCTCGGATTAACGACTTGTTTGATCAGTTGAAAAGGGCTTCAGTGTTCTCAAAGATAGATTTGAGGTCGGGTTATTATCAGTTGCGAGTCAGAGATTCAGATGTGCCAAAGACTGCTTTTCGAACGAGGTACGGACACTATGAGTTTTTGGTTATGCCTTTCGGACTTACTAATGCACCTGCTATTTTTATGGATATGATGAATAGGATTTTCAGTCAGTATTTGGATCGGTTTGTGGTAGTGTTTATAAATGATATTCTGATTTACTCCAGAGATGAAACTGAGCATGCCGAGCATCTGAGGCTTGTGCTACAAACTTTGCGAGATAAACAGTTGTATGCAAAGTTTAGTAAATGTAAGTTCTGGTTGAGTGAAGTCAGTTTTCTGGGCTACGTTGTTTTAGCATCAGGTATTCGGGTTGATCCGAATAAAATATCGGCTATACTCGATTGGAAATCACCGAAAAATGTTTCCGAAATTTGAAGCTTTTTGGGACTTGCTGGTTACTACAGACAATTTGTGAAAGGTTTTTCTATGATAGCTACCCCGTTAACAAAGCTATTACAGAAAGATGTTAAGTTTGAATTGTAACAGCTCAATTTTAATAGTGTCGGAACAGTGATTCGAGATCACTAAATCTGACGAAAAGTTAGAAAATTTTGTTAATCGATAATTATAAGTTAAGTGTGATTTTAGAAATATTTTAAAATTAGTGAATTCTGTGAACTGAAAGAATTAAGTAGAAAAATTGCGACCTCGAATTTATAAAGTGAGCCATAAATATTTCTAAAAATATTTATGGAGTGTCATTAAGTTATTATTAAACTTCCGTTAGAAAATTTTAACGTTTGGGTAGGAAATTAAATGAAAAGGACTAAATTGAAATGAAAGTAAAAGTTCAATTATAGATTAAAAGAAATTATGAAGGATCAAAATGGTAATTATACCATTTTGTATAGTGAGGCTGTATAACATAGAAAATCTGAGATTTTTAAGGATTATTATTATATTATTATATTATTATATTATTATATTATTATATAAACAAACAAAAGGAAAGAAAGAGGAAAAAAAAAAAGAGAACAGAATAGGCAAAAGAAACAGAGAGCATACGATACAGGGGAGAAGGAAAGAAAAGAAAAAGGAAAAACTAGGGATTTAAAGCTTGAAGTTTAAATTGGTAAGTCAATCAAGTCCTATTCTCTTAATTTTGATGTTTTAGAAGCTTTAAAGCAAGATTTTGATGAAACTAAGTTGATATTTTGAGAGTTTTTAGGTTTTCAAGTGTAGTTGATGTTGAAGAAAAAGATGAATCAGGGATTATATTGAATGAAATTTAAGTTAGAATTAGTAAGAGGATTAAATTGTAAAGTATGCTATAAGCTGTGTTAGAGGGATTAATTTGGAAGAAATTAGAAATTAAACTTTTAATATGAATATTAGATAGTCAAGTTGAATATGGAAGGAATTTAAGAAGAAGCAAAGTATGAATTAAGTTAAGAAAATAAGTAAACTTAATCAGGATTAAATTATAAAATGAGTTATAAGAAAACAGTTTTGGGACAGCAGCAGTAAGGTAACTTTGAAAAATCACAAAAAATGGTAGAAATGGAATTAAAAGTTGAGTGAGATATGAAATTAAAGCTTATTGAGTCTATTTTCATATGAAAGAAACAGAGAAAGAAAATAAATTCTGTATTTTGAGATATTTAGATTTTGGTAAGACTGGTTCAGAGTGAATTCGAGATCCCCTGTTCTGACTTGGAAAAATCATAAAAAATTGTATAAAAATAATTTGGGAACATAATTTATATGGTTAGATTCCTTAATGAGTCTAGTTTTATAAGAAATAAACTATAACATCATCTGAATTCTATATAAAAAGATAATTAATTTTTAGTGAAGAAGGGTCGGAACTGCCAGACAGCAGAATAGGGGTGAGTTTAAAGAATAAACTGTACTAATTGGCCACACCAAAAATTCTGGAAAAATTATGGTAAGAATATATGTGAGTCTAGTTTCAAATAAAATTAACGGATCTTAATTTGGAGTTCTGTGGCTCAAGATAAAAATAATTTAGTGACCATGACACGGATGGACAGCTTGAATATTCACATAAGCAAATATTGAAAATTTATTGACAATGTTACTTATAGCATGTTATATACATTAAGGATGTGGAATGGAGAGGAGGAGGAGGAAAATATGTATGAATATTCAGCTAGCATGGCTAATTTGTAATGTTTTAGGCTCAGGGACTAAATTGAATAAAAGTAAAACTTTATGATTAGTTTTGTAAAAATGTTAGAAATGACCAATTTACATGGAATGGATTATTTTATTATTGAAAATTGCAAAATTGAATGAAATTATTAATTTAGATTAAGATCGGTTGAAAAATCGATAAAATAGAAAATTTCCAAAATGCCCTTAAATCTTGGTATTTCTGCAAATTTAGCCAGGTAAGTTCGTGTAACTTTAATTATGTGATATAAAGAAATATAAGTTGATAATATGTGAAATATTTATATGATGAATTAATTAATTTACGTTTATGAATAAACGGCAAGAGAATGATATTTATCATGACATGTAAATATGTGATTATATTTAATATGTAAATAAAAGGTAATTAAATATGTTGAGACGAGAAATAAATTCAAGTAAGACATGAAATGAGAAAAATAAATATGTTTAAGGGATAATATGTTTGATTTTGATTGGTTTCAAATATAAATGCTAGATGAAATAAAATGTCTAATAAATAAATTTGTAATTCCGGTAATGCCTCGTACCCTATTCCAACATCGAATACGGGTAAGGGGTGTTACATGAATGGTCGGAAAAGTGTCAGAAAAGTTTCAATCAGTTGAAAGCTCTTTTGACCGAAGCTCCAGTGTTAGTCCAGCCTGAATCCGGTAAAGAATTTGTTGTTTATAGTGATGCATCTTTGAATGGTTTGGGTTGCGTTTTGATGCAGGAAGGCAAAGTCGTAGCCTATGCTTCAAGACAATTGAAGCCACACGAAAGAAATTACTCGACACATGATTTAGAGCTAACAGCCATTGTGTTCACGTTAAAGATTTGACGTCATTATTTGTTCGGTGAGAAATGTCATGTTTATTCAGATCACAAGAGCTTCAAGTATTTGATGACTCAGAGAGATTTGAATCTGAGACAACGCAGATGGTTAGAGCTGTTGAAAGATTACGAGTTAGTAATTGACTACCATCTGGGAAAGGCTAATGTTGTTGCTGATGCTTTAAGTCGAAAGTCATTATTTTCTCTTCGTGCGTTGAACGCACATATGGTTATGTCTGATGATGGTTCGATAGTAGCCAAATTAAAAGCAAGACCGTTGTTTATTCAACAAATTAGTGATGCCCAGAAAGTTGACAAAGATTTGTTGGCAAGACGAGTTCAATGTGAAAGCAATGTTGAGTCAGAGTTTCGAATTGATGAGAATGACTGTTTGAAGTTCAAAGGCCGAATATATGTTCCGGGGAATTCGAATTTGATTCGGACAATATTGAATGAAGCTCATAGTGGTCGATTATTTGTACATCCGGGTAGCACGAAAATGTATAACGATCTGAAACAGTTCTATTGGTGGCCTGGTATGAAACGGACATATCTGAATTTGTCTCGAACTGCTTAGTTTGTCAACAAATAAAGGCTGAACATCAGGTGCCTTCTAGGTTACTTCAGCCGATTTTGATACCTGAATGGAAATGGGATAGAATCACTATGGATTTTGTATCCAGATTGCCCATGACACCGAGTAAGAAAGATGCAATTTGGGTTATAGTGGATAGACTAACCAAATCAGCTTATTTTTTCCCAGTTCATACAGATTATTCGCTCGATAAGCTTGCTGAGTTGTACGTATCTCAAATTGTGAGATTACATGGTGTGCCTATTTCCATTGTTTCGGACAAAGACCCGAGATTCACGTCGCGATTTTGGAAGAAATTGCAAGATGCTTTAGGTTCCAAACTACACTTTAGCACGGCTTTTCATCCGCAGACAGATGGTCAATCCGAACGAACCATTCAAATACTTGAGGATATGTTGAGATGTTGCGTCCTTGAGTTTGAAGGTACATGAGAACGATACTTACCTCTGATTGAATTTTCTTATAACAATAGCTTTCAATCTAGTATCAAAATGGCACCCTACGAAGCTCTGTACGGACGTAAATGTCGTATACCACTATACTGGACTGAGCTCAGTAAAAATAAGATACACGGGGTTGACTTGATTAAAGAAACTGAACAGAAAGTGGCAGTGATTCGAGATAGTTTGAAAGTTGCATCAGATCGTCAAAAGTCATACGCGGATTTGAAACGTAAAGACATTGAGTTTCAGATCGGAGACCGTGTATTTTTTAAAGTTTCTCCGTGGAAAAAAGTGCTTCGATTTGGACATAAAAGCAAGTTAAGTTCGAGGTTTATCGGACCGTATGAGATCATCGAATGTGTCGGGCCTGTTGCATATAAATTAAGGTTGCCCTCTGAACTAGAAAAGATACACAATGTATTTCATGTTTTGATGCTTCGTAGATATCGATCTGATCCGTCGCATGTGATTGCCTCATCTGGGATTGAAATCCGATCTGATATGATGTACGAGGAGGAACCGATCCGTATCTTAGCTTGTGAAGTGAAAGAGTTGAGAAATAAGAAAATTTCGTTAGTAAAAGTGTTATGGAATCGACATGGAATAGAAGAGGCTACGTGGGAGCCTGAGGATTCAATGAGACAACAATATCCGACTTTGTTTAACGGTAAGATTTTCGGGGACGAAAATCCCTAAGGGTGGAGAATTGTAACAGTCTGGTTTATACCCTAATCGGAACAGTGGTTTCGGGACCACAAATCCGAGTCCGTAAAATATTTTTAAATTATTTTCTGTGTCTATGATATGTAAATTAGTATGTGTGAAATTTCCTTAAGCTAATTTATCTGTCTTTGTGTTCAATTTGACAAAAGGACTAAATTGCATAATTTGTAAAAGTGGCCTTTTATTTGATTAATGGCTAAATTAGTGTGGCTTTTAAGTGTTAAGGGCTTATGTGGCAATTTAGCCACTATTTTGGTTAGTGGACGGCATGGGTAAGGAAATATGTATATATATGTGTTTATATATATATATATATATATATAAATTTTATAAGTTAAAGTTATATTATATTTATTTTATAAGTTATATTTATATTATAATAAAAGAAACATGGTTAGTGGATGAATGAAAGACAATCATACCCTTATTACATGTTTGTTGTATTTGTTTAATGAAAGGCTAAATATGTAAATGAATTATTATGTATGTTATATTGGATAAAACATAAAAAAATAAAGCCATTTGAGTGTTCATCTTGTTCTTGCCGTATACAAAAGAAAAGAAAAAGAAATAAAAAGGGTTTTAAGGTTCGACTACTTTCCAACTTGATTCAAGGTGAGTTTTAGCTCGATTTTTGATAATTTTTACGTTTTTGAGATCGTTGCTATGAAATGTACAAGACCCATGCTTTAATTTTAGAGTTTGATGAATAATTTGAGTTGAGCTAATGTTGATAGTTGGTTGTTTATGTTGTTTAAGGATGAATTATGAAATATATGTGCTAGATTAATATGTTTTGTCTTTGGATTTTTGATGAATTTGAGTTTTTTGGGCTAAATTGCAAAAATAAATTTTTGAGGGACTAAAATGTGAAATAAATGAAATGCATGGATTTGTATGAAGACTAAGGATATTCGACCCTTAAGGTGTGTGGCCAAATTTTGTGTATTTTGTGTTTTGTGCAAATAGGACCAAATTGTAAAAGTGTGAAATATTAGGGGCAAAATGGTAATTTGCTCATTTATGTGTTTTAGGACTAAATTGAATAGAAATGTGTTTGAATGAGCTTAATTTGATCATGTTTAGATCAAGAACAAAAGAAAACGAACTTGGATCGGGGAAAAGCGAAAATTATATATGAATTGTCGTAAGTCTCTAAGAAAATAATTGTCGTAAATTTTCTACTTAATTTAGTATATGCTGAAATTTGGAATCATCATAATTATATATGAATTAGCCGAATTTGGCTAAGTGTAATATTTGATTCGGATAGGTTATTGAATGATATGTGTTATTTGAATGTTCGTACAATAAGTTCGAAATGAGTCAAAGGTTCGATATATGAAATGATTCGTGTGAGAAATCTTAAAGTATTACTATTCAGGCTTTGAGCCTAGCAAGCCTTGGGCTGGTGAAATTATCGGGCTTTATGCCTAGCAGGCTTATTGCCGGTGAATGAATATCAGACCTCGGGTCTAGCAGGCTTAGTGCCGGTGTGTGATTCAGGCTTATGCCTAGCAGGTTTTATACCGGTGATATAGTTTCAACTTATAAGTTTTCTTAGTTATATGAACATGGAGCAATTAAGTTGATAAAACGAGTTTGTATATATTTGACCTAACAGGTATGTGCATATGAGATATTTAATTGAATTATTATGTTCGGCCAAATAGGTAAGCACATATGTGTTGTTTTTTGAGCAAGTATGGGATATATGTTTATGTATATTCGGCCCTTTTAGTTATGTGGTTATAATGATATCGCATTGATATTTTATACTTGAATATATGTGATGTTCAATGGACATATGTTTATACACTCATATATATATATATGAAATTAATATGTACAGGGCATTTACTTATTCGGACGTACATGTGAACTTATCAAATTATATATATAAGTATTATGAATAAATTGTTAAGAAATGATATTTTACATTTTGAACCTTATGCCAAATTGGTAAGTTGTATGTTAAGGGTGAGAAAGTGATAAATGTTATGCTAAGTGAGGTAATGGCATTCGGCCATGATAGACTAATTGTGTTAAGTTATACATTCAATGTCATTAAATGATTGTTTTAAAATGCTTGAGTATTCAATTGATTTATTATATTTGCTTAAGACTTACTAAGCTAAGTTAGCTTACTCTGTGTATTTGTTACTCGGTTTTATAGATTTTGGTCAAGCTACAAGCTCAGGGAATCGTCAACGAAGTCATCCACACTATCGACTTATTTTGGTACTTTTAAAGCTTGGGTTTTGAACTTAAGGCATGTATAGGCTAGTTAATTACTTAGTTAACATTTTGGTGATGTAAATATATAAGCCATGCGAAAATGGCTTGGTTTAAATGATATTGATCTAATGTCTAAATGATTTTTTTTGTAATTTGTATATGTTTTGCTTTAATTTCGAATCCAGTGTTGATATTAGTTCATGTTAAGTGTGTATATAAATATGATTTGGCATGAAATTTTATTTTGTGACTTATCATTATTATTCTTGAGAAGTTGACATTGGTGAATTTGCATATGTATGGGTTAAGGATTGATGAGGGCTACTATTGAAGTGATTAATTGAAACATGAATAACGTTGAGATTAGTATATTGTATATTGCATATTCGGACAAAAGATAAGATAATAGGTCAAGAAATTTGAAATGGCATATTCGGTTTTGGTTACAATTGTGCATGTGTATTAAGATTATTATTATATGTGTTTAGTAGCAATGAGAGGGATGTTTGGTATTATGGTTCGGTTAAGGTAGCTTCATGACCAAATGAATAGTATCCTTGTTATTTGTTGAAATTGTTAATTCGTGAATTTTGCTAAAGAGGATTAAGGTATGCATGATATTGATTAAATATGTTCTAAAAATGAAATTGGTCATAATGCATTCGGTTGTGGCTAAGTGAGTTGTAAATGTTGTAGTGACTTGTGCTATGTTCAATAATGCCTTGTAACCCTAGTCCGGCGACGGATAAGGGTCTGGGGTGTTACATGTGTGGCCACTTCGAAGGGCACACGGGCGTGTGGTTGGCCGTGTGACCCAAGTCAGTATGTACCCCCTCTTTTCACACGGCCTGTGACACGGGCGTGTCTGGTGGCCGTGTGAGACACACGGCCTAACCATACTGGCATGTGTCCTAAATTTTGAGAAAATTTTTCAAAGTTTCGTGAAAGTTTTATAAGTTATCGGTTTAGTCCCTAACCACTCTTAAAGCATGTTTAAAGCCTCATAAGCTATTACAAGGGAAAAATTTATTGAGATTGAATGATGATTGTATGAATTGATTGAATGCATGAGAAAAATACAGTTATATGTTTTATAAGTCCGGTAATGTAACGGCCTAATTTTCAGTGGTGTTAGAAATGGTGATTTGAGATCACTAAATCTGACAAGTAAGGTTGAACAAGATAGTAATTTAATATTTATGAGTCAAGTAAGAATTTAGAAGAATTTGTGATTTGGTGAATTTGGAGAATTAAAAGAATTTATTAGGTCAAATAGGTAAAAAAACGAGGTATCGAGACCTCGAATTTGAAAATCAAGCCATAAATATTTTTAGTATAAAAGTTTGTATTAAAGTTAGTATTAAAGTTTGTTTGAGAAATTTAAAAGTTTGGGTAGTCAATTAAAAAAAAGACTAAACTGTAACAAATGCAAAATTTGCTAGAAGAATTAGATAGTTCAATTGTTAAAAGAAAGAGGATTTAAAGGGAAATTAAGCCTAAAAGTGAATAGGTTGGATGGCAAGGGCAAGAAAATCATCAGAAAAATAAGGGAAATAAGGGCAAAATTAGAAATTTTACAATTATAACATATAAAATAAGGACAAAATTGAAAAATTTAGAGATCTGTTCATATTTTCTCAGCCAAAACGCCATAGGAGGTCTAGAGAAAGCTGGTTTTTCATATTTTTACATCATGTGAATTTAATTCTTGCTTTTTCTTGACAATTTTTATGTTTTTATGACTTTTACAATTAGGTCCACTTATATAATTCATTAGTTTTTTAATTGGTGGGTGAATTGGAAGTTACTCTGGCTGAGTAAGGGAAGTTTATGATGAATTATTATGAAATTTAAATTCTAACTTCATATTAATGTGGTTTTATTAAGTGATTTTGATAGAAAATGGTATTTAGGACCTAATTCTGAAAAAGTTGTGAATTAGAGGTTGGTGTTGAAATTTAGAATATCAAAGGTTGTGAAATAGTTTATAATGATAAAATAAAGTGTTAATTGAGAAAAATTAGTTCAATTTATGGGTAAATTGAGCAGGGACTAAATTGTAAAAATAACAAATTTTGGGGTAAAAGTACAATTTCAAAAATTGAAGAGCATAAATTATGAAGTGAAATAGAAATGAAATAAATGCTAATGAGTGAAAATATTTTACATTATAGATCAAGAATCCAAATAAGAACGAGGAAAAGAAAAAGTTGCAGAATAGTCCCTAAATTTCAATATCTTCTACAAATCAGTCGGGTAAGTTCATATGGTTGAATTTTCATGTTTATTTGTGAATGATTGAATGATATAATGTGTTATTGAATATGAATTTGTTGTGGGATTGTGAAAATTATGATAAAATGAAAGAATAAAAGTGGTAATTCAAATTAGGAAAAAAACAGGATTGAGTACGTTCGTTTCGTGACATGTGATGAATTGACGGATAAGACCATGGTTGATCCATGGCAAAGTGTGAAACTTAGGTATGGTATTAACCATACTAAGTTGTGAAACGTAAGAATGGTATTAACCATACTGAGTTAAGAAACGTAGGTATGGCATTTCCCATACCAAGTTGTGAAATGTGGGTATGGTATTTCAATGAGGAAAACCATACTGAATTGTGAAACGTGGCACTGAGCAACGACGTACTCAAATTCGTAAGACATTTCCTAATTTGATAATAAGTAATATAAGAGGAGTGGCCCTATTGAAAGAGATTGAGTAGTTGTTAATGTTGAGCTCAACTATGTGAAGTATTATAACAGCGGTTGTGAATGGCAGGGAACTATAGTAAATACTTTGTTATTGTTTGGAAATATTATGTTTGGTAAGCATTACTTTTAAACTTATGAACTTAATAAGCTTCAATAAGCTTACTTGTGTGTGTTTGATATTTTTATGTAGATTGAATTAAAGGGAAGTTGGTAGATCAGATCATCACAACAAAGCTCCCTATCCAGATCAATTTTGGTAGCTTTTGTTTTATGTTTAAAGATTTATATGGCATGTATAGAGTTTAAATGAAATGGAGTAAAGATGTTATAAACTAGTTAACAATATTTTGTACTAAAATAGTTTTTGGTTAGTAGCAGTAGTTCGAATTTGAAAATTCACCATAAATTATGAAAATCGAATTAGAGGTTGAATAAGATATGAAATTAAGGCCTATTGAATCTAGTTTCACACAAAAGAAACGGTGTAAGCAAAAGACTTTCATATTAGGAGATATTTGAATTTTTATGAGACAAGGTCAGAGTGATTTTGAGCTCCCCTATTCTGAATTTGGAAAATCATTAAACATTGTATAAAAATAATTATGGGTTATAATTTATATACTTAAAAATCCTTAATGAGCCTAGTTTTAAAATAAATAAACGAGAACATCACTCGAATTCCGTACTATGATATAATTAATTTTTAGTAAAGAAAGGTCGAATCTGTCAAACAGTAAAATAGGGGTAACTTTGAAGAATAAATTGTACTTTTTGGCTAATCAATAAATTCTATAAATTTTATGGTAGAAAGATATATGAGTCAAGTTTCAAATTATTTTTACGGATCTTAATTTAGAATTCTTTAGCTTAAGATATAAATAATTTAGTGAGTATGACTCGAGTGGACAACTTTGATATGAATATAAGTAAATAATGGAACTTATGTGTAATTATTCTTTAAACTTTGGTAACATCTTGTAACCCTGTTTCAGCGACGGATATGGGTTAGGGGTGTTACAGGTAATGCTCTATAATCCCTATTCCGGCGTTGAATACAGGTGAAAGGTGTTACACGAACCCCTGTTTATGCGAGCCACTTGTATAATTGTGACATGTGAACCCCTTACATGCTATTACTTGCGAGCACCTTACTAATAATATATGTGAACTTATTTGATTTTATATACGAGCCGTGATATGTGAACCATGTGTTTATTATATACGAGCCATGTTATGCGAACCATATGTTGATTATATGTGAGCCTATATGCGAACCCTAGAATTATGTAAGCCTATATGTGAACCCTGGGAACATGAGAGCCTACATGCGAACCCTAGGTACATGCGAGCCTATGTGTGAACCCTAGGAACTTGCGAGCCTATATGCGACCCCTAGGTACATACAAGCCTATATGATCATGTGAACCTGTAAATATGTTAAATAATTAGACTGTTAATTCACATAAAATCCTATGCATGTGACATTGTGTTTTATTTGTTTACTTGCACCAATTATATGTTATGTGATAATGAGATAAATGTATGCTTAAATGCATGCCTTATAATGCTAGTGTGGAATATTGAAGGTAGCGTAAAATGATGATAAAGGGCATAGAACATGCTAAATTTATGTGCATAATTACACGAAATCATGTATGGAGGGTGGAGGAATTCTGTAGGAGACAATGGCAAATTAAGTCCACATTGAAAGTCAGTACTGCACGAAGTAGGCGGCAATGTCATCTAAATTGGACAAGATGGGATGAGAGATTTAAAATACCATCAAAATAAAACCAAACCGGGATGATAGTTTAAAAAGCCATCAAAACCAGGCAACCGCTGCCCAAAACAACAAGTGAACGACCATCGTCATCGGAAATCAAACTAGATGGCCAATTATTGTAGTGAGTTTTTGGAGTGTTGAGCAACACTCGAGGGCAGATAGGATGGACGAATGGAAACTTAAAACATATGTTGCATAATATATTGTAACAACCCGTTTTTAGTGAAATCGGAATAGTGGTTTTGGGACCACAAATCTGAGTTCAAAATAAAAATTATTGTAATATTATTTCATGGTCTACATTATGATATAAATGTAGTATGAAAATTTCGTTAAGAAAATTTTACCGATTACATGTTTAATTTGATAAAAAGGATCAAATTGCATAAAGTGCAAAAGTTGAATTCTAGTAGCTAAAGGGATCAAATAGCTATGGAATTCAAAATTGGAGGTCCTTATATGGCAAATAGACTATTTAGAGGAGTTAGTAGATAAGTATGATTAGTCATCAATGGAAAATTAAATAAAGAAAAGGACTAAATTGGAAAGAGAAATAATAAAAGATGATAAATTAATTAAATAAGAAAATTTCATCTTTCCCAAATTAAAGACATGGAAACCCTAGTTATGGATGTTGAGCTCAAGCAAGCTATTTTGGCTTAATTAGGTATGAATTATTATCCCCTTTTTTTTTGTAATTTTTATATTTCCGAGCTCGTAATAACTTAATCTAGCTATCTCGGGGATTAATTTGCAAAGTTATCAAAGTATCAAAGTTTTTCCATAGATGAATATAGATGAATTATGAAGTTTTATGGTATAAAATGAAAGGTTGTTGATAGATAAGCAACTTTTGTAAAGAGAATTTTGATGAAATTATGGTTTAGGGACTAAATTGAAAAGATGTAAAATTTATGAAAAAATTTTGAATTTTATGAAATACATGGGCTGCTAGTGTTATATGTAAAAAATAGCTAGGCTTGGAATAAGGATTAAATTGCATGAATTTCATATTCTGAGCTTAGGGAAGAAATTATAATTAATTAAAAGTATAGGGGCAAAATGGTAATTTTCCTAAGATGTGAATTGGATTGAATTGAATATGAATTGTATTAAATTGATGTTAAATTCATTCGTATAGATATGAATAGATCAAATACAGAGTTAAATCGAGGAAAAGAGAAAGTAGCGGATTAGTAGCTTTTGTGTATACAAACATTGTCGAGGTAATTTTGTGTAACTAAATTGTATATTTATATGTTTGAATTGAATGTTATGTATGTGAATTGTGTAAATTTCCATGTATGGAAATTAATCACATATCCAACAATGTTCAACAAGTATAAAGTTTTGATTGTACAAATGAAAATTCGATGGATACAGGGTTCCCGAATTGGTTGTGGTCCTGCATGTGTTGCGGACACACCATAGCTCGAAAGAGTGCCCCGTTATTAGCTCTCATGAGCTTCCCGTTATATAGTTCTTATGAGCTTCTCGATTAAAGGCTCTTTCATGAGCTTCCTAATTAATTGGCTCTCCGGAGCTTCCCTATATTGGCTCGCTTGAACTTCCCATTAATGGCTCTCCGGAGCTTCCCGTTACATGGCTCACATGAGCTTCCCGTTATATAGTTCTTGTGAGCTTCTTGATTAAAGGCTCTTTCATGAGCTTCCTAATTAATTAGCTCTCCGGCGCTTCCCTATATTGGCTCGCTTGAACTTCCCATTAATTGCTCTCCAAAGCTTCCCGGTACATGGCTCACATGAGCTTCCCGTTATATGGCTCGAAAGAGTTTCCCGTTTATGTGCTTGTATGAGCATTCCCAAATATGAATTGACGGATTACAGATTTGTACATTTTGTGTGTACTACCCGTGATCCATCGATATTATAAATGGTTCAACGAACAAAGTTCTAATATAAGATATCATGGGTCCAAAATGAAGTTAGCCAAATATATCTGAAATACATAAAAAAGTTATGTACATGTTAAATGAACATAAGAAGTGAAAAGTTATGAACATGGAAATTTGATATTTGATGAGCTCATATATGTTTCTTGATATTCATGTGAAATACATGACTGACATGTTTGATGAGGATATGCGTATAGGCTATTGGCCAAATTGCTTTAGATGTATTTTGTATGCTTACCTTAAATGTAAATGAATGGTAAGTTAATTTCTCATTATACGAACTTACTAAGCTTTAAAAGCTTACTCTATTTTATAGTAATTTGGAAGCTCGTTGGGTTGGAAGCTTGGCGGAGATATCTCACACTATCCATCGGCCCATTTCGGTATATATAGTAAATCAATTTTGGTTATAATGGCATGTATAGGCAAAATTTGGCCAATGATGTCATAAAAATGTTTGGTTGAAACTAGTCATTGGTATGGCTTGTGATTGGTATATTTTGATATGTATATATATGTCCTTAACATGTTTGATGTGTGTATGAAATGAATGAATGATGGAAATCATATAGGCATATTAGTGATGGTTTGAGATAACATGATTGAAGAATTATGCATATATGTATATATGGTCAATTAGGTAAAATAGAATATTTAGACATGTGCGGTGTATAACATGCATTAAACTTGAAATTGGCTTGAATTGAAGGTTTTATTGTGACTTGTAATTGTACAAATTGTTGTGTTTAGGTTGATACGAAAGTTGGGTGAGAAACATGGTTTGGAAATGGCCTATTTTTGTTCACACGGGTAGAGACACGGGGTGTATGTCTCAGCTATGTGTGACATACGGCCTAGCACATGGGCATGTGATTTGACCATGTGTTCCCTGCATCTTGTAAATTACAAAACAGAATATCCAAAATTATTCACACGGCCTAGCACACGAGCGTGTGGCTTGACCATGTGACCCAAGTTAGTGAGCACCCTAATTTGGACACGGGCTGGGACACGACCGTGTGTCCTACTTCGAATGCCCACACGGCTTGAGACACAGGCGTGTCTCTTGACCGTGTAAGCCACACAGCCTAGCCACACGGGTGTATGTCCCCTGCTAGGGGTGAGCAAAACTCGTTTCGACTCGAAAAAATCGAAAAAAAATTTGAATTTCGAGTTAAACGAATCGAGTTATTAGAGTTATTCGAGTCAACTCGATTTTTTTTCGAATTTCGAGTTCAAATTGAGTTGAGTTTTCCAATTCGAATAACTCGAATAATTGTAATAATTCGAGTATCAAACTATAATATTTTACATTTTTACCCCAAACTCCCAAACCTTTTTACATTTCCCTCAAAACTTTTACTCCTTCCCACTTTCCCCCCAAAACTTTTACTCCCCTCCCATCCCAGCCCCCCAATCTACCCAAAATCATTTCCCACCAAAATTTTACTCTCTCATTTACTTTTTCTCAAAATTTTACTCCTAAAAACCCTCAAAACTTTTTATTTTTTTCCCAAAATTTTTACTCCCTCCTACTTTTTCCCTAAAACTTTTACTCTATTCTCATCTCTCCTCCCATCTACCCCAAACCCATCCCCCCTCCAATTTTTTTTTAATATTTTCCCTTCAAATTTTTACTCCCCCTATTTATTTTCCCTCAAACTTTTATTCTCCAAAACTTTTTATTTTTCCCCTAAACTTTTACTTCTCACCCTTTACTCTCAAATAAAAAATCAAAATTATCCAAAAAAAAATCACTAAACATAAATAGTAATAATTTTATTTATATCTACTATTTATATATTAAATTAAATTTCACATTTTATATTATTTATATTATTGAATTGTTTAGTCATATTGAGTATTTATATTAAAATTGATTTATTAATTATGCTATAAAATATTCGTGTTAAAATTTTATATTGGTATCAATTTCACATTTTATCTTTAAAATAATTTTTATTAAAAAATCACATTTTTACATTTAATATATTTTTTAATTCCAAAATACATAGTGACAAGAATCTGAAGATAATTGAAAGAACTAAATAAGCAAAGAAGCTAACCCGTATATAAAAGATTAATAAATAAATTATTTGGTGATGAAAGTTAATAAAAAATTTAGTTAAGGTGGACAAATTTTATTACGATGGGTGACAATGGTTATAAGGACTTAAAATTATTTTTTAAAATTTAACTCGAATAAATATATTCGATTCGATTCGATTCGAATTCCATCTCACTCGACTCGATTCGAGAAAATTTCAAATCAATTTAGGATGATAAAATATGATTCGTCAACTCGATTAACTCGAAATTTTTTCATTCGATTCGATTCAATTTGATCGAACGCTCACCCCTATCCCCTGCACCTTGGAAAAATTTTGATATTTTGCGAAAAATTCTTTGAGTACCCCGTTTAGTCCCGACTTGTTTCTAATGCATAATTAGGGTCTCGAGGGCTCATATAAGGGATAATATGATTGTATATGTTTAATTTCTGATATGAATGATAAATAATATGACATGTCTAAATTTGATCTATAAATTTCAATAATGCTCTGTAATCCTGTTCCAGCGACAAATATGGGTTATGGGTGTTACATATATAATTGTTATTCATAGATTTATTATATGTTTCATGAAGAATGCTTTAATTTCTACTAAATTTTATAAGCGTTATTGTTGTCAAATATATGTAATGATTTAGAATTTAGTCTCACACTAAGTCGTTATAAGCTCATTTCCCTTTCTTTCCCTCTTAAGTAGCACAGAAAACTTGTAACACCCCTAACCCGTATCCGTCGCCAGATTGGGTTTAAGAGGTATTACTACTTTAAACTAATTTCAAAATGGACTTCTATTGAATTTAAGCACAAATAAGGCAATCATTATCATATTGTATGGCATTTCAACCAATTAAAATAAATAAGTAAAATTTTAAAAGTATAACGAGTTTTACTACCCGTACTTAATACATACAAATATTTGGATCACATAATTTAAACATTCATGATATATAAATACATGAATACATATATTTACATATACACATATTAGACCCATATCTCAATTTATGCCAAATTATTTCACCTTGGCCGAATATATTATTGCACCATTTATTTGGATTTGTAATTAACCCATCAAGAAACATATCAATTTCTTATCATTAATAATGACATTCGAATATTTATTAACTGTAAATCACTTATCTCAAAAATATATTATGTATTGCCGAATACATAACTATTAAGATTAATCCTTTTGTTTTATTATCATTTCTATATTGCACATTCAAGTAAGACATGCATAGTTAATATAATAAATATTAAACACAACTAACATATTACACCTAGATGCCGTGACCAACCTATGTATATATATATATAATATGCACCTAGGTTATAACCGAATATGCCCAACAAAATTTCTAATATCCATGCATCGTAATAATATACTCATAAACATTACTAAATCATCAAACCATATGTCTTCACACAATTAAACATAGAACTTAAGCCATATTCGTATGGCTATAATACATATACTATTAAGGTTTCTACTCAAACAAGGTCATTTTCAAATCCCTCCTATACATGCCTTTATCTAAATTAACGCAAACTAAAGGAATACCAAAATAGTTAATAGTGTGGCCGACTTTCTTGACGATCCCGATGAGCTTGTAGCTTGAACTTAATTTATAAAACAAAGGAGAACAATTCACACAAATAAGCTTACTAGCTTAGTAAGTCCTAAGCTCTCGAAATATATAACATTAAAAACTTAAGCAATTAAAACATCCAACTTATGACATTACGAGTAAACATTTAAGTATATATATTTATACAAAGCCGAATACCCGTGGTTCAATAACCCAAGTAATTATACTTCCTTTCCTTCAACCTACATCTCTTTGAAGCCCCAATAAGTATATCACAAGAATCACATACCCCAAATCGTATAAGTAAAGCATTCGTATCAACCATGCTAAGGTACTAAAATTTCTTTTACCTTTAGCATTCCTATTTGAAGACCGAATTTCCATATTAGTACATTTAAACTCAAATTTAGTCATATAATACTCATACACATCAATATTAGCCTCAAATATATATATATATATATATAACACAATTCTCATAGTATTAACTCGACTCAAGTAATATTAAACATAACATACCTTACATGCTTACCTGAGCCGTTAGCTAGATACATTAATTATGGTTTGCCTTGAATAAAAATTTTGTTTCTCCTTTATAAAACACATCACCGACATCTAGCCTGCTAGGCGATAAGCCCGATAAATAACACCGGCACGAGGCCTGCTAGGCTCAGAGCCCGAAAGTAGTCACCGGCACTAGGCCTGCTAGGCTTAACGCCTGAATTAAATCACCGGCACTAGGCCTGCTAGGCTTAAAGCCCGAAACACATCAATGTGATAAATCATTCCACACACATTTCATAACAATATTACATGTCCAATTTAACAAAACTTATTCACATTAAACAATTAAAAATCATTATGCCATTTTACGATTCCACAATTTGCATCAAGACCCTTATCCATATCACATTGTCAAATTATGCAATTTATCTAATATACTTATATACATTCGGCTAGGACATAAATAGGTACTAAAATGTATCAAGCATTTTCATATAATAGGTTCATAAATAATTCTTCAATACATTATAGCTTAAGGACTTACCTCGGTTGTCGATAGACCGTGTAAATTGGCTATTCAAGAACCTTTGTTTTTCCTCGATCTAGTTCTTTCTCTTTTTGTTCCCGATCTAAGAAATGTCAAATAAGTTTTATTCACATTCATTCTATCCATTTGCTCAACTCAAAAAAATGCACATAGTTTAATTTAAGAAAAACTAAGAACCGAATTTCCTACTTCATTTATTTAATTTAAAACAATAATCACACAAAATTTAAGCATTCAACTTATTCAATTTAACCCATAATGCACCACAATACAAATTGCAACAATTTGGGATTTCTCCTCAATGGCCGAATGGTTACTAGGTCCCTACGATTCTCTATAATTCTTCCTTCTATCATTTTAACCCTTCCACTATTTAATTTAAGCAATTTACTCTTCATACTTAATTCACCCAATAACTATATCTAAGTATAACCATTCATCCATGGCCAATTACACTATATATGTATAACCGAACATCAAAACAAGAGAAAAGAATTCATGAATGGTTATCTCACATTCGGCCGAATATAAGGGCATCCTCATGCCTAAATTAAAACAATCTTCTTACAAGCTCAAGCTACTTCTTCTCATTTTATCTAAATTTATTTATACAACAAGTTATAATTTATCTTTCATGGCCGAATTTCCTCATGTCTAATATTAGCAATTTCTACTTGTTTTCATTAATGATCAAAGAAATCAACCCAATTTCCATATAGATTTTTAAGTTAAAGTTCAAACTCTTACCTTGCCTAGCACATGCAAATGGCCGAATGGAGAGGATGAATTTTCTCCTCTTTTTGAAGGTGATTTCGGGTAGAAGATGAATGAGGGAAGAGAAAATAAATTTCCTTTTTGTTTTATCAATTAACACAAATTATAGCATGCTTATAATATGATAATACTTAAATTATAATATACTAAATAAATATAATATTTATGGCATGCTTACCGTCCACTATATTCAAAATATGGGGAATTTGACATGCAAATCCCTAAGTTTAATAAACAATTCACTTACCTTTTTAATTTCATGCTCACTATTTTTGTCACTTTAGCAACTTAATCCTTTTTGTTAAATTAAACACTCAAACGATTAAAATTTTCTACGAGACTTCCACACACATCAAGTCACATATAATAATCACAAAATATAATATTAAAATATTTGACGGGTTCGGATTCGTGGTCCCGAAACCACCGTTCCGGTTAGGGTCAAAATCGGTCTGTTACAACTCTCCCCCCTTAAGGATTTTCGTCCTCGAAAATCTTACCGTTAAAGAAGTTCGGATATTGCTACCTCATTGAATCCTCAGGTTCCCATGTAGCCTCTTCAACTCCGTGTCTATTCCATAATACTTTTACTAATGGAATCCTTTTATTTCTCAACTCTTTCACGTCTTGAGCTAAGACGCGGATCGGTTCTTCATCATATGTCAAGTCGGATCGAATTTCAATCTCTGACGGTGTGATTACATGAGACGGATCCGACCTGTATTTGCGAAGCATCGAAACGTGAAATACATTGTGTATCTTTTCTAACTCAAGGGGCAATTTCAATCTATAAGCAACAGGCCCAATACGTTCGATGATTTCATACGGTCCGATAAATCTCGGACTCAACTTGCCTTTCCGACCAAATCGGAGTACTTTCTTCCATGGAGAAACTTTCAAGAATACACGATCTCCGACCTGAAATTCAATGTCCTTACGTTTCAAATCGGAATAGGACTTTTGACGATCCGAAGCAGCCTTCAAATTACCTCTAATAATAGCCACCTTCTGTTCTGTTTCTTTAATCAAATCGACCCCGTGTATCTTATTTTCATTGAGTTCGGTCCAATATAACGGTGTGCGACATTTTCGCCCGTATAAAGCTTCATAAGGCGCCATTTTTATACTAGATTGGAAGCTATTATTGTAAGCAAATTCAATCAAAGGTAGGTATCGTTCCCATGTACCTTCAAACTCGAGAACGCAACATCTCAACATGTCCTCAAGTATCAAAATAGTTCGCTCAGACTGACCGTCTGTTTGCGGATGAAAGGCTGTACTAAAATGAAGTTTAGTACCTAAAGCATCTTGCAATTTCTTCCAAAACTGCGATGTGAATCTCGGGTCTCTGTCTGAAACAATGGAACTCGGTACACCATGCAACCTCACAATCTGAGACACATACAATTCAGCAAGTTTATCAAGTGAATAAGTTGTGCGTACCGGTACAAAATGAGCCGATTTAGTCAGTCTATCAACTATAACCCATACGGCATCTTTCTTACTCAGTGTCATAGGAAGACCGGATACAAAATCCATTGTAATTCTATCCCATTTCCATTCAGTTATCATGATTGGTTGAAGTAGTCCGGATGGTACCTGATGCTCAGCTTTCACTTGCTGACAGATTAAGCACTTAGAAACAAATTCAGATATATCCCGTTTCATGCCAGGCCACCAATAGAACTGTTTCAAATCGTTATACATTTTCGTGCTACCCGGGTGTATTGACAGTCGACCACTATGGGCCTCACTCAGAATCATCGGTATCAAATCTGAGTTCTTTGGAACACATATTCGGCTTTTATAATTCAAACAATCATTTGCATCAATCTGAAAATCTGATTCTGCACCTTTTTCACATTGAATTCGACTAGCAATCAAATCTTTATCAACTTTCTGTGCATCACAAATTTGTTGAATAAACATCGGTCTTGCTTGTAACTCGGCTATAATCGAACCATCACCAGACAGAGTTATCTGTGCGTTCATTACACGAAGGGCAAATAATGATTTTCGACTTAACGCATCTGCAACAACGTTAGCTTTTCCCGGATGGTAGTCAATCACTAATTCATAGTCTTTCAGCAATTCTAACCATCTGCGTTGTCTCAAATTTAGATCTTTCTGAGTCATCAAATATTTTAGACTTTTATGATCCGAATAAATGTGACATTTTTCACCGAATAAATAGTGACGCCAAATTTTCAATGCGAAAACAATGGCTGCTAGTTCCAGATCGTGAGTTGGATAATTTTTCTCATGTGGCTTTAGTTGTCTCGAAGCGTAGGCTATAACCTTGCCGTCCTGCATTAAAATGCAACCCAACCCATTCAAGGAAGCATCACTAAAAACAACAAATTCTTTACCCGATTCAGGCTGAGCTAACACTGGAGCTTCGATCAGAAGGGCTTTCAACTGCTCAAAACTTTTCTGACACCTTTCCGACCACTCAAACTTGACATTTTTCTGTAGTAGTTTCGTCAAAGGTGTAGCTATTACAGAAAAACCCTTTACAAATCGTCTGTAATATCCCGCAAGGCCTAGGAAACTTCGGATCTCGGAAATATTCTTTGGTGGTTTCCAATCGAGTATAGCTGCTACTTTGTTTGGATCCACTCGAATACCTGATGCTGAAACAACATGACCCAAAAAGCTAACTTCATTCATCCAAAACTCACACTTACTAAACTTCGCATACAGTTGTTGATCTCTCAAAGTTTGTAGCACTAATCTCAAATGCTCAGCATGTTCGATTTCATTTTTGGAGTAGATTAGTTATATCGTCAATAAACACTACTACAAACCGATCCAAAAACTGTCGGAAAACTCGATTCATTAGATCCATAAAAACAGCAGGTGCATTAGTGAGTCCAAAAGGCATAACCAAAAACTCAAAATGCCCGTACCTTGTTCGGAACGCAGTCTTTGGTACATCTGTATCTCTGACTCGCAACTGATAGTAGCCCGATCTCAAATCTATCTTCGAAAACACTGAAGCCCCCTTCAACTGATCAAACAAGTCATCAATCCGAGGTAACGGATACTTATTCTTTATAGTTACTTTATTTAGTTGCCGATAGTCGATACACATTCGCATAGTCCCATCTTTCTTTTTCACAAATAAAACCGATGCACCCCAAGGAGAGAAGCTTGGTCGTGCAAAGCCCCTATCTGTCAACTCTTGCAACTGTGCTTTCAACTCTTTTAACTCGGTAGGTGCCATCCGATACGGAGCTATCGAAATCGGAGTCGTTCCCGGTACTAATTCAATGCCAAACTCAATCTCTCGTACTGGTGGTAAACCCGGTAGTTCTTCCGGAAACACATCGGGGTATTCACATACAACCGATACAGATTCAATCTGTTTCTCGGACAATTTATTATCCAGTACATAAGCCAAATAAGCTTTACACCTTTTTTTCACATACTTCCGGGCTAACATCGAAGATATTATTGTAGGCAACCCATTTACATCACCGAATTTAACTCTGACAGTCTCACTGTTTCGACATCTCAATTCAATAAGCTTCCTTTTACAATCCACTACTGCCTCATGCGAAGTTAACCAGTCCATACCCAAGATTATATCAAATTCATCAAAGGGCAACAACATTAAATCAACTGGGAAGCAATAATCCCGAATCATTAGCGGGCAACCTCTACACACTTTATTAACAAGCACACATCTACCCAAAGGGTTGGACACACGAATCACAAACTCGATAGACTCAACTAGCAGAGTCTTACCGAATTCTAAAGTTTCACACACATAAGAATGAGTCAAACCAGGATCAATTAGTGCAATCACAGTAGTATCATAAAGGGTGAAAGTACCAGTAATGACATCGGGGGAGGAAGCATCCTCTCTGGCTCGTGTAGCATAAGCTCTAGTTGGAGCTCTAGCCTCAGGTCAAACTGTAGTGTTCTTCGTTCCTTTCTGACTACCACCTACATTGCCTGAATGTCTGGGTGGTCTGCCTCGCACTGCCGTGTTACTCGGCTTAATGTTCTGAACTGTATTCTGCTCAGCTAACATCGGACATTCTCTAATAAAATGATCTGACGATCTACATTTAAAGCAAGACCGATCATGAAATCTACAGCTCTCAGAATGCCATTTCCCACAGTGCTTGCATTCAACTCGATTCTGTGGAATGTTACCAACACTGGCCATCGAGGTAGCTCGGGAGCCCACGGGAGGTCGATCCCGTCTAGGTAGGTCTGTAGTAGCTTTATGTCGGTTGTAGTCATCTCTGAACTTCTTGGATGTGGAATGAAAGACCTTACCCGAAGATCTTTTACGAATATCTCTAGCTTCTGTCTCAGCCTTTCTTTTCTCTTTCCCGAGCTCTTCAGCTTTGCAAGCTCGCTCAACTAGTGTCACAAACTCTTGAATTTCAAGAATGCCGACAAACATCTTTATATCTTCATTTAGATCATCTTCAAATCTTTTGCACATAATAGCTTCAGTAGAAACACACTCCCTAGCATATCTGCTGAGCCTGACAAATTTCCGTTCATATTCCGTCACGGTCATCCGCCCCTGTTTCAGCTCAAGGAACTCCTTTCGTTTTTGATCAACAAATCTTTGGCTGATATATTTCTTGCGGAATTCATTCTGGAAGAAATCCCATGTCACTTTTTCTTTCGGAACCACTGATACTAGTGTATTCCACCAGTGATATGCAGTGTCCCGCAGTAAAGATATAGCACACTTCAAGCATTCATCTGGAGTACGAGATAGCTCATCAAGTACCCGTATAGTGTTATCAAGCCACATTTCGGCTCTCTCTGCGTCATCATCATCATTGGCTTTAAATTCTTCGGCCCCAAATTTTCGGATTTTATCAACTGGGGGCCTACTAGATCTCATCGGATCTATCATCGGGGGTGCTGAAGGAATCGGAGTTGGATTATTCGGGGGTGGAGGTTGGTATACAGCCGGATTAGTCTGAATAAACTGGGTAAACCACTCGTTCATCATATGATAGAAGGCTTGTTTAGTCTCCCCCTCGTGGCTACCCGAAACAGGTCGAGAGTCTACCGGCACTGATCCGTGTGCACGGTCAGGCGCTACACTCTCTTCATCATCCGCTACGGCTCTTTCAGGATCAGTGTCCATTTACTATATAAAACAAAGTTTAGACTGTCAGAAGTCACCACACTATCAAAATATGATAAAGGCATGTATAGCTAGACTCACACGCGCTACGGTAGTCCTAGAATCGGCTAAACCGTAAGCTCTGATACCAATAAAATGTAACACCCCTAACCCGTATCCGTCGCCAGATTGGGTTTAAGAGGTATTACTACTCTAAACTAATTTCAAAATAGACTTCTATTGAATTTAAGCACAAATAAGGCAATCATTATCATATTGTATGGCATTTCAACCAATTAAAATAAATAAGTAAAATTTTAAAAGTATAACGAGTTTTACTACCCGTACTTAATACATACAAATATTTGGATCACATAATTTAAACATTCATGATATATAAATACATGAATACATATATTTACATATACACATATTAGACCCATATCTCAATTTATGCCAAATTATTTCACCTTGGCCGAATATATTATTGCACCATTTATTTGGATTTGTAATTAACCCATCAAGAAACATATCAATTTCTTATCATTAATAATGACATTCGAATATTTATTAACTGTAAATCACTTATCTCAAAAATATATTATGTATTGCCGAATACATAACTATTAAGATTAATCCTTTTATTTTATTATCATTTCTATATTGCACATTCAAGTAAGACATGCATAGTTAATATAATAAATATTAAACACAACTAACATATTACACCTAGATGCCGTGACCAACCTATGTATATATATATATATATAATATGCACCTAGGTTATAACAGAATATGCCCAACAAAATTTCTAATATCCATGCATCGTAATAATATACTCATAAACATTACTAAATCATCAAACCATATGTCTTCACACAATTAAACATAGAACTTAAGCCATATTCGTATGGCTATAATACATATACTATTAAGGTTTCTACTCAAACAAGGTCATTTTCAAATCCCTCCTATACATGCCTTTATCTAAATTAACGCAAACTAAAGGAATACCAAAATAGTTAATAGTGTGGCCGACTTTCTTGACGATCCCGATGAGCTTGTAGCTTGAACTTAATCTATAAAACAAAGGAGAACAATTCACACAAATAAGCTTACTAGCTTAGTAAGTCCTAAGCTCTCGAAATATATAACATTAAAAACTTAAGCAATTAAAACATCCAACTTATGACATTACGAGTAAACATTTAAGTATATATATTTATACAAAGCCGAATACCCATGGTTCAATAACCCAAGTAATTATACTTCCTTTCCTTCAACCTACATCTCTTTGAAGCCCCAATAAGTATATCACAAGAATCACATACTCCAAATCGTATAAGTAAAGCATTCGTATCAACCATGCTAAGGTACTAAAATTTCTTTTACCTTTAGCATTCCTATTTGAAGACCGAATTTCCATATTAGTACATTTAAACTCAAATTTAGTCATATAATACTCATACACATCAATATTAGCCTCAAATATATATATATATATAACACAATTCTCATAGTATTAACTCGATTCAAGTAATATTAAACATAACATACCTTACATGCTTACCTGAGCCGTTAGCTAGATACATTAATTATGGTTTGCCTTGAATAAAAATTTTGTTTCTCCTTTATAAAACACATCACCGACATCTAGCCTGCTAGGCGATAAGCCCGATAAATAACACCGGCACGAGGCCTGCTAGGCTCAGAGCCCGAAAGTAGTCACCGGCACTAGGCCTGCTAGGCTTAACGCCTGAATTAAATCACCGGCACTAGGCCTGCTAGGCTTAAAGCCCGAAACACATCAATGTGATAAATCATTCCACACACATTTCATAACAATATTACATGTCCAATTTAACAAAACTTATTCACATTAAACAATTAAAAATCATTATGCCATTTTACGATTCCACAATTTGCATCAAGACCCTTATCCATATCACATTGTCAAATTATGCAATTTATCTAATATACTTATATACATTCGGCTAGGACATAAATAGGTACTAAAATGTATCAAGCATTTTCATATAATAGGTTCATAAATAATTCTTCAATACATTATAGCTTAAGGACTTACCTCGGTTGTCGATAGACCGTGTAAATTGGCTATTCAAGAACCTTTGTTTTTCCTCGATCTAGTTCTTTCTCTTTTTGTTCCCGATCTAAGAAATGTCAAATAAGTTTTATTCACATTCATTCTATCCATTTGCTCAACTCAAAAAAATGCACATAGTTTAATTTAAGAAAAACTAAGAACCGAATTTCCTACTTCATTTATTTAATTTAAAACAATAATCACACAAAATTTAAGCATTCAACTTATTCAATTTAACCCATAATGCACCACAATACAAATTGCAACAATTTGGGATTTCTCCTCAATGGCCAAATGGTTACTAGGTCCCTACGATTCTCTATAATTCTTCCTTCTATCATTTTAACCCTTCCACTATTTAATTTAAGCAATTTACTCTTCATACTTAATTCACCCAATAACTATATCTAAGTATAACCATTCATCCATGGCCAATTACACTATATATGTATAACCGAACATCAAAACAAGAGAAAAGAATTCATGAATGGTTATCTCACATTCGGCCGAATATAAGGGCATCCTCATGCCTAAATTAAAACAATCTTCTTACAAGCTCAAGCTACTTCTTCTCATTTTATCTAAATTTATTTATACAACAAGTTATAATTTATCTTCCATGGCCGAATTTCCTCATGTCTAATATTAGCAATTTCTACTTGTTTTCATTAATGATCAAAGAAATCAACCCAATTTCCATATAGATTTTTAAGTTAAAGTTCAAACTCTTACCTTGCCTAGCACATGCAAATGGCCGAATGGAGAGGATGAATTTTCTCCTCTTTTTGAAGGTGATTTCGGGTAGAAGATGAATGAGGGAAGAGAAAATAAATTTCCTTTTTGTTTTATCAATTAACACAAATTATAGCATGCTTATAATATGATAATACTTAAATTATAATATACTAAATAAATATAATATTTATGGCATGCTTACTGTCCACTATATTCAAAATATGGGGAATTTGACATGCAAATCCCTAAGTTTAATAAACAATTCACTTACCTTTTTAATTTCATGCTCACTATTTTTGTCACTTTAGCAACTTAATCCTTTTTGTTAAATTAAACACTCAAACGATTAAAATTTTCTACGAGACTTCCACACACATCAAGTCACATATAATAATCACAAAATATAATATTAAAATATTTGACGGGTTCGGATTCGTGGTCCCGAAACCACCGTTCCGGTTAGGGTCAAAATCGGTCTGTTACAAAACTAGGACTCAGAAAGGCATCGGAGGAACCTTGAATCAAGAGCTCGTTTTTCGTTATTATTGTTTTGAATTTTTTTATTAAAGTTTTCTTTAATTGTTTTCAGGATTGTAGTTATTAATTATTTCTCGCTTTTATATCTAGGGTGAAGTTGTTTAGCTTATTTATTCTAAGGCATGGCACTTAGATAATACTTTGATATTTGCATGTTTTACTTTTCCATTAAGAAATCCATTACTTTAAATGTTTTCCATTGCGTTATAAAATTCTTAAAAGCTTTGATAAGTCATTTCTTAAAAACCTTACCTCGTTTTCCAAAATCTTTACATTAATAATATTGTAATTGAATTGTTAAGTAAAACTCGTTTAAATTAAATGAATGTTTTCCTAAAAACAAAAGAGTGATTTTTCATACAAATCAACGTAAGTAAAAGAGAGGCTTTACAAGACCACCTCAATGATCGAATGTAATGCCTTCGACTTAGCCGAAACTCCTAGGCCGAGTCGGAGGTGTTACAATTAGGGTTAATATGTCGATTACCCCTGAACTTGTCCAAAAGTACCTAATTGGTACTTGAACCTTTTTTTGGAGCTAATTGATATTTGAACTTGTATTTCATTACCCAGATTGATACCTTCACACTAGTACCGTTAGTTTGTACTGACGTGACATAAACGGCCAATCTGGTGGTGGCAAGTAGTAGCATTTTAGTATGACACGTGACAAATATAAATTAAAAATCATAAAATTTATATAAATTAATAAAAAAATAATGTTTTTCACATCAATAATGAACATGGACAACTAATTGTCCAAATACACTTGAAGTGTCCAAATTCATTCCAAATATATTTTTAATAAATTATCCGAATCCACATTCGATATTCGAATAACGAATGCAAATATCCTACTCCAAATCCGAGTAAGGGTTACAAAATACTTATCATTTTACTTTTAGCATAGCTCAGGAGCTGGCTTAGCCACTAACCAAAGCTAGTACTTAATTTTAATTATAATACACACAAACTACTAAATGATATATAAAAATTAATATAAATATTTTTTAAAACAAAATAAATAATTAATATAATGATTTTAGTTATGTTTATTTTTTTATGAGAAAAATATGTATACTTTAGTATTTTATTCAACTATTCTAGATTTGTGATTATTTTTTTATTATTTGATAACTCAAATATTTGAATCAATGTATTTGGACGGTTTAGGGGGTGCAAATTTAAAAACTACAATTATCCGACACCAAATCGAATTCTATTTTTTTTATTTCATAAATAAATAATTTCCGTTTTATTATATGAAATTAAATATTTTATATTTAAATTAGTGAAAATAAATTAAAAGTTCTTGAAAAAAAAAAGTTAAAATATTCCAAACCAAAATTTAACATGGAAAATTCGATAACCAAACTGAGCTCAACCAAATTATGATGGATGCTTCAAAAAGCCCTAAAACCCCAATCCAAACAAACCGATAGCACCCCTAAATGTAAATAACTTTATGGTAGATAATAGAATATACCATTAACATTATATAATTAAGGCAGATTAGTAATGATGTGTAACTCTATATAGTATATACATCTATGTTATTATAATTTACATTTTTATATTAATGATACGTAACCTCAAACCCTAAACATGCAGCTAACCTTATGTATAATTATTGTTATACTTATATCTCCAACTTAATTTGGACCTGGTAGGAACCCTCACTTACCTATAAATACTCTAAGTATCAACATAGTAGGGGGACTGCTTTTCGGCTCTCGGCTCTAGAACGGGTGAACTGGCCTTCTTCGACACCACTCCCTCTCCTCCTTCTCCACTTCCATTGATAATGTGTATCAACAATTATAATATATACAATTCGCATTATATAATTAAGGTAGATTAATAATGATTTCTAACTTTATACAACTAAGTTATTATAGTGCACATTGTTATATTAAGCATCTTAAACCCTAATGGTATGTTTACTTCGATGGAATTAGAATGCGATTCCAGATCAATTCTGAGAAGGACACTCATTCCATTGTTTAGTTTACTCTTAGCTTTTGAATAGTTAATCTTCATTCCTATCTTATTCGTCAAAAACACTAAATTGGAATTCAGCGCCTCTCCCATATAATAACCATTCGTTAGAGATTAAAAATAGCTCAATTTTTTTTTCTTACCAACATGCTCTTTAGAAGGTTTTATTATATATATTAAATAATTTAGTATGCATTGAAATATTATAAAATAATATTTTTTATATATGTTATATGTTGAATTTTTTTTTTTAAATATTGAGTTTGGAATTTTTTTCTTATTATATAGTTTTATTGTGAAATAATTATATAGTTTAATATATTATTTTTTAAAAATATATTTAATAATATTTTAGAATTATTGAATAAAGAAATTTCATATTAAAAATTATTATATTTATATAATTCATATTAGACTTATAAAAAATATTTTAATAAATTATATTGAATAATTTACAAATAGTATATCAAAATATCTTTTTATTTTATTAATAAATATAATGTATTTAAAATTTTATTAAAAAAATATTAATATAAAAAAGGAATAATATTTGATGCATCGTCAATACATAAATTTCATACATCATCGTTGAATAATAACATGACACATCATTAAATAAAAAAAAATAGTAGAAGACTTAAAAATAAATACTAATAATTTTATTTAAATATAATTAAATAATAATTAATTATGAATAAATATTAATAACTCACGAATTTAGAATCTTGGGTTTAGTACAAGGGTAAAATTGACATTTTCAACTTATTCCATTCCTATTCGGTAATATTATTTTACCAACCAAACAATGTAATACTATTATAGGTTTATTCCATTTCAGTTCTAGTCCATTCCCAGAGTATAGCATTCCATTACAACTCTATTCCATTTCAGTTAACCAAACGTACCGTAAGTTCAAATTTTGTTATAGTATCATTTTACTAAAAACACACACACAAATCATTACTTTAATATTTGTTAATATGTAAAGTAATGGTATTTTAGTAATTTTTCAATTGAGTTGGTGTTCAATTGACTCATCACCAACTCAGTCTGGAGTTTAATATAAGATTACAAGTATAGATATTAAATAATAGACCCGTTGACAATAATATAATAAATAAAACTTATTTTAGAATTTGAAATTTAAAATCTAATTAATGAATAGTTTTTAATATGAAAATCTAAATACTATTAAGTATTATTATAATTTATACATTTTTTAATGAAAATAAAAAACTTTATTAATTTTCTTTAAAGTTGGGCACATAAGGATAAGCTCAATATGTAATTGCCCATTTTTTAGTGGCGTCGAAAACGATAGTTTAGAACCTCATTTCTAATGTTCTAGCCCGTAAATATTATTATTTACTACCTACGAGTCAAATTTAGTAATATGTTGAATTACAGTCTAGTAATTTTATTGAATTGATAATTAATTAAGGTATAAGGATTAAATCGTAAAAGTGGTAAAAGTTCAATCACTGTAAATTTTTATTTAGTTTAAGGACCAATTAGACTATTGGACGCATTTTTGTTATTGGATGGTGGGTGATGATGCCATCCTCTCCTTATTCTTGTTTAATGATGATTAAGTTAAGCTAATTAAGGGTTAATTTAAGTTAATTAAGATTTATTAATTATTAAGCTTAGTATGAAAGGAAAAGTTTAAAGAAATTAAACATTTTTCTCACCTACTCATCTTCCCTACCGAGCAAAGAAAGAAGAAACCCTTGTTTGAGCTTTCAAGCCTTAATCCTTAAATTGGTAAGTGATTTCAAGTCTCTTTTTTTTAATTTTTTTTTTTATATTTTTGAGGCCTTGGGAGCTTGATTTAGCTAGCCTGTATATCAATTTGTAAAATTTTAAAAATTTTTATTGTTTATTTCTTGAATCTTTTGGTATTAAATTCTTGGATTTTAATATTAGAAGTGAAAATGGACTAGTTTGTAAAGTTTAATTGCTAGTTTTTGAACATAGGGACTAAAGTGCATGAGTTTTGAAATTGGTGTAGTATTTCTATAATTATTGTTAATAGAGGGTTATAGAAGGATGTAATTGAGATCAATTTTGAAATCGAGGTTCAAAATTGAAAGTTATGGTAATTTTGGTTTTAGGGACTAAATCGAATCAAATGCAACACTTTAAGAAATTTTGAAAAATTAATTTGAACTATCATATGCATATAATAGGATGTTGTAACATATTTGGAATTGATAAATTAAAATGAATTATCATACAGATTGGGAATTGAATCAAACGGAGGAAAATCGGGGAAAAGGCAAAATTACGAATTAGTACTTGACATATTGTTTGTTTTTGTTTTTGTCAGGTAGGTTCATATGATATGGTTATATGTAATTGTAATGTATACTTGAATTATGAATTTGTGTTGTGTGAATGTAATTTGAATTGTTCACGATTTGGTACAAAAAGGTGAAATATAAACTAAATTGTAAATGAATGATTATATTTGCTAAGTGTGCCCGAATAAATGTAATAAAGGATAGGATATGATTTGAATGCCAATAAGGTAAATCACGCGCTGGTACGGGATATATGTGATGGTACAAAGTATGTGATTGAACGGAGTTATTATTGATTATATCGGAATCCAACATTTGTTGCTAATTATCAAGTTTTATATGTCTGTTTGGAGACTCTAGTATGGTGAATGGACGTATTTTTATACAATTATATATGATAGTCTATGGGTCTTGCACTTTGGTGTCCTGGTGTGGTATAGTTACTGCTCGGACCAACAATCTAGTGTGGTGTAGTTACCCGTGTATCTGAATTTGTTCATTAAAGTTCTTTGGGCTAAATGGTTAATGGAAAATGAAAAATGACAATGGAATGATATGAGTTTGGTTTACACATGGTTAAGCGTTGATTGAATTATGCAAATGGTATTGAATTATTGATTTCATGTGAATGGTATTGAATCGAACTGTAATGTTAAAAGTTTGAATTACTATAAGAATTGATTATATAATGAACTCACATTGTTGATCTATAGTTGCCATGTTTAGGCAAAATTTTCAAGTTGATTAGCATATTGTATTAAATTGTAAAATGAGGTAAGTTATTGTTTTATGCCTATGAACTTACTAAGCATTCGATATGCTTAGATCGTTGTTTCTTTTCCTTGTAGTTGTCAGCTTGCAGAACATGTCAATCGGATCGTCTCGAAGCCCACACTGTCCTGCTATCAACTCGGTAGTCTTTTAACCGTTTTTAGCTCGGTTATGTGTAGGAGTGTTCAAATTTCGGTTAAAACAGAATTAACCGACCAAACCGATCTAATTCAGTTAATCAGTCGGTTAATCGATCTAGTTCGTTCAGAGGTCAGTTAAAGGTTTTTTAGAATTTCAGTTAACGGTTAATTCAGTTCGAAATTGGGTAATTAACCAAACTTAACAAAAATATTATATAATATATGTATTAGGCTATTACTAATTCGATTAATTCGGTCAAATGAATATTATAAATTTTTTATATGTTTTATGCTTGTTTTAACAAAAAAAAACATATAACTTTCGGTTAATTTGGTTAACCGATCGAATTAATCGAAATATTTCGGTTCGGTTAACGGTTAAAAGATTAAAAAGTTCGGTTAATTCGATTAATACTAGTTCGATTCAGTTAACCGTTTGAACACCCCTAGTTATGTGGTATGTACATAGGTGTTGTCTGTTATCTAGAATGTTTGTTTTGGTTGAACGTTGAATAATATTTGATCTTATGAAAGTCAATGTCAATTTGTATATGTGAGTTGGTAATATGCTAAGTTGTCTAAATGGTACTTAAAATTGCATATTTGAGCTTGACATGGTATGAAAATGGATGACATTGAATAACTTAAAAGCATAGTAGTATAAATTGAATTTGGAATAAGTTGAATTGAAATGATTTGGTGACAAATTGAGGCTTATTGGTTTGGTTTATTGGAAAATGGTTAAATGCTTTGGTAATGTAATGATTTGGTATGTGATTTTTGCATAAGAAAATTTGGTGTATTTTGCAAGGTTTGTTTTGGTTTGGAATGAAGTAGGTACCAAATATAAACTTCGAAATTTTTCCTTTTAAGGTATCGATACCTTGAGAAGGATATTGGTACTTTAGTAATTTTTTTTGAAATTTCAAAACAACGAACTTTAAAATGGTATCGATACAGAGGTAAAATATTGGTACCTTGATGACTGGTATCGATATATTAGGTTTTAAATCAAATTTTTTGAACATCGAAACTCAATTTGGTATCGGTACTAGGTGAGGGTATTGATACCTAATCAGAAGTTTTGAAAACTTTACAATTTGGTCCCATTTCATGCTAGGGTCTATAAAAGAGTTTTTGCAAGCTCGATTTAGTCTCGGATTTAATTGTGTACATATTGTGAATGTGTCTATGACAAGATGGAATGTTTGAATGATTTATTTACAGTGTATTTAATGAGAGTTGCTCCGACAGTGACTATAGCATTCCGTAACTCGAACCTGGTGTTCGGGTTAGGCGAGGGGTGTTACATGACATAAACCCACATCAAATTAAGAAAAAACTCTACAAAGTTCAAAATTCATTAAAAGAAAAACTAAAATAAAATTTCCCCAATCAAAGATTCTCTGGCCCTCAGCCTTCAACTCTCAAGTCCCATTTATGATTTCCCAAAAGGCCAAAACCTAAAATTTCCCCAAGACCTCCCCAGCCCTCGACTCTCAAGCTATCCCAACCACTGTCTAGCGCTTGACAGGCACCGTCGACTATCAACTGTCAACCATTGACCACCAACCACCGACCTTCAATTTCTCGTTTGACTAGTTAGTTTTTTTGCTCATTTGTCAATTTATGTGTATTCTTGTAACCTTGTTTCTATTTTTTTTTTTTTGGCTGTTTTAGTTTTATTACTTCTAAAATGTAAACCTATTCATGATTTTTTTAAAAAAATTTTGGCAGTTTTGTTTGGATTGTTATTTAGTTTTATTTTGTTACTTTAAAATGAATAAATATAAAATAAATTAATTTTCTATTTGATTTTATAATATTTTTAAAATTTTAATTTTTGCAGATTCAAATATCCGAAAAATATTGCTATTCAATTCAAATTTGGATAGTAAAGACAAATTTGTAGATCCGATACTTCAAAATTTGTGGATGTCTATTCAATTCAGATTTGGATAGTAAAGACAAATTTGTGGATTCGATACTTCAAAATTTGCAGATGTCTAACCCATTGCCATTCCAATGTAAACTTACTAGAAAATACCTCTAGAATGAATCTGAGTAAATGAGTGTCCAAATTTAGATGTATCTGGACAATTATTTGTCCGCTTTCATTCTTAACATAATTTTTAACAAAAAAAATTTTATTACTAATTTACATATTTTAAAAGATCTTTTAATTTTTTAATTTATGTTCCACATTATAGCATCAGATTGACTATCAATGTCATGCCAACACAAACTAACAATGTTAATGTAAAGATACTAACTTGGGCAACAAGTTTAGTTTGAAGGCTCCATTTTAACCATTAGTGTTTCTTAAAAAGGACATCTATTTGCACAGGCTCTCTTTTTCTAGAAAAGCCGACGTTGCTGCTGACTTGTAAAGCTGATTCCTGGAACCCAAAGGTTTGGACAGATAATCAAAAGCTTGATTTCAGTTCAACAAACTATATTAGTATGAAACATGGCAAAGATGTTTTGTATGCTTGAAACCTAGAAAAACACCAACTCCAAGACAGCGTTTTGAGTTATAACAATGAAAAAGAATCAACAAAACCCCAATCATTACAACACCTCAACCTCAACAAAATGCAAAAAGAAGAACCGCTTTGTCTATCTACAAATGTAAGTGAAAATGAGATCACCACTGCCATATGGGAATCGATACCCAACTGCTCACTCCTCCTTCCAAGTTCACAGTGATGCAAAGAATTCCAGATGCATTAATCCATTAACTGAATAGTTTGCAAGTCGTCACGAAAAGGTATAGCACGAAAACTACTGTTCTGGCTTTGGCCAACACCTGCAAATTCTCACAGGTTCACATATTTCTATCCAGGTCAACGGAGGGAGATCAATGCACTCATCTTAAAAAGAATACTCATGGCTCGTAATACTCCGAACTGCGTAGAGTGATTAAATGTTCATCCTCAGGACTCTTCATCGAATCCCCACTAACATACCATGTAACTGTTCCTGCAATGTAAAAGCTCTGCCATAAGCTCAACCAAAAAGAGAAACATGCAAACAATGTACTTGGAATAATTGGAGAGGATTTTCAAATAGGTTGCATAAAGAGTTGAACTAACTCCAGCTTTGCAGTCTCACTTTACCGTAAAAGTGCAACATGTATGGCTATCAATTATCAGGCACATACGCGGAGTAGGATACAATTTTGCTCAACCAAGGGAACAATACATGGATGGGTAAATGGTGCTCTTACCTCCCATGGAATATGCCTACTAAATTGCAAGAAAGATGGATTTCTTATATACCACTTTGTATGGCGGTAGAAATGATACACCAGATAAGATCAATAGGTCATTCTTTTTTGAAATTTTAAGGCTAACTGTAAACGGACTTGAAGCAATACCAAATCAACAATGATAACAAAACCAAAGGAAAATTACTAACAGCAGATGGTTGTTCACCAGGTATCCACTTCGTTATCTAATTAAAAGCTTAAAAAAGGAAAGGAAAGAGTGCAAATAATGAATGTATAGCTTCAAATTTCTCACTCATATATAACAGCCCAAAGAGAAGCAAAAAAGAAGAGAGTGGAATATAAATTTCTACACTTACCTACTGGAGGAGGTGGTTCCTGTTCTCTCGTGGCATGAAGTATGATAGTTCCAGAGAGCACAGTGATGAATCCACAAATCTCAGAGGCAATACTACTCACGTTTTGACCTGACCAATCCTGGAAAAAGGACAAGATAACAACACTCAATTTGTGCTCAGTTCCACTAGTTGTTGGTAAATCATAACCTCAATTAGGTGCCAGAACCAAGTTCAAGAGGGATGAATTAAAAAATTTACCCTGAACATGATTACGCTAGCGATAATGGTCAAAGTTGTGAACATGACATAATATACCGGAGAAACAATCACGGCATTGAATGTATCCAAGGCCTACAACAAAGAGACATACACATCAGTCACACACAAAAGCGAACCAGCCACCTATCAGAAAGATGAAATTCAAAATTCATTCAACAAAGGAGACTCTGGAAGAAGCTACACTTTGCATGTATATTTCTTAGTAGAAATATTTAAAAACTGTACGTAGTTCTCAGATAAGGAATAGGATATTGTCATCTAAATCTTCAATTATGAATTCAATTGATCAAGTTGCTGTACCTGACATGCAATAATTAATGCATCATATGACAAAAGTATGCTAGCTATCTATGTAGAGGTGTGTTTTTTAAAAGGAAAGATTATATTTTATAGGAACAGACAACCACCAAGGCATAAAAATCAATAATACAAACCTTGTTGAGGTAATTTAATTGTGTAATGACACAGATTGCGGCAACCGTAAGAAAAAACCAAGTTTGAGGATAAGCCATCTGATTTATCCCATCCAATGTAAGCTTTATAGCAATTCCGATGGCTTTGATGCTTACAACCTGTGATAGAAGCAAAGGGATGCTTTTACATAGTGCATAGAACATGATAACAACTAAAAGGGTCCTATTCAGAATTATCAATAGAAATTGATAGGGACATCTACATACCGTAAGAGAACCCATTAAGGAACATATTCCCAAATAAACCAATATGTTTGTCTGCCCATAACGAGGTTCAAAATGCAAAATCAAAGCTAAAACTATCGAAAGTGTAGCTGCAACATAAATTAGAAAGGCTGCCAACAGAAACATGTAAAACGGTGCAATAATTAATTAATTGTTACAACTGATGAGTATTGAGCAATAAATAAAAAAGGGAAGGACCAAACCTGGTTGTGTCGCTAAAGTCCAAATTTCTTGTACAGAACTTGGGGTATGCTCTTGTGGTGCATGAATTACAATCACCACTGAACCTGCAATGCAGGTAATACATCCTACAATCCCCATTTTCTGAATTCTTTCCTTCAACATAAAGTGTGCCAGACAAGCACTGTTCAAATTTATCAAGCGTGCTTGTTAATGAAAATGGATAAATGATTTCCAATCAAATCCAAAGAAGTGACCACAAACAAAAGAAGCATACCTCACAATTATACTTAGTGCCCCAAGAGGGGTAACTAGAACTGCAGGAGCGTACACATAAGCCACGAAATTTGCAACCTCCCCGACAATCACTATTTGTACAACAAGTTCACCAAAACGAAACTCAATAACCAATTTAAGGTGGAAAAGGATTTGTGCTTATATTGGAGGACAAAATCTAAAATAAAATAAATAATCTTGTTTCAAGTAATATACTTACTAGTTATCATGCCGGCCCACCACAGTGGCTCGAGTAAGTAGGTATAACCGCCAACGCCTACGTTAAGCCACACGAATTTAAAAATAAAGTCATGTACATTGATAATACTATCTATTCTTATATTGCACAATTCAAAAGCTATGTATTGAGCGACACAATGCAGTACTTAAGAATCAAAAACAAATCAAAACTTACTACTTTACACCATCAGATGATAATTATGTTAATGTTGTTGCTACAATTTTTTATTTTTATTTTTTGAAATCTGGAGAAACTCTTTACTGATTAATGATCCAATAAAAATTGTTAAGAAATCAAATGTTATGAAAATATGAATTGATACGAACAACAGTGAATTGTTACATAAACTAACTTTCCATTTGTTTTTTTTTTTTTTTTTTGAAGAACATAAACTAACTTCCAAATTGAAGGATTTGTATCTGAATATCCCAAATTCAATAATAAGCTCCTAACTAAATGCATTCAAGATTCGTATCCATCGAGTTAATCCAATTAACAAAATCCTAGCGTTTCAGTAAGAAAAACGAAGGAGTCAAATCAAAATTAAGCAAAGAAAAAAAAATTGAGTTAAAATTGGGAGCGACAGCTACGCAGAAAATCAGGGAGTAAATAGAAAAAACAGACCTGCGTGAATACCCGAAGCCCCAGCACGCTTGAGGCCTTTCTTCTTCAAAATAAAACTGGACCCAATAAACGCGCTAGACGCCATTGCTAATATCAATCCCTTGGAATTATCCGACAATCCCATATCTTCCACTATTTGATCACATCAATCAGTGGCTCAGTTGTTGTTGTTTTCCAAAGATCAAAATTGGAAGGTGGGGGATCCAATTCCCGCCAATCGGGTTTTGACTCTGTAAAGCAAACGTCTTAGCTGAGATTTTTAGTTTAGCTGAGATTTTCCAGAAAGAAAAAGAGAAAGCGAAAAATATAATAAAAGCAAAGGAGAGAGATCTAAAATCCCCCCCCCCCCCTTCTTTCTCTGAAAACAAACGAGACGAGACAACGACTCTTACATTCTTCAATTCATATACTATTATATTTTTCTTTTTAGTTCAGCCGTGTCTGTAGTCGGAAACTTTTTTACGGCCGCCAAATAAGCAAAGTAAGTAGGTTAAATGATCCTCTGCTTCACACGTTTTCTACTAGCGTACACTTGACTTTCCTTTTGTCGTTGATTAGGATTACGATTTGATAATAAGTTTCAAATAAAAATCTCTTTCCCTCTTTTTATTTAGTTTTAACGAAAACTATGGCACTATGTTTTTATTTGTTTACTGTTAGAGAAATGGTTGAAAATAATTGTAACACCCAATTTCTGCCCGGGCCCAAATAAAGCTAAACCAAAAACCCGGGCCCAAATTAAACAGAAAGTAAACCAATAAACAGTCCCTGTTAAAACAGTTCTTACAAGCCCGTTTCATCAGGCCCAATACCCCTTTTACAAACCTGATCAGAAACCCACCTATCCTAGCCCAAAATCTACCCCTAAACCCAATCACAAAGAGCCCAGTGGCCCAGAATTACAAAATTTTTTCGGAACCCTAGGGTTCCTTCTCTCTTCTCGCGCCGCTGACCCTTCGGTGGCCACTCCCACGCGCGCCCATCCACCTACCACGCGCGCACCTTTCTGGCTACTCGCACGCCCCCACGCACGCCCCTCGGGCTCCCCGCGTCGTTCGCAGTGCCCACATGCGTTGTCCCCCACTGCCTCGGCCTCCACCGCTCTCACCGATCGCCCATGCCCTGCCAGACACGCACAATGGGAACAGGAAACACAGCAACAGAGGCAGAAATAACCAGGAACAAAGAAGTATGGAGGGTGTAGTTAAATAATAAGGAGAAAAACTGTATCCATGGGCTATAAAGCCGTTCAAAATTGATAGAAAAGGGGCTTTTTTTTACGACAGGGGAGCAAAAAAAAAACTCTTGTAATCACACGAGCAACTGAAAACAAAAGGCAGTGTTCAGAAATCAGAGAACCAGTATTTTAAGGTTGATTTTCCCTCTCTATCAGTCTATCATTATTTACCTCCGATTTTTCGGCTTTTTACACCTCAAATCCGTAACAAACAACAATAAAAGAAAAGGGAGGAGATCGTACCTGTATCGTCAGCGCGCGTCGTCGGAGGCCTGATCCCGAGACTCCACTGACCACCGACACGATGGTGGATCGGTGGTGCGAGGGGGTGATTAAAGAGGCCCGATCGGTGGCGTAAAGGGTTTCAAAAGAAACCCTAGCCGAAATGAGAAAAAAGAGAGAAAGGAGAGGGGGGAAAAGGAGAGAATGGGGAGCTTCGGGAGTTTTTTTTTAAGCATAAAAAAGGATTAAAAAAAAACAAAAAAGGCAACTTTTCTTTATTTAAATAAAACCCGAAACGGCGCCGTCTGGGGAGGGGTGGATCCGCGCGTCGACCCGCTGGCGACCCGGAGGATCCGCGCGTTTGGTCCAAAGGGGATATTTGCCACATTAGTACTTCCCTGTTTATTTAATTCGCAGTCTTGTTTTATTTAATTTCGATTTAGCTCTTAAACTTAGCCCCGTTTCCAATTTAGTCCTCCACGAAACGCGGTGTTTTGGGAAGAGGGGATATTTTCCGTTCAGCCCCTTTTACTTTCGCGCGTATTGCATTAGGACCCCAACCTTCTTTTTCTTTTTGTATTTCGCTCCTTTAACTTTATTTTTCTCTAAGTTTAGTACCTTCATTATTATTCTCACCGTTTTTAATTAACTTTTATTATATTATCATTATTATCGTGTCTACGCAGTTACGCTATATATATTTTGTTATTACTATTACTACTATTATTATTACTGTTGTTGTTATTATTATTATTGTTATATTTTCTATATTGTCATTATTTTACTATTTCTATTGCTGTCGTATTATCACGTGCCTATACTAATTTTATTATTATTATTAAGCCATTATGTTAGTACATGGCATATATTTTGTGTTGTTACCGTTATTATCGCGGACTCTATTATTATTATTATCATATACTATTATTTGTAGATACATATTTACCATTATTATTATATTTGTTATATTTTATCATGTGTATACTTACTATTATTCTTATTATTATACTATTATGCTATTATTCTTCCTATATTACTATTATGGTATCATTGCTTGTATGTACTTATTACTATTACTATATTTATTATCACCATTATTATTGTCATATTTTTTTATTTTCCCGTCTGCTTGTGAAGCTACCATATTGCTTATTATTCTTTCGTTATCCGTTTATTATCCCTCTAGCATATCTATTTTACTCATTGTATTTTATTTTCGTCTTATCATTATTGTTGTACTTAACATATGTATTCGCTAGCATTGTACCTTATTTTTATCACAAATTCGTACTACATTTTTACCCACACAAAATTGATTTCTCTCATGAGGGCAACATTTCGTATTTGGGGAATTCGGGAAAATCGTACCTTAACTTACTAGGTTTCGATTTTTCTCGTTTAACCTAAATAGCGGAATATCTTTTAAAATAAAAGGTTTCGAATGAAAATAAAAGCTTATTTTCGCAAATCCGATATGTTGCATCCTAACTTACTGGATGTGGCATCCCGTTATTTCGAAATAAGGTTTTCTAAACGAGGCAATATTCATCTCGGATTCGAAGGTTTAAATTATCGTGCCCTAAAGTAATGGATGTGATATTTTATCTCTTCGGAACAAGAAAAGTTTGATATTTAATTCGAAGAAATTCGAATATTTTTAAAGGGGCTCATATTTTTTTAATTTTCAACTTTCGACATAAGGACATTAATTGATCAATTTGGTACCGATTTTGGGCATGAGAGGGTGCTAACCCTTCCTCGCATGTAACCGACTCCCGAACTTGTTTTCTCAAAATTTTTGTGGACCAGAAACATCGTTTTAGTAAAATCAAAAAATGTTTTATTAAAACAAAGGTGATCCGATCACACCTAATAAAAGATCGGTGGCGACTCCCGTTTTTATTCTCAAAACCCAAGCTCGATTCACGCCCTTTCAAAAAAGGATGGTTTCGACAATAATCATTTAACCATTATCTTATTAATGAATTGTTAACTGAATGTATCAATTTAGCAAATTTTTTCACATAATAAGCATGATATTATGTTGAAAAAATTATAAAATAAATATTTTGAAAATTATACGAGTTAAAAGTTAATCTTGAAGCTTGCATCAATGGGTGCCTCTGAATCCGCTCTATTTGGTTCTTCACCAGTAGGTTTTTTATTTTTCTCAACATTTTTCAAAGCTTTTCTTCAGCTGGATTTTGTTTGTAGCTTTAATTTTTGTTAACATTAATTATTATTAGATAATGAAGAGAAGATCAAAAAACGGTGGATTCCATTTTAGAGAAGATCAAATCTTTTAAAATTGTTAGCTCAAATCCATTTTTATCAATATTTTAAAATACTTTCTTCCTTTTTTTTTTTCCTTCTTTGGATATGAAAGAAAAACCGAAAAAATTAATGAAAAATATATTTCTGTTCACCATGTCCGAAACCCAGTCCAAATTGGATCTCCAGAACCTTGACCCGGATTAGTCCTTTCCAAACAATTCTCTCTACTCAGTTTCTCAATTAACTTTGCCCGTAAATCCCTTCTTGACTCAACTCTTTCCATGGTTAGTTCTTCTTCACACCATTTTTCAAACAAATCCAAGTACCCGCCGATCCCATGACAGGTCAAGTTCCGGATCGGGCTATTGGGGAGGCTACAAAACCCGGGTCGGATCATTATTTCTATAGGAGACCCGCACATGGAAGGGGAAGACCCGACCCGAAAATTTATAATAGCAATTAGGGGTGAGTATTCGATCCAGTCGAGTCGAATTGAGTCAAAAATTTTCGAGTTAGTCGAGTTAACAAATCCTATTTTAGCAACCGAACTCAATTTGAATTTTTTCCGAATCGAATCGAATCGAGTCAAAAATTTTTGAGTCAAATCGAGTCGAATTAACGAATACTATTATTTATACTTAATGTTGCTATTAAATGGACCGATTATTTAACTAGTAGACGAAGTACAAGATTATTTAACTACATGAACAATATAATGATATAATGATTTTGCCTCTTAACTTAATGGGTAAACATTTATCAAAACGACGTAGTTTTGCCTTTTAACTTAATTATTTTGAATTTTAACTTTTAAAAAAGTAAACGTTTATCAAAACGACGTAGTTTTGTCTTTTCTTATTCAGATTTTCGGATAACTCGAATTGCGCAATTCATATTCGAGTTAAACCAAAAAACTTAATTTTTTATTCGAGTTGATCCGAATAACTTAATTAACTCAAATAACTCAAACAATTTAATTTAAATTTTAAATTTTTTATCGAATTTTTCGAATCGAATTGAATTTTGCTCACCCCTAATAGCAGTTGGCTAGTTCTATCTTACCTTTGCTGCCTCCTCCCTTCAGTCTTTTCGATCCAGCTGTTGGCTAGTATGCACATACAGATGTCGTTGAAAGGGAAGTAAAGGGATACATTGGCAACCGCCATCATGGAAGATGACGAGGTTCGTTGGTTAAGCGAAAATCCCGAAATTATAGGGTAGGTGGTAGTGGCGATGGGAGGAGGAGGGAAGTGGAGGAAATAGTGACCAATGCAATCACAGCCGTCCTAGGACACGTGTAAAATATGTATTAAAAAAAAAACACAAAGGTAACAAGTCCAATCCACAATTCATTTTTAAGTAAGTAATGAGATAGTTTAGCCTTAGTTGTAATTTTCAAATACAGCTTTTCTTTGTTTTTTTTTTTATTTTCATCATATTTAATTTAATTCTGTGGATTCTAAAAATATATATATTTTAAAATTTTAATACATTTATATTTATTTTTAGTATCATATTTATACTTACCTCATGCTCTCACTGTAGAGTATAGTTTTGTTAAAACAAAAAATTAGCTATTATCATGCATGATAAACTGATTGAATTGTTAAAATTTTAATAACAATGACATGACAACATGCATGATAATTCATGTATATTTTATTAAAATTTTAAAAAATTATTAAGAAATAAAAAATCATAATTTTTTTTAAAAAAAATTACATATCAAGATGTGAAAGATCCAATCAATTTTTTCTATTACATTTTAAAAGTCAAAGACTAAAGTGATGAAAAAAATTAAAATCAAAATAACAAAAAAAATAAATATTAAAAACTAAAATTGTTTTTATACCGAAATTTTATTTTTCGAGGAATCCATTTTCAAGTCATGGAATATTATTTTGTGATGCTCTTTTTATTTTATATATATTGAAATGAGGCAATTCCATGTAAATGGTACAATTCAAATTTTCAAATCTGTTGAAGAATGATGAAGAAAGAGACAAGTGATGGGGTTACACAAGGACTAACGCCCAAAATAAATAACAGTAAAGATCTCCACTCTTTACATCACCAAACAAACAAGCCACATCTGACAAAAAACAAAAAACCAAACAAGTCTTGTACTATAAACAAATTATAGACGACTTTTTTTTATAAAAATAACTTTAAAATTTTAATTAATTATGAAAAATGGCTATTTTTTTTTATTATACATGTGATTTGAAATCTACAGTAAAAATTGGTAGAGATAAAAAATTTGACGACACCAGCCTGCCACGTTAGTAAACGCAAAAAGAATTATTTTTTTTAGTGAAGCTATATAGAATGGCGTAATCTATATAAATACAAGAAAAATACTATTATTTTGAAAATTTAGGGATTTAAAAAAATAATTCTTTTTTGGTAGAGTCAAAAATTTTGGCGTCACCACTTTTGGTATGGGTCAATGTTTTTTTTATTATTTTAAAAGTATAATAAAATGTTTTCTTATTGGTGGAGTTATTCTAAATATTGTCACCACTTTATTACCAAAGTTTTTTTTAAATGTGTTTTTATTAATTTAAAATTTTTAAAAAATAATATTTTATTTGGTGGAGCCATATAGAATGGCGCCACCAGTATATATATTTTTTAAAATGTGTTATTTTTTTAATTTAATTTTTTTAAAAAATTTATTTTATTTGGAGGAGTCATATAAAATGGGCCATCAATGTATTGTATGGTTTTTTTTTAAATGTGTTATTTTTTTAATTTAAAAATTTTAAAAATGATATTTTATTTTGGTGGAGCCATAAAGAATAGCTCTACCATCTATGGTCTTTAGCGTAGCAGACCGTGTGGCCTTGGTCAGTGAATTCATTTCAAATTGCCTATATTAGCATTAACCTTTGAAACTTTAAAATCTCAAAAAATTCTCTAAGGTACCTAAGTTATAAAGCTATTAACTGAAGGAAGCCAAACGACAAGAAAACTCAAAAAATAAAAGCTTTGAGTAAATGTTTTCAATTGTATTTCTAAATGTAGAATGATACAAGATACAAAATGAGGTGGGGAAGAACTCTATTTATAGTTGAGATCCCCTACATTTAACGATACAATTTGAATTACATCAAAAACTCAGATTCAAGCAAATATACAAGATAGTGCAAATTAACACGATAACTACAATTTACTAGATTGTTTACTAGGTCACTAGGCTTCAAATAGTATTCCAACAAATGAGACATTGCTTTTTATGTGCATTGTTTCCAATTTAGCAACATAATGATCTTGCAGGTTCCTACACCTCACATCCTGGATGGAAAAGTAGATATCAAAGTCCAATTAGGGGAGAACAATCGGTTTAATCGGTCAGTTCGATTTTTTTTTCGAATAGACTTGACAAACTTTAACATGAGAAAATCAACCGGATCGACTTTAGTTGAGAAAATCAGCTAAATGGAGTTAATTTTGATTCGGTTGTTTCGATCAATTTTTTCAATTAACCGACCTTGGATTATTGGGTTGTGTTTATATGGTTATATATCTATTATAAATTATAAAATATGAATATATTTTAAATAATCTAGAAATAATATAAAATAAGTTGATTTTTTTGATTTATTCAATTACCGATAACCGATCAAATTAACAATCAAACCGAGACCAAAACAACCAATTTCCTAACAGACTAAACCAAAAAAAAAATCAAATGAGTCGCTTTCTTTTTTTTTTGGTTAAAACAGAAAATTGATCTCCCCTAAAACCACAGTGTAGATTTGAAAATCTTTTTTATTTTCTTTATATGGACCCAATCATGTTAAATTGTACATATAATATTTCATAAATGAATTTAAATTTAAAAATTTACTTAATGTGAGTCCAACCATTTAAAATTTGGAGAAGAGCAACCTTGATTTAATCAAATCTATTGTGGAAATAAAGATGAAGTTGATATTTAGAATGAGGTTGGATGGTTTTCCAAATTAACTTCACACTTCTACTTAGTCTTACAATTATTGTGTATGGAATCCAAGCAACAAGTGTCCAATTATCATAATTGTTGATTTCAGCAAAACTTAAAATTTTATTATTAAATATTTTTTTATATTTATAGCAAACTTAGTATTAACCTTTATAAATTTATCCAATTTGACCCCTATTTTCTCATTGGAAGTAAATTAAAAATTAGTAATAAAAACAATAGAAACTAAAATAATGTATTAAAATTTTGTCAAATTATATTTGTTTATCCCATTGTTGAAAAACTTTTTTTTTTACTGAAAACTTAAATTTCAAAACATCAAAATCAAACAAATAAATTATCAAAAAATTTATCCCTTCACAGTGTCAACCAATTTGTTACTACAATATTCAAATTAATTAATTTAATCTCCTTCTAAAATCTTAAAATTTATTTTATGTTTCCGAATTAAAATTAACTCAAATAACTAATATTTAATAATTGTCTACAAAACACATATTTTTATTATATGATCTTTAGTCTTTCATGCAAAGTTAAAAGTAAAGAAAAATCTTTGCAATTAATTAAGTTTATCTTCAATGCCAAACAAAACTCATAATTGTTTTCATCACTTCTTTACCTAAACAAAGAACTTTAATTAATTGCAATGATTTTATGCTTTGTTTTTTATTTTAGCATGAAAAATTAATCTTCCATCCTAAACAGAACTCATAAATTTACCCAAATGAAGAACGAGTAATTAATTTTAATGATTTTATCTTTTGCTTTTAGCTCAGCATGAAATATTATACAATAAAATTTCGTAGGCGAGTTGATTTCATTTAAGATAAATTTGAAAATATAAAATAAAATTTTTAAATTTAGGAGATTAAACCAATTAATTTCAATATTATAGTAACAAAATTGTTCACATTATTAAGGGATAAAAAATAATTTATGTAATGTATTTTGATGCTTTGAAATTTAAAATTTAAATATTAAAAAAATTAGAATTTTTGACAATAAATTATATAAAAACAATTTTTATGTATTATTTGGATTTTTATTTAGAAAGTTTGTTTTACTACAATATAAGGTTAATGTTTAGGAATAATGAAAAAAGAAGAAACATTTTTCACAATTTGGTTGAATGCAAGTACAGTACAAGTTGAAAATTGAATAAATAAATTTCAAGGTAGTGTTATGATGTGAGTAGTTAAAATGGAGGTTCCAAATGCCCACTTTTCATTGAAATTAACATTCCCATCATACCAAATTTACCATCATTTTTTTTATTTTATCCATCAATTGTTGGTTTTTCTTTTCCTCCCACTCTCACCATAAAAGATTCCTATTATCTTTTTAAGTTTTTCTTTTAAATTATTTGATGTGTTTTTGTTTTTAATTTTAGAATTATTTGTTCAAATGGTACTTTCTTTAAAAAATAACAACATTGGTATCTTTAACTGCACTAATACCATGTAAGCATATATAATTATCAAAGTCCAATATTTGAGATTGCACAGCAGCTAAGGAAGTCTGGCAACAGATCATCCTGGGTCTTCTAAGATGCATGAGGGAAGAGTTAGTTGAGCTTGTATCGACTGAATTAGTCTCAATACCGATGGTGCTACATTTTACTCTTTTTACTCAAAAAACAAGCTAAAAAAATAAATGGTTAAAAATGAATAGAACCCCAATTGTTAAAAAAAATTATCCTGTATGTGAACATGACATCAATAAAATACTCTTTTAAGAAGTAAATAATCGATGGTAGTTATCTTTAAAAGCGTGGTGGGATTGGGTTAGAGTGGTTATGGTGTCCTTTTTGAGTCATCGTCCCTCTTGTCCATACCCACTCTTTACTGTACTGTGGGTGTGTTGGTGTTTACTATGGATTTTAGTATAGTATACACCAATTTCATCCCATCCCAGATTGAGTTCTGTAAAGTAGAAAGGGAAAATAGGACAAAAATTATTTGAAAATAAAGCCTATCTTATTTATGGCAGTTAATGAAAAAGCTACATCAAGCAACTTCTTAAAAAACACCAAAACCCAGTAGCCATAGAAGCAGCATAGCATAAAAAAAGTAGCCTAAAAAGACCAGATATTATGAAGGAAACACAATTCAATAAGCCCTTTTTCAAAGCTGTCCACAGTCAGCAATAACAACAGGCTTGGAAGTCCTCCCACCGCTAGACCCCACCTTCTCAATCGCTTTAACCACATCCATGCCTTCAACCACCTGTCCGAACACCACGTGCTTTCCATCCAGCCACTCCGTCTTGGTCGTGCAGATGAAGAATTGAGATCCGTTTGTTCCGGGTCCAGCGTTCGCCATGGAAAGGATGCCAGGTCCCGTGTGCTTCTTGATGAAGTTCTCGTCCGCGAACTTGGCTCCATAGATGGATTCACCTCCGGTACCGTTTCCGGCGGTAAAGTCACCTCCTTGACACATGAAATTGGGGATCACCCGGTGGAAGGATGAGCCTTTGTAGTGGAGAGGTTTGCCGCTACGGCCTACCCCTTTCTCGCCGGTGCAAAGAGCACGGAAGTTCTCAGCAGTCCGGGGAGTGCAATCGGCAAAGAGCTCCATCACAATCCGACCAGCTGGTTGGCCACCGATGGTCATGTCGAAGAAGACCTTGGGATTAGAAGCCATTGTTGGAGAGGGATCTTTTTGAGTAAAACAAGGGTTTCTTTGATGCTTAGTTAGGGTTCGAAACGAGATCGAGAGGGTTTATATAGGAGGGGAAGGAATCTGGACCGTTGATGGATAGACACGTGGAGGGAAGAAAGATTAATCAGGGTCGAGTTTAAGCTGGACTCGAGTTAAGTCTTTAGGGTTTGGCCGTTGGTGGCATATTCCCCTTTGTTATCCTTAAGAGCATGATTGAAACGATGCCGTTTCTCCTTGTTTAGTAGTAGTTCCAGTACAATTTTAGTTTCTTGTCGGGCCTTTTTTGAATTTTATCCAAACAGTCCGCATCTTCCAGATCAGACCAGCATAGTTGACCTTTATTTTTTTTTTCTTTGATAGAAACCTTTCTCTATTTTTCTTTTGGGTAAATTCCAAATATAATCCTCCAATTATGTCTGTACTTCTATTTTGGTTACTCAACTTTTCTAAATAAAATATTCTAATCACTCTCGTTGCCTTTAGGTTTTTTATTGATCTAATAATAAATTTAGCCTTCTAATGTTTAAATATTTTATCAATTTGATCTTAAATCTAAAAAATTCAACAAATTTAGCCCTCGATATTTATAAAAATTTTTATTTTAATTCTAATTCGAAAAAATTTAATAAATTTAACCCTCAATATTTATAAAAAATTATCAATTTAATTCTAAATATAAAATTTAAAAAATGGGAAAATATTTAAAAACATGCATTTATATTTCAAAATAATAATAATAATAATAAACGAGTTGCATGGCAGAGAGTTCATATCTCTCATTATTTCCCTCTAAAGGACGTAGCAATTCAATAAAAATAGACAAAATGTTGGCAGTAGGCGTGTCAATAGGAGAGGTTGAATAAGAAAAAAGGGCTAAGGGACGAATAACCGATATCCAAAATCATCATAATATTTCAATAAAAAGGAGGCAGTTGCATGATATACCCAAGACAGATTTCCTTTGAAGGATGTAGCAATTCAATATAAGCAGACAAAACGTTACCGGCGGCCGTGTCTTTACAGTGTCAATGGTGGTGGTGATAAGAGAGGAACAAGCACCATACAACCCCCACCAAAGTCAATATAACACTTAGGGCATGTATAATAATGCTTAAAAAAATATTTTTTATTCTAAAAGCATTTTTAGAATAAAAATTGTACTAAACAAGTTGTTTTTAGCTGGAACTTTTTATTTTTCAGAGTACTTTTGGTGCTTAATTACTTCTGGAAAGGAGAAGTTCAAATTTTTAACTTTTCTTCTTCCAAAAGCACTTTTGGTGCTTAATTACTTTTTCACCCCTCCAATAATATAATTTCTTTTTTTTTGGTGCTTAATTATAAATGTATTGAAATCATTAATTAAAAATAAAAAAATTTAAATATTTTATATTTAAATATTTAAAATATAATTTATATATTCTAATTAAATTTTATAAATAATTAATATTTATTGCTTAAAAATATTTAAAATTTATATTTCATACATTAAAATATTAACAAGTTTATAATAATTTTTTATATTCTTACAAAAATATAATAATATTATCTAATTTAAATATTATTTAAATGCATATTTGTTACTTATAATAATATGTCTAAAATAGGCAATTTTTTTCCTCAAAAAGTATTTTTTGACAGCAATGTTAAACACTCAAATTTTAAACTAGACTTTTCAAAAGTATTTTTTCACAACACTTTTCAAAAGTATGGTTAAACTAGCCATTAATTTCCAAACTTAAGCTTTTACCTCCAAATGATACGCCCACCAAAGTGCACCTGCCGGGGAGTTCGTCAAAGCCGTTAATTTTTTCTCTCTTTCTATGTTAAATTTTTTAAAGTATTTAAAATTAGAATTAAATTGATAAATTTTATAAATGTTGTAAACTAGGTTTATTAATTTTTATTAGTTAAAATGAAAAAGTTCGTAAATATTCAATGTTAAATTTTAATTATTTTATTTAAAGATATATGAAAAAATGCAATCCTAATAATATTAGACTAATATTTAGCATTCCTTGATCGTAATAATATTAGATTAATATGTAGCATTCTCAAAACTGCAAGATAAAAAAAAAAAAAAAAAGGTTCCATCCAGTCTCAATAAACAATGATGATTTCTGTATTTATTTTTTGGAACAATAAAACACTCAAGAAAATATATTTTAGTTAGAAAATTTTAAAAGTATTTTTATTGTTCACTAAAAATGTTGCAAAAATACAAATGATGAAAACCAAAGTTTTTAATTTTAAATTAAATAGCCCTCATCCAAACTCAAACACAATATTTTTTTTCAAAATATTAAACCTGGTACATGTTCGAAACCATATAAAAGTAATTTTTTTTATTTCTCATATTTTTGTTATCAAAAAATAGGTAACAAATAAGTTTTTATTATTAAAAGCATTTTTATTTTTATTTTTATACTTTTAATTTAAAAAAATAAAAAATAAAAACTGTTTTCTGAAAATGAAAAATGAAAAAAGTAAATGATTTTAGAAACGAAACAGAGCCTAAAAGTAAAATTGTTAAGATATTCCACTTTGCCTTGTACGGTCCGCTTTCTTTTACTAGAGATTCTACAGCTCATCGCAGTCTTCGCCATTACAGATTAATAAATAAAGCGGAAAATCGCATTTAATTTGCATTAAAAAAAAAAAAAAAAGACTCCATAGACAAAGAGAGTTTTTGTTGAATGACGAATCAGATAAAACCAATCCTATTCACAAGTATCCACTGACTCACGATGAAGTTTTGTGCTGCTCTGGAAACCATTTCATAATCCCACGTTTTAAACCACCTCTGGTTTTACACGCTTGAAGGGGGACCCAGCCAAATTAATCCACCCTCAACAGCTCAACTAGGGAAAAAAAAAAGAAGAAGAATCACAACACTTGAGTATGACGGGGGGAGTATCTTCCTCCTCGTCACAAAATAATCACTAAAGGAAATAAGAATGGCCAGGAAAAATGGCATCAATTATCAGTGGAACAAAGAATATTAAACATACAAAGACATACGTACCATCATCATCATGGCAACATTCGGAATATCTACAGAGTTCTCACATCACATTCTAAAGGCCTACAAAGGTCCGTTGCGTCCTTGAAAAAACACCACCCATATACTTGGTTTATGGCAAACCAGGATACACAAGTGATATTATCTGACTCAGGGACTTCATTGATCCTTTGAGAAAAGCATGCCCCTCCGTAGCTGGAAACCAGAAACAAACCAAAAGGAGAGTTTCTTAATGATCCCTGAAAGAAATAAGTTTCATTGTTCTTATGAAAATGTTAGGAACATAACATTACCTTTCATCAATAGTTTGACTTCCTTTGAAACGTCCTCCACACGACCTAGCATAGGTTTTATTCCACAAATCTGTAAGACACAAAGTTCCAAGTACAAGGCCATCTCAATTGTTTGAAGCAGTAGGAGACAGACTTGCTGGACCTCTGAATGAATCTGCTTAGATCTGTTAGTCTCACATAATTCCGTGACGATAGCAATTGCTTGGTCCTGTGCTCCCAAAGGACAAAGAAAAGAAAATCCACCAACAGGTAATATTAATAAATTAAGTTTAGACCTCTACCCAGACCAAAACAGAACACTTTACTCATTTGACTTTTCTTTTTTATCCCCTTGACAATTTCAATACAGATTAGGAACTAGAATGATGACTGGCATACTAATTTCTTAAGCCTTGGGAGTAAACAACAATCATCACTTTCTGTCTCATAATTGAAAAGAATGGCTAACAAAGACCCATATCACAATCATACCTGTATCCCGTGTAAAATCTCAGGCATTGGAAGTTCTGGAAAATGAGCAAGATCAACATATCCCAACTCTTCAGCCCGTTTAGCAGCACCCTCAGCTTGTAAACAGAGAAATTTCAATAAAAGAAATGCAATCCGGTATATCTGAATGGCAACTGAGTCTGAGAAGTATGTTTGTGAAACATGGTTGTTACTTTCAGTTGCTTGATCTTTGATAACAAGAGCAGTTGTTGATATCCCAGAAAATTTCGGCTTTGAGATGCAACCAAGGGGTGCAAGAGCAAACCATCCATTTTTGCTGTTTACAAATGAAGGTTTATTGCAGCAATCAAGCTCGTCCTTCAGAATAGGAGGGCATAAGAGAGGCGGAGTCCGGCTAGGAGCCTCTCCGAGGCGCTGGTTTCCACGGCTAATAAAGGCCAGGAGATGAATACTCATCTCTCTTAACTGTGAATCTGTATCCTTCATAGCCTTAACCCAAGTATTCCAATGTTGTGCCAAGACACACATTAGCATGAGTGTTTGCTCGGTCTCCATTAGTTTAGAAAGAGAAGTCCAAGTCCTTTGGGCACGTGGTCTTTTCTTGCCATGATCATCAGATGGAAAATCTGGTGCACTGAGAAAATAAGAAATAAGATGGGCTTTCTCAGAAAATAAGTATGGTATCACATTGGCCACAATATCAATACCCAAAGAACTGTCTCCTAAAGAATGAACCATTGCTGTGATGACAGCTAAGCCAAGTCCCCAAATGAGTTGAGGCTTCTCTATTTTGTCAGATAAAGTGGAGAGTTTTTTGCCAGAATTAATAACAGAGGAAACCCGACCATCTGACATGTCAGCAAATAAAAGTTTGAGAGACGAGAAAAAACCAGCATTAAGAAGCATCTCGGCACCTCCTCTTACACGCGCAATGGTCAAGAAGAACTTCAAAAGAACGGGAATTGATCCAAAAGAATTCTTATCTTGAAGTTTCAGAACAACATGTTGTAGCTGGAGATGTTTATGGATGATGGGAAACCAAGTATCAGGTGTCAAAAAACCTTTTAGTGTCAAGTCCAAAGCAGTCAGGCAGAGGGAATGACATTCAGCAACAGTAACACAGTTGCACAAGATGGGTAACAGACCGAGTCTCACATTAGAAATCTCAGCAAACCCTTCAATAGATTCTCTGTCTTTCACACCAGATATATGGGAATCAAGCCAGCAGAACTCCATTGACAATAGAATCAACATTATCAAAAGCTTCATTGTGTTATTCACCCCACTAATTATCGTTCTAAGGTCATTTAGCATTTTAAGACCAGTGCCTGAAGTCTTCAAGAGGAGAAGACAAACAGACATGGACAGGCTTTTCCGCACAGATCTTGTGAGATGAAGAAGCAAGTCTGCCTGTGAAGTGAGGAAATCAAGGACATCTTCAGAAACATCAGGGACTCGAGACAAAGGTTCTAAAGTGTCAAGGAAACTTCGGCATATATGTTCCATGCATGAAAAAATCAGCTGATCAGGAATCTTCCCTCCAACCTCAGTCATTTTTTCCAGCGACTGCAACAAAATGTATATTTGAAATAAATTTATAATGGTAGAAAGACAAACGGGAATGAGAATTGAAGGCTTTCCAAACCCAGTGGACAGAAATTCTGAATGATACAACAACATACAAATCACTAAGAGAAGATTAAGAAAACATTTTGAAGAAATTTTAGATGCCAGTACCTAAAAACCCAGAAGTCAAATCATCTTAACACTTCTTTCTTAATAGTTTTACTGAACTACAGCTCACAACTCCATCACTTCTAGAACTTGCATTATTTTATCAACACCGTGTTCATTATGTTTTCGGAGTTGTTGATACTTCCTATTTATTACTTTGCACTTCATTGCTACAACCCAGTCATTGGTAGGCCCAACCAAACTTCCCCAATATTTTATGACAAAGGTAATGAAGTCTAAACTCCATTAGTAAAATTCTAATTAACAAAAGTAGGTACAGAGTCTCAGAATAAATAAAAATCTAACATAGTTTGGACATGGTTTCCCACAATGAACTCAATTATTATCAGCCTTTCACATATTATATTCATTGCTAATAGCATAACAGATAAAAACTATTTTAACCTATTTATTAGTGAATTATCATGATTTCCGATATCCCCTAGAAACAGAAATAGTCACTCTCAGCATAGAAAATGTTCAAGCAGCAGAAATAGCTAATCAGAACTCAGAGGACTTACACTGTCCTCGTACACGGTTAAGACGGTAATTAATGCTTTCAGTGAAGAAAGCTTCGAATTTCCAATCAACACCATTGAGTTTGCTTTCTGCATGCAGCTCAGCATTGTTTCTGCAATTCCTTTAGATGTTCTCCATTCAGAATAATCCCACATATCTAATCCCAAGTCTGCTTGTATGCGTCCAAGATCAAACACATGGACATCATCAGCATTTGAAAAAAGATCAAGATTGCACTTGTTCTCATAAATCTTCACCATCTTTGACTCTATCAGAAACTGGGAGAGTTCTTTAAAGGGTCCAGCACTCATTTTACGGCCTTCAAGCTCTCCTTGCAGATGATAATAGAGATCACTCATTATTAAAGCTTTCAGCTCCTTCCCTTCACTGAAAGAACACCAACAACGAAGAAATCAGAAAAGGCATTAATGAAGTGAAAAAGAAGCACAAAGAGTTACCCAGTTGTGCTAACACATACGTCAACCATGCCATTGGTTCAGTGGCAAAAAGACATCTGTTGATTTTAAGTCTTGATTGACATTAGATTTAGGGTTCGAATCTGGACAACCTACCCCCTCCCTTACAAAAAAACGGCTAACCCATACATAAACCTTATAGAATCATTACATTTTGATTCCATTCATTTGCATCCTTGCTCAGATGGATGGTGCTCCATCTAGAGGCAGAAATAATGCTAACATATAAGTTCTAATAAATATAATAGATGTTTGTGCTTTACCTGTAACCACGCAGTGAGTACTGGGCCAGTAATTCGGAAAAAGCAGGCTGAACAGTCAACTGTCAGCAGGAAAACACAACCATACACCAGAGTCAGACATGATGTGACATAAAAGATAAGTAGGGAATAGAAAATTTCCCATTAAAATTATGTGTGGTTTCAGTCTCTTAGGAAATCCTCAGAAGTAACATTTTAGAGATGAAGTGATACAATTAATAAGACTGTTTATCATTTTAATGGAAAGAAAAGCCACAATATATATACAAAAATGCTATCACCTTTTTATACACATGGCGAATCTTCTCCACTAAGGAGACAGACAAACTTCCAGCATCACCAGCAACTAGTTTTCCCATTATGTGCACAGTGAGTAAACTCAATGCGACCTGCAAAGTAGCTTCATTTTCAACATTACCAATTTTGATAAGAGAAGGCCCAGACAAAATATCTAAGGCAAATTAAGCAACAGCTTATTCATCTGGAAGGGCATTTTTCTGCAATAATTATCTAAATTTAAAATCTTGCATAGGGTTACCATTGGTGTCAACTAAACCATTTTTCTAATACGACCTCAAACATTATTGTTACAATGATAATCATTTCAGACTGCCGACTAAATAAGTGCTTTCAATGTGAATGCCCATTATCCTATACCCTCAAGAAAAGGAATGTACAGACTATAGCAATACATGAAATATGAAAAATGAAAAAAAAAATAGAATGTTTACCTTTGCATGAAAATATATTTCATTGTCATATTTACAAGATGTATATGATTTGATCAAGCTTCCAAGAACAGAGCTCTTACACCAATTTGACAAGATACTCTTCATAACATTATTATCAGCTTTAATCTTCTTATTTGATTCAGAGGGATCCTTGACAAGTGATTCAGCATATAACAATTTTTTCATCAAGAACACATCATATGCCATTGTTTCCAAAATAGCAGATTGACATCGATATTTGTGTCCCAGGAGTGAAGCCTCTGATTCTTTTATGCTTTTGAGCACAGGAACTTCCAAGGCAGCACTTTGAAAGATAGAGTTCGATAATTGTTTCCAGAACTTGTCAGAGCTCTTTAGCCTCTCCAAAATAGTTGTATACTGACCAGCCCCATGCCACAGTGCCTTTAAGAAGTTAAGTGCATTCAGCAGTACGCAGGGATTGCTGCAGATGATATGTTAGTTGATTCAGTTGTAACCATGTCACCAAACCAAGCACCGCAAAATCAGCATATTCAGGGTAATACTAATTATAAGTGAAAAATGAAACCAAAGGGCTTAGGCAACACAATACCTATTAATAACATCATTAGAGCTTTCAACAAATTGGAGAATGGCATTTACAAGACTACATGTTTCAGAGGCCAGGGAACCAGACAAAGGTTCATTTGTTGTCTGCTTCACACCACCAATATTAGCCAGTTGAACAGCTGTATCCTCCTTTGTGTCAAAAATAGAAAGAAGGAAAGCAGGCTGCACAAAGAAACCACCAACATAAGATGGTCTTGGTAAACTAGATCAGTAATATTAGAACATTGTGGTAGATCACTTGCAAACCCCTAAAACCTGGATCATGGTTCTGGTGTATCAAGAATTGATCAAGGACATAGGTATATATCCAGATTGGGAAAAAAGTAATTAAATCTTTGCAAGACCACATTCACAAGCCATCTAACTGAATTTTTGGTATCCATGAAAAGTTACAAGCTAGGAAGAGCTCCAAAAACAGATATAGTCAACCTAAAAAAAAACACTTCAAATAACCAGCAGAAGGAAAATGGTAGCCTTCAGAAGTAGTAAATGAATAATCCATGACTAACCTGGAAACGAGCTGCAGAAGCAAGCAAATTCAGTACGGCAATAAAAAGATCATCATTCAGTATCCAGTTTTCAAGTAGAATGCTATTAATAGAAAGCCTTAAATCTTCCATCTAAAAAAGGTGGTTAATCAAAATAGATTAGAAGAAAAAGATAGTTATTTAGAAGCCGCATAACAAATTAGCAAATTAATAACTTTAAAACACGAAATAAAATGCCAACCCGCTTGTCATCGGGACAGAAGCATGAATTTATAAAAGGATGTGGTTCTGCCATCTGCAACAACATCGCCAGTAGTTTAGCAGCAGCAACCTGTATCGCCTGCACAATCAAGTAACCTTGCATCAACACAATTTTAGCACATGGATAAACAAATTATAAATTATCTACTAAAGAAAATTACCATGATGTCCCCACACCCAAAAAAAAAAGCCCCGAAAACATATATATTTAAAGAAGACAATTATAGAAATCCATCGTAGCATCCACATCTTAAGAAATTTATGCAATTATCCATTTTTTAACCTAATATCTTTATCAATCCATTTCTATAATTGAATTGAAATATTAAGTTAATCAATTTTTTGGTACATGCTGATTTACATTTTCAATGAGGATAAGCAACAACAAACAGGAAGAATTTGAATTGTGAAGGCACATAAAGAATATCTACCGGATCACGAAAAAAGGATATCAATGATATGACAGCAGCAATAACAGATATTGGCTTGGTTGTTGAAGAGAGGACAGCTTGGTGAAAAGCTGGAATGCTTGATGTCATATCCTGCAGAGATAGCAAAAACTTTACTTTTTATTTATCAACGTCTAAGCTGATTGACAAAATAAAATAAAGACTTCAGCAGTGATCACGTAAATTGTCAAGACATAGCAACAGTGACTAGAAAGAACAAAATCATAATGATCACATCATTATATGTGATGTATGATACCGTGAAAGAATATAAAAGCCTCCTATCCCAAGAAAAACACAACTTTCCAGGGCTGTATATCACCATGACCATAGAGTTCTAAAACTCCCTCTTCACCACGGTTAAAACAACTAAAACAAAATTTATATAGCTACTAAAACATGCAGCATAATGATCATGATTCATGAGAGCTTTAGAAGATGCGTAAAAACAACAATGCTGAAAGACTAAAACCATATGTATTTCCCATTAGATAAAAATCGCAACATGTTATGTCCTGCCAGTAGTGCAAACAGCTCTATAAATTTCAAAACAATACCTTTGAGATTTTGGTAAGCATCACATATGAAATATCCAAAGCAGAACTTATAGCAAGTTGTAAACCCTCAATCTCGACCAATTCTATGAGGCGGTTGAGATAAAGTCTCTGTTAAATGGAGATTAGTAAGTAAAATCCTAATTTGAAAATTAAATTAAGGGATAATATGGAGAATAGAAGACCTCCAAAGCTTCAGAAGTTGTACACATTATACGAAAGAGAGTGTTGTGGATCGAAGAATCATAGAGTAGCAAATCCCGTATTACATCACTCAGCTTTTCAGAGGAAGCTGTTGCTAAAATGCACGTTTTCATCACTTCCAGCACCTAACGGAAGGCAGAAAATTAGAAATTAGTACTCCAGCATTTTAAAAGGTCCATGTCCATTGTACAGGTTCCATTTGCTTAATTACATCATTACAAGCTGATTTAGTTGGGTATACAGACCAATAAGTCAGATTAACATTGAGAAGAACAAATCACTTCAGCTGAGATTTTACCAACTCAATCAGATAAATATCAAGATTGGTAGGAAATGCAGCTAATGCACAGTATAAGATGTAAAGACAGGCTAAACCTGATCACTTCATGACCAATAGGAAGAACTCAAAGACACCTTAAGGAAAGAGGGTGGAAAGAATGTAGCCAACACAAGAAGAATTTTGAAAATTGAATTCAGCACAAGGCAACAAGAAATTGTACAAGATCCATAGATACACAGATCATAATGGCATATTTATGTCTACTGGAGCTGCTCTCAAAGCTTGAGAGAGTGCAACATTACTTAATCATTTGTTACTTACTAAAAATGGATGCTACATGTGTGCTAATGCGAATCATCTTCAATAATGAGAATTTTGAGTATATACATCTGAGATTTCAAACAATTAATTGCTATTCTCGGTTATTTACTCTACATCATCTAATTTGGCCATAAAAGAGAAATTTGTTCATTACCATCTCCAACATCATAAATGCATTTTATAGGAATTAAAGACAACGGTCACTATATTATAAAAATAAAGCCAACTAAACAAGTCTTCAGAGCTTACAGAAAAACCAATGCATACCTTCAATGTTACTTTCCAACGAGTATTCTTCACTTTATATTTCCAGTACTCATGATTAACTAGAATATACTGGAGGGAGAACACAATTAAAGACACGACAATATCATCTTCTACACCAGTCCTTACAAGCTCCATGGTAAAATCCAGCACTGCAGGTATCATTAGAAATTGGAACATAAGAACAAAACAAAAATACATGAGCAATTTGGGAACTACCACCAGTAAAAACTAAGAAAAACAAAAGTTGAAAAGTCAATACAATATAAGCTCCGGAAAAAATCATCTATGTTGAAACCTCGTGTTAGAAAAGTAAAACAGCTAAATGAAGCGGGAGAAGGTTCAATTTAGAAATCAATTTATCATACAAGTACAAAAGCACATTGAATAGTCACACACATGCAGATCATGTGGGTAAATGGGAAAATGAAAAAGATGTAGATGAAGGGGCAAAATAATAATAATAATAAGCAAATCATATAACCGAAAGCTACACAAATTGAAAATTGCAAAGCATACTAACAACAGAGCTTAAACTGAGTGAATACAGACCCGATATTGTTAATGGGCAGTCATAATCATTCTGCTCACTATCGATTAAAAGCATCTTTGCCAGCTTTCCAGATAGCAACCATGATCCACTGTAAAGAAAAGGCGAGACAAGAAAGAATTAGAAATCAGCAAATGTGTTTTTAACTTGAATACTATAGTACATCTAAGTACAGATCATATAAGTAAGAAGACAACAGGAAAACGCAAACCGAGAGAAGATGTAAACAAAAAGAAGAAAAATTAACAATCTTCAAAAATCAAAAGGACATCAATTATACCAATAAAAATTAAGTTCAAAATGCGAAAGAGAACAAAACACAAAAAAAAAAAAAAAAAAGAGAGACAACCTCTCTTTTTCTATTTGAACTAGTTGGAGAGTGTGACCTAGGAAGAGGACTCATTTAAGTCCTGTGCCAATTAAATGGGTCTGGCTACTAAATTCTCCTCAAAACTGTTCTGTGCATAACCACACAATTCATGTAACCTAAATTGAGTGATTATAATTGGCACTACTTTGAGTTAGGCTTCATACTCTCAGCAAACATTCAACTGTCAGTTATTAACCCAAATTTTTCTCTTGCAATTGCACTCAATACTTCTTCATAAACTGGAAAATAACAAAACTAAACACATAAAAAGATAAAACGGAACACATATAATTCATGCAAGGTAGAGCTTGATGGATAGCTACAAAAAGAATGTTAGAAAAAGTTAAAAATATAAGGAAATCAATTTGAATATTTTCTAAAAAAGAAATTTTAGAGAGAAAAAAAAGCCACCAAGTAAACAGTAATCAGTCCAACCTGAACTTAATGCCGGTTTATTTTATGAGCAGACTCCAATAAAATCTCAAAGCATTACCACTACAACTCTCATAATCCACTTAATAAGGCTTACCTTGATAGACCATTCCAACCTATGTTGAAGGTGCTTGAATTTGAAGCCACATCAAATATATTTGCTTTCAAGGCTACTGCAGCAACATTAGAAGGGCAACTGGCTCAAAACAGAAAAAGAATAAATAATGAATATGTGAACGAGTGATAGGTAACAATATCATAGAAATGCTAGACATGCTTCAATTAACAATGGCAACAAACAGATGCAGGTTTTGCATGGACGCAAAACACAACTATATGTCAGATTGTAACACATCCTTGATCAGGGATACCATCACCTAGAATTCTTCTTTGCCAGAACTAAACTCTAACCAGTAAGACAAAGGCCATCCATGCATTGTTTTCTACTCAAATAAAACTATTAAATTGTTACCACTAAAGGGTTGCTACCATGGCTACGATCTTCAAATTTTAACTAGGATTAATTAATGGGTGGAGATCATGTATGCAACTTCCATTCATTTTTCTTCCACCTGGAACTGATGGGTGTGGCTTTCCCAAAATCGAGGCATTTTCAAATTATATGAACAACAAATAGAAGAATGCAAGCAACAACTCCAGTTAGGCTATCAGCAGCTAAACAGTCTGAAAAGGTAGTCTTCTACCTATTGAAACTTGAAACTTAATCTGCCATTTCAGCATTCAGAAAAAGATAAGTTCAATTACCATTTCAGCATCTTTGCCAAAATTACAAAAGCCATGGACATCAATGCAGCACCACTGGGATTAGGATACAAATTTCTAACGATATTGCTAATGATCTCAACCACCCTGCAAAAAGAGCAAAGACAAACTGTTGATATATAGCCCACAAGAGATGCAAAACATAAAATAGCATATGAAGGTAAATAAGCCCAAGTTGCTTAATTACCACACATTATTTTCTATCTGCCCGTTCATGCCAGTTGCTTGGAGATGACAGATGTTGCAACTATCCATCAAAGAAAAACATACAGCCTATTCAAGTTGTTAGAAAACAAAGAAGTTAAGAATCCAAGCTAGGTACAACATTAATTTTAAGGAAAAATTAAGGCTAACAGGACAAACACCAACCAAAAACACAGGTCTCAATAAACACAATTTCAAAAATAAGAAATATTGAACACAGTAACTTTCACTGACAACAGCTACAACAAAATATTTTCAGAACTTATGTTATCCGTGGCTATCCAGAGCTCATTGGCTATCTATTAATAACTACCAAAGGCAGGAGAGAACTACCGTGTTGCAGGACACCATTCGGCTGAGTAGGTCAAGGGTAAGAAATGCTTCTTCATTGTTTTCTAAGTATGGAATCTGGGCCAAACGAAGGAGCAGAACAAACATGGCCGATTTTGTATGCTGCAGAAGAAGATCAAGGAATTAGATTGGAATTGATATACCTGATTAATGTTGCTCAGACCTCTAGTCAAGTTTTGGAGTTTTATCAATAAAGAAATTACTAAGGAATTATATAAGAGTACCATCATTACAGGTCAGCACACCATTAATCATATAGGCTATAGAAAACCTCATTAATTTTATTAGAAATGAGAAAAGCTATCAGGAAATAATGGATAAGAATTCATACATACATTATATATACACATATAGATTTGCATGCACATGTACACATACCAGTTAACAAATACCATCAAGTGGAACTTGTGAATTAATGTGATAAAAGAAAAACTTAATTCCAGCTGCTTGCTGTAGAGATATGATATATGTATTCAAGGAAATCAAATCAAATGAATATATTATGAGTCCATCTACAAGGTACAATTTTCACCCAAACATTATAATTGCATGTTGCAGGCCAAAGAATCAACTAAAAAGATTAGATGTCACACTAAAATTTAATACTTATAAAAAACATATATAGATAAGAACAGATAAATGCGATATAACTTTACAGAATTCTATATATAAAAAATAAATTTCTAGAGCTATAGATAACAGATATTGCATGTAACATAGTTTTATATACAAAATAATCATAAAATATACATAGAGAGAATTCATTTCTCTAGGATTTATTTTTTCCGAGATCCTTTGCTCCCAACTTCAGAAAAATAATGCTTAGCATTTTGGGGCAATTGTCCGCTAGTGTGCAGTCAACAAAAGTTAAAACCCTCAATCAAAACTTGTTACAATAAAATATAAAAGAACCAGCATGGAATTATTGACAAACATCAAGAAAAATAGCATAAACCTCTCAATTATTTACCTCCCAGCGCACAAGAGCAGTTCTCCCATCAACTACTTTCAGAACGTGCCCATGAGTTCTACTAGGAATGTGCAAACCATCAATCCCAGGAATAGGCACTGGATGCTGAGTTTCAACAATTTGAGACACATTATCCAATAAGGATTCACTAGTAATGTCAAACAAAGACGATATACCAGTGGACTTATCTAAAAAGTTATACCTGTAAACAGCATAAGTGCAATACAAGTAAGCGAAATGGCTAGTACTTGAACATACAATTCATCAAAAAGGAAATATCAGGAAAGAACTGCAGAGGTCATCTATGACATCCCACATAAAGGTGGCAGCAGGAAAATATATCTAAATATATTTTTCTCAAGTTGAAATTTGAATTGCACAAAAAAAACCTAAAAATGCAAATAGAAGTTTTAAAACATGTTACATAAGTTGGCATGTTGAGTGTTGTATGAACTAACTCCTATCCAAATTAAATAGCATAAGCATCTCATCACATTATCTTTTCAAAGGTTGGATAGCTCAAGTGAACATGGTACAACAAACCAAAATCAATCAAACTCAGCTATAAGAAAAGGAACTACTTAACAAACATTAGACATTAAAAATATAAAGAGGCATAAATACATGTATGTGTTTCAATATATATGTCTTTTGAGAAGAATTATCCGTTTTATACATATAAAAGTGATATAAGTTGGATCACAGAAAGGAAAGCAAGTTTCATATTGAATAAACTAATCCCCGTATGAAATTAAATAGCATAAAACAAACTTAAGTAGTATCTTGTCACATTCTCTTTTCAGAGTTCAGATATCCTCTCGAGCGAACACTATAACACAAACCAGAGTCAATAAAGATCTGCCATAAAGAAGAGAAACTACTTAAAAAACATATTAGGCATTATAAATATACAGATGCATACATACCCCCATGTGTGTGTGAATGTGTGTCTGTACATATATGTATGTTGTGGTGCATTATCTCAGCTACATACATGTAACATTGAAAACAAATGAATCTCAAAAAGATGAAAGCAAACCCTCACTTACACACATTCTGCAGGCCAACTTCCCTCACATAGAGATGATAGAAGTCGTAGAAGTTCCACAGTCCTAAGAGGGAATTCACCCTCTAAGTTACAGAGAAGGCACCGAATAGGACCGTCGATGAAACTTGCTCTGTCCCAAAATTGAATACAAAGTGACTCCTGCAAAGTAGGTTAACAAGAAATTCAAATTAATAACCTATGGGCAACAGATAATAAAAACAAATTACGCAGAAGTAAATTCAATATACATCCAAACCTCTCCCCGATAAACATAGCAAAGAATACCCAGTATCAAATTAAGGGTACCATCCTCCTCCTGCAAAATGGACACACTGCAATAAATAAGAAATTCGGTGTAACCTTACAAGCTACTTTCATATATGCATTAAAGTAGTCACCTGAAGACTAATTTCATAAGATGCAATAAATGCAGAAATAAAAGTTCTCAAGACACTTCGATAACCTGCAACAGGTCCCTGAAAAAACAAGGGGGGAAATCCATAATCAAATTAGAGAGCATCACAAGATGGGACCAAGAAATTCCAACAGTTGCTATGAATTCCACTGGGAAAAAACAAAAAAGGATGGGCTAAAGTGGAATATGAGACTTCCAGTAGATCTATACTATGAGAAGATAAATTGTTTCTTACATCTGATTCCTTCAAGATGCCACTTTGAAGGATTTCAAGGAAATAACTCAAAGATGAAGCTTCAAAAGCTTGGCGAACATACCCAACATGATCAATCTCCTGGGAAGTTGAGCCAAAAACAAAGGCAATGTCATTATTGGAGATATTCATTCATGTAGCATATAAAGGAGGAAATAACCACACACCATGAATTCATTACTTTCCTCTTTTTGAGGGAGTGATGACATCAGACAAAGAAACACAGCCCAAGCAAGAATCAATGGGCCACCTTCTCTCATCTCAAAGACATCAAAGCCGGACATCAGAGCATCAATCTCTCGGACATCGGTCAAGGTAAAACCACAAGCTCCCTGCCTATGGAACAGGAAAATAAATGCTCCAACAACGAGATTATTTTGTAAAAGAAAAAAGAAAAGGAAAAACAAATGAATAATTGAATATCAGGTAAATAAAATAAATTCCAAAATCAGCTTACATACAAAACAGAGGATTTTAGAATAATTACTTTTCTTCTCTTTCTCTTTCCGGGTTTTTCTTTTTTCTTTTCTTTTTGGGTTTGGATTATTTGGAGCTAAGTACTTGTGGTGTCTAGAATGTTTTAAACATTTATGGTTTGCAAAGAAAACAAAGATAAAAAGGAAGTAAAGGCTATCCAAAAACCTGAAAGGAATTTCATCATGAACCATTTGAAGAAGATTTTCCAGGTTCAGAGCTTCTATGAGGATAAGTAACAACTGAATTTTGGCTTGATAAAAAGAAGATAGTGCTTCAGGTGATATTGCTAGCTTTCCAAAGTTATAAGACCCTGATAAGGTCCCCTGTGACACCATATTGCTCAGCATGTATAAAACCAGTAAAAATGTGGAAATTAATATCAAACAATTACGAATGATGGCATACCTTATAAAGCAAGCATAAATTTTTCCATCTTTCAGCAGTACAAGTACAAAGTGACTCATAATACATGAGAAAAATAATGTCCAAAACCAAGTTGTCTTCAAGTAGTGTCTCCTCAGCCCATAAGGTGAAAAGATCAACATCCTATAAACCATTCTCAAAACGAGCATTAAATGTTAGAAGCCTTAAACATAGCAGCAAATAAAATATAACTAAACTAATATCCATTCTTGTATACTATCACCAAATGTAATGCATACACATAGCAAGAGTGCCTGAATACAACAAAAGGTGCATCCCACATGGTCAATCTCACAACGTACAAATTCCCATGAACTGCCTATATTTCTACGAACTTGTTGCTCCTAGGTTTTTGTAGGGGTATTAAAAACAACTTATATTACGCATACCATCTGCTCGGGATGACTGCAAGACATGAGAACTTCCAAGACAGATATTAGTTTTCCTTCCAATCCATCAGAAATCAGCTTTAGTGCTTCCTCCCTAATCAAACTCTCTTCTTTCAAGCTATTTCCCAAATATACTGCACCACATATAGCAGTATAGTCATAAGAAGAAAACAAAAATCAATACCTAATAAAAAAAGTGGCAGAGCAATCAGAGAATAGAACAGCCTCATAAATCATAATTGCCTTACAAGCATGCATTAGGATCTGCCTTGTGCACTTCAACAAGCACTGCCGCTCAATAAAATACTGCAGCAATACCTTCAGACAAAAGAGAAAACAGAAGGATATATAGAAAAGAATCAGACATCTTCATATCAGAGAATATAAGCTATGGCTAAATAGCGGATACCCCAAAAATATTTCCCATTTAGGACATCCTAAACACACATCAAAGTCAAAAACTTAACACTGGGAGACACATATTGACAAAAAAAAACGAGCATGCATGTGTAAAAGGGGCATACATGTTTACGATTACAATAAGCATTTAAAAAAATCCAACATTACAGAAGATAAGGAAGTTACTAACCACATGAATGGGATCATGAACTATATAATTCTCAGCAACATTTCCGCGCTCAAGATACCTATCAACGAGAATGTACGACTGCACCTCATCCAAACACTGTTAACAAGGAAAATGAGAATTAGAAATGGCGGAGCGCATGAATTCTTTCTAGTTGAGGAGATATTATTGACAACAAGTAATTCATCTCTTGAGCTCTTTCTTCTTGAGGAGAAATTCTCAGTAATGGATCACTCATTTTCTTAAAATTGTTCACTTCTCTTAATCAATCAAACAATGGGTTGTGCTAAATAGTAAAATATAGCTTTAAGAAGTACAGTAATTAAGAGAGAGAATGGGGGGGGGGGGGGAAGAATGTTCAAATTGACAAAACAAATAGTGAGGATATAACTAACCAAATACGAGCTGACTTGCAAAGCTTTATCTCTGAAATCAGGCTTAACGGTCAACTCATGTGGACCAATTTTGATTTTCTCAGAGCTCATTAAAGCCTCCTTCGACTTCTCATTCGGTGATTTAAACCTAACAACTGTCTCCACGAACCAATCGTGGTTTTCTTTCAACTTCTTCGCCTGCATAATTCGAAACATGTAAAAACAACACCACATACGCAGAAGAACTGTGCTCTAAAAGAAAAGCAAAGGAGAAAGAGAGTTAGTAGTAGATATACTAGGGGTTTCGGGAGGTCGTCGGAAGGAGAGGCATTCTCGAGGTCGGTTAGAAGAGAAGAGAACGGCTCCCACCAAAGAGAGTGATCGACGGACTTAGTGGTGGCCGCCATTGATGGTGATCCACTAGAACCCTAGCGGAAGAAGATAAACAAAAGGAAATGAGCGTTTTTGTCTTCCTCCTGCGAATTTTGATTGAATTCTTTTTCGCGCTTCTTAGAGGGAGAAGAGGTTTTTAGGGTTTTGAATGGAGGGTTTGGATTTGACCGTTTGGGAGTTTAGGAAATGATCGATGTGATGCGCTAGTGCTTCATTTATAATTCATCTTCTGCTATGTAATTTTAAAGGTAACTTTTGCTATTAGTCCTCCATATATAATTTAATTTGGTATTTTTTAATTTTTATACTTTTAAAATTTAAAATTTTTAATCTTGACTTAAATAATAAAAGTTAAATATGTTATATCAAATTTTTATTTGTTTTATATTACATATAAGTTGTAAATATATTTTAATCATTAGTTTCTTATTTAATCATATAAATTTTATATTTCTAAAATTTAAAATATTGATTCATTATCTGTTAAATCCATTAATGAAATAATGACATTTTGTGAATATTATTTGAAAGTAACAAAGTATTTCAGATTTAGTAATATATTTAAGATGTAAAATTTTGAAAATAATAAAATTTCGAAATATGAAAAATACAGAAATTTAAAATTATCAAAAAAATATAAAGATTAAATATAGAATTTATACATAAGACAAGGAATAATAGCAAAGTTTTCCAAAATTTAAAATATCAAAACTCAATTATACTGCAAATTTAAATAAAAAATGGGAAAAAATTGGCTAACTAAATAACCCAAACCCACATGTCCGAATTAAAATACTAAATTGGTTTTGCTTGCTGTTCAGAATACTAAATTAAAATCATTAAATTGGTTTTTTTTTAATCTAAATCGGGTTAGATAAAATTATTAGTACTTTTTCAATAATAGAAAAGTTGTTCATTGGTTTTCTTTTCTGTGTTGTTCATTGGTGATCTCATTATCTTTACCCAATTGTACGATCCAATATAATGATTAATGACTAGGAGTACATGCCGGGACTCAGTTCTTTTAAGAAATAAGTTTATGCAGTTCGAAAGATTTATGGATTCCAATCTTGAAAATATACATTTAAAAATATCAACAAGTGAAAGAATTAAAAAAAAAATTGACCCCATTTGGAGATCAACATGATAAGTCAGGTTATGACTTGACAGTAAGTAGGAAGTACTTCGAAAAATCAGACTATAGAATTTCAATGAAAGATATAGATATTTACTCTGAAGAATTATACTACCATTTATGGCTTCCGTAAAGATTTGTTGGGGCCATTAATTATAAAAGTTGTATTTGATGTGTACTCTATATGATCTATTCTGGTCTGATCAAATGGGAGTTTCATGAGAAAAAAAGTATGTTCAATGCTAAATTCAGCTATGGCGATGTTATTTGATTTGAAGATAAATAAGACATGGATCATTGCTTTTGCAGTTTTGTCTAAGTAAAACATGTAAGCACAAGATAAAGCAAATTTCTGCAATGTATGTAACATGCTTAATTACCCAGTTTCATGTTTTTAGCAATAATAAGAAAGTAAATGTAATAGTATTGCAATTGAGTATTACAAGTACGCTCACTTTATATAGTACTATAAATAATAAATTAATAATGAATGTGTTATGAACCTTGACGTAGGATTTAGCCACAGGTCTAGACGTGAGAGAATACTTGCTCTGATCTATGGTTAATCAGAGAGAGAAATTCGTCTTTGACTGAACCCCCTCTAAGAATAACTTTTATAACAAAATAATTGCTTGTTTTTCTTTATTCAATATTGACAGCCTTTTATAGATTGTTAATGACAAAGGAAAGAGTCCTTATTGACATAAAACAAAGATCCTAAGTTATAAGATCTTGACTACCAATACTAAAGTTTATAAAGGAAACAAAAATAAAAATCTAATATAATAAAGGAAATAAATAAAACTTCAATTTGTTGTTGTCTCCATTTACATTCCTTCCTTTTATGATATTGTTTTCCAATAAAGGCATCCACATCAGTACTCCCCCTCTCAAAGTTGAGCTTGTCCTCAAGCTCAAATTCAAGACAACCTTCCCACTTCACTAGCAGTTCCCGTCGACCTCAATTGAGCCTACAACGAAAAATAGCTTGTGAAGTGGGTAAGGCCTTGCCATTACATACTAAGGGTAAGTCTCCTACCGCATGTGGTTGAGGTCCCTCGTATTCTTTAAGCAAAGAAACATGGGACTCATCATGTATCCTACTACCTGCAGGTAACTCAAGTCGATAGGCCACTATTCCTATCTTGTTCAAGACCTTAAAAAGACTAAAATACTTCTGGAGGAGCTTGTGATGCTTCTGCTTAGTTATCATCAACTGTCAATATTGTTGAAGTCGTAACCAAACCCAATCCCCGAATTCAAAATTCAACTCTCTATGCCCAAAATCATAAGTGTTCTTCATTCGTTGTTGAGCTTGCAAGAGCCTATCCCGAGCATTTTGTAGAAGTGTATCCTTATCTTCTAGAGTCTTATCCACAGCTTCAATCCTGGTAGAACTAGCAAAATGGGAGAGAACTCGAGGTGGATCCCTACCTTATACTAATTGGAAAGGGGTGGCACCTAGGGCAGCGTGATAAGAGGTGTTGTAACAACACTTAGCCCATGGAACCCAATCAACCCACTGCCATGGACAATCACTATAAAGGCATTGCAGGTACATCTCTATTGTTCGATTAATAACCTCTGTCTGACCATTAGATTGGGGATGGTACACTGAAGAAAAAGCTAGCTTAAAACCACTCTAATGAAATAATTCATTCCAAAACAAACTGATGAAAACCTTATCACGGTCTGAAACTATAGATTCATGCAAGCCGTTAAGTCAGAATACCTCTACAAAGAAGACAATAGCAACAAATATATCAGTAAATGGGTGAGTCAAGGCTAAAAAATGAGATTATTTCGATTGTCTATCCACAACCACCATAGTACATATTTCCCTTTAATATTGGGTAGACCTTATACAAAGTCCATAGAGATATCAACCCAAACTTGTTGTGGAATTGGAATAGGCTGAAGCAATCCTATGGGCTGTAAATTCTGCCATTTATGGCGTTGACACATTAAACAATTCTACAAAAATTCTAATGTCATAAGCTTCATTCCTTTCCAGTAAAAATCTTAACGGAGACGATGTAATATTTTCAGTATCCCTTCATGTGCCATAGCATGTATGACAGATATAATAGTGGAAATAAGTGGAAAGGTAGGTATAAGGCACAACCTACCTTTGAAGAAATTCAACCCATCTTGCACAACCCAATTTGACCCAAATTCTCCTTATATAATTCATTGTCAGAGTTGTAATAATTCTGGAGAAGCTTCCGTTTCTTGTCAGATTACATCAAGAATTTCAAATCGAAGGAAAGAAATGGTCATAAGGTGCATCAATTCCTCATTTATTCTATATAAAGCATTTGCAACACTATTTAACTTACTCACTTTATACTCCATTCGAAAATCAAACCCCATTAGCTTACTAATCCAATGTTGTTGTGGGGATGTTGTAAGTCACTAGTCTAACAGGTACTTAAGGCTGAAGTGAGCAGTACGGATGAGGAAGTACCTACCCCAAAGATAGGGTCACCAATGGGTCACTATCTTTTCCAAACCAATTAATTCTCGCTTGTATGCAGCCAACTTAAGGTGTCAATCTGTAATCTTACGATTGAAAAAGGAAATAGGGTGTCCTTTTGTTGTTGTAGTATAGCCCCAAACCCGTTTTAGAAGCATCACATTCAACCAAAAATTCCTCCTCAATGACGGGCAATTGCAAGACCGGAACTGTTGAAAGAGAATTTTTTAATTGAGTGAAAGCAACATCAACTTCCGTAATCCAGTTAAAGACATTTTTCTTTAGAAGAGATGTTAAGGGTGCAGCCACTTGCCCATAATCCTTGATGAATTTTCTGTAGTATCCTGCTAACCCAAGAAACCCTGTAGAGCCTTGATAGATCGAAGAGTTGGCCAATCAATGACAACTTTAATTTTAGTGTGATCAACCTCTACTCCATCACCGTGGATGACATGACAAGATAGGTTACCTAGGACTTACCAAAGAAACACTTGGATTTCTTTAAGAACAACACGTTATCTCGCAATAGTTCAAAAACTAGTCTTACATGATGCATATGTTCAGTCCATGTTTTGTTATAAATTAATATGTCATCAAAAAAGATTAAAACAAACTTTTGCAAATAAGGGTGGAAAATGTTATTCATCAAAGTCTGAAATGTAGAATGGGCATTGGTAAGCCCGAATGGCATGACAAGAGAGCCTATGGTAGGTTCAAAGGGTTGTTTTTTCCATACTTGTAGTTGCCATTCTAATTTGGAAATAACCCGACCGTAAATCCAACTTTGTAAAATGTTTTGCTCCATGAAGTTCATCCAACAACTTATCCACTACAAGAATAAGATATTTATCTTTAACAGTGCAAGCATTAAGCTCACAGTAATCAACATAAAAACGCCATGACCTATCATGCTTCTTTACCAAAAGTACTAGAGAAGAGAATGAGGACCTGCTGGTTCGAATGAGTCATTGTTGTAGCATTTGATCACACAATTTCTTGATCTCATCCTTTTAAAAGTGTGGGTATCGATAAGGCCTGACTACAATTGGTCTTGATCCTGGTTTAAGAGTTATGCGATGGTCACATTCGCAATTAGAAGGCAACTCTACGGATCTTGAAACAAATGTGCAAATTCAACCAATTGTTTATCCAATACTATAGTAGTTAAATTCTATCCTTGTATTAGACTAAGTCTGGAACTTCCTCTAGGAGCTGCCCTTGCCATAGTATCTCATTTCCATTTACTGCAAATTGCATAGTCAATGAGCTGAAGTCCCAAAAAAGTGAACCAAGAGTACACAACCATTTTACCCCCAAAATCACATCAAACCCTTCTAGTGGTATGGTATAAAAATCAGCTTGAAAGCTGTCATTTGCAATTACGAATTGTACTGATTTGCAAATGCCTATGCTAGGCACTCGTTTTCCATTTGCCACACAGACTTGCGACCCAATTTCTTCCATACTTCAAATACCAACTTTGGCATCAAACCTTCACGAAGAAGTTATGCATACTGCTCGAATCAACAAGTACTAACATTGTTATTCTTGACACCTTTGCTATCAATTGCATAGTAGATGAATTGCAAATTCCACTAATGGTATGTAGAGAAATTTCAAGATCATCTACCTCATCATCATCTTGCTCACCTTCATCATCTGGTACTTCTATCCAAAATAACCTTTTACATTTGCGTCCCCGGAATAAGACTCGTCATAATTATAACACAACCCTTAACCCTTATTTCTGCCATTTCTATCCGTGTAAATCTCTTAATAAATGATGCAGAATAACCCATTTTGCTACTGTTCCTCACTGGTTTTGTTGTTTGTTACCCTCCCTTTGCAAGGCTCTTTGTCATTGGAATGATTGAATTACTGCCAATGTTTTTGAAAGTTGGCCAATTCAGGTTGGTTCGAGATGACATTTTGGAAGAGACATTTTGTTTACGTTCCAATGCTCGAGCCATATTCATTGTATGTAACAGCCCGTTTTCAATGAAATCGAAACAATGGTTTCGGGACCACAAATTCGAGTTAGAAAGAAAATTTATTTTAATATTATTGCATGGTTTGTATTATGATAGGAAAGACGTATGAGAATTTCGATAAGAAATTTTACCGATTTCATGTTTAATTATAGAAAGGACCAAATTGCATAAAATGCAAAAGTTGAATTATAGTAGCTAGAAGGATTAAATAGCTATGAAATTCAAAATTTGAGGTCCTTATAAGATAGACCATTAAGAGAAGTTAATAGATATTTATGATGATTCATCCATGGAAATTTAAGAAAAGAAAATGACTAAAGTGGAAAGTAGAAAAATAAAATATGATAATTAAATTAAATAACAAAATATCATCTTTTTCATCATCTTTCCCCAATTTATTTTCATGGAAACCCTAGCTAAGAGAAAAGAGTTCAAGCAAGGTAAATTGGCTTAATTAGGTAAGCATTCTTGTCCTGTTTTTAGTAATTTTTATATTTTCGAGATCGTAGTAACTTAATCTACCTATTTTGGGGATTAATTTGTAAAATTATCAAAGTATTAAAAGTTTGCCCTGGATGAGTGATCGTAATCTGACAGCTTTAATATTTATATAATGAATGATTGAGCCTAGAAACTAACTATCACCACGATTGAGGCAAGTGCACCTATCGAGCAGTAGTATAACTTAGTGGCAAGACCGGAATGTCGAACCCAAAAGAACCAAAAGTACTAGTACTAACTTTTTTTTATTATCTAGCCTAAAATAAAGGGGATTGATATTTATCTAACTAATTACTAAACTAAGGATGTAACACCCCAAACTCGGTCTATACACTAAGACCAAGTCTGGTATGTTACAGGATTGGAGGTTTTGAAATTTTAAAGAAACAACGTGACTTGGAAACCATTTTTTTGTTAAATGTCAATGTTGAAAAACATTTTTACAGTTGTGATTGAAAGTTTTGTGCCGACTTCTTTTTAATCAAATCAAAAAGGTTGTGAGCAAATCTGTTATTTTACGAAAGCCAAACTCAAGGATTCTCGTAGAGTGACATTTTAAAACAATGTTGTAGTTTTAATAAAAACTCCAAATTAATTAGTTACTTGCAATCCATCTTTTGTTAAACACTTTGAAAACTATTTATTTTTTTCTCTGAAATACCCCATATTCGATAGTTTATAAAACATGCAATATCAGCATAAAAATCTAAAACCCAATTTAAAGTTAAAGTTAAAGCGGCCTTATTACAACTTGAAATCCCAAAACAGAAATAAATTTAAAATAAAGTCTGAGTTTACTTAAAGAAATTGCAACGCATGGCCACCTCGAGTTTGTCTCGGCCCAAGACCTTCATCTACTAATTACCTGCAAAATTAACAAAAGGGGTGAGTCATCGAGACTCAGTGTGTACATCCCCGTGTAGTGTAAATTGGGCCTTAGCTCACTCAGTACAGCTCATGTTATGTGCATGCAATGCTACCCATCCCAGAATAGCTCTCCATCCAAAACACCCGTGGCATTATGCCACTGTGGTTCATGACCACCGTGGTCCTAAACCACTCGTGACCGTAGTCACTCGTGACAGAGTCACTATAATGTACTCGTAGGGCCAACCCACTGTGGTCGTAGACCACCGTGACGATCTCTGATAAATAATGCATAAGTGGGGCCAACCCACTGTGGTACTTGACCACCGAGATAAGTCACTAATTAGATTATTCGTGGTTTCAACCACTGTGGTACTTAGACCACTCGTGACGACAGTCACTCGTGACTGTAGTCACTGATTCTCTCTCCTCCTTCATTCAATCCCGAGCCCATGCTCTTTTCATTATGCACAATATATATATGCAACCAAAATCATAGTATAAAGCAGATCATATTTCATACATGCATAACATTAAAATATACATACATGCATATTAATAGCCATATTATTAACGAAGAACTTACTTGATGTCTCCAACCTTACCCCTAAGGGTAGTTAATCCATCATATCAGTTATTTTGGCTTTCGGCCATTTTAGTTAATAACACAATATCAAAGAAGGCGTGTGAGTAGTACACACCTGATAAAGCGTAATACCAAACTATCTACGTGAACACTTTCGCTAGCAGGAACGACGGCTATTTGCCTATCCCAGGCAGACGTCGGCTCTCTACCACAACCCGGCGAAAAATCTCGAACTGTCGACACAACACGCTTCTTAAACTTAAGAGCCGAAACTATGGGTTCATTCCCTTCCTTAGATTGACCAACCTTACAAATCCAACTGGAGTGATCCGATTCGACACCCACAATCCCTTCGGCTTTGAACTACAACCACTCGGCTAATGGCCCGGAATAAATGTCCTAAATGAGAGAAGAGAAAAAGAAAGGAGAGTTAACCGAAATATAAATGCCATGCTAACTAGCCATTCGGCTTTGGCCACACAAAACCGAAAGAAAGAAAAGAAAAGGCAACAGAATCGCTTCTTACCTTCAACAACAAAACCCGATCGTAAAGGCTCTCAGCAACCTAAGATTTTCCAGCACCTTGCTTCTTGGTATTCGGCCTCAGCAGAGAAACCGATTGTCACTCAAAAAGATTCGGCACAGGAGAAGTAATAGATGAGAATGATCGATCGACTGAACAAAGAGAATGAAGATTAAATTTCGGCTATTGGCAAAGAATGATGGCAAGAAAGTTTCGATGGTACAAGTGGAAATATGCGGCATAAGGAGAGAACACTAGAAGAAGAATGAGGAAGAGAGGATGTTTCGACTAGCACTCACAAGAACCAAAAGAAAGATGAAGCAAAGAAAATGATATAGAAGTTTGGGTTATAGGAAAGATATGAAGAGAAAAAGTTATGAGAGAAAAAGGGTAGAAAAAGAGTGCTACGGTCTTTCTTTGGAAACCAAAAGAATAATCAAACAAAATGACCAAAGTGCAAAAGAAAGGAAGAGAGAAGATTCTTTCAATGGTTTCGGCTTTACCCCTCACTCAAATGGCACTTGCCAAAAACGGCACTACACTTCCCTTAATGAACAAATATGCTAAAATGAAACGTAACAAATGCCTAAGGCCTATGGAATTTCGGCACACCACCTATGCTAGCACTTAAACCGAATATGTTGAATTTTAAAATCAATTAACAAGCATGGGAGATGAATTTTAATAATATCAAAATAACTTTATAAAATAAATAAATCACCATGCTTATTTGTTTTATTATTCCACCTAATTTCTTATAATATTAAAATAACTTTATAAAATAAATAATCATCATGATTATTTTTCTTAACCCACTTAATTTATTATAATACTAAAATAACTTTATAAAATAAATAATCATCATGATTATTTGTTTTATTAATCCACTTAATTTATTATAATATTAAAATAACTTTATAAATTAAATAATCTTAATTTATTATAAAATTAAAATAATTTTAAAATAAATAATCATCATGATTATTTGTTTTATTAGCCCACTTAATTTATTATAAAATTAAAATAACTTTATAAAGTAAATAATCATCATGATTATTTGTCTTATTAACCCACTTAATTTATTATAAAATTAAAATAACTTTATAAAGTAAATAATCATCATGATTATTTGTTTTATTAACCCACTCAATTTATTATAAAATTAAAATAACTTTATAAAGTAAATAATCATCATGATTATTTGTTTTATTAACCCACTCAATTTATTATAAAAATAAAATAACTTTATAAAGTAAATAATCATCATGATTATTTATTTTATTAACCCACTCAATTTATTATAAAATTAAAAATAATTTTATAAAATAAATAATCATCATGATTATTTACTATTGCCATCCACTTACTTTGTAATTGGCATAATTGCCATTTAAAACCCCATCATTAAAAGACATGGCAAATTAACATTTTTAATGTAGCATGCTTAATGAGCCAAACACAATAAATAGTCCAAAAATGCAGAATCCCTATTTCTAGGATGTTACAAAGGATGCTAAGACACAGAGAATGAATTGGGAAAATACTTTTGGGAAAACTAATTGATTAAGACAATACCCGAGGAAGAATCCACCTAGACTTCACTTGTTATCTAACTCTAAACCATACGATTTATTCACTTGACTTGATCTGTAAGATTCCCTAATTTATATTATTATCTCTCTCGAGACTAATAACGTCTAATCCTAGGTTGATTAATTGAAATCACTTTCTAATTAAAACCCCTAGTGTTGCATTAACTCTATCTATGGACTCCCATATTAGGTTTGACCCTAATCCGGTAGATTTTCGTCGTCCTATCTCTAAGAGTGCGATCAACTCCGCTTAACTATGCTAGATTTACTCTTAAATAGGGACTTTTGCTCCTCTGAATAAGCACATCAATACTTGAATCAATATCCTGAAATATTAACACAAGAATTAAAAACACATAATTAAGAACAAATCAAATATTTATCATACAGTTCAGAAAACCATAACAAGATCCATCCTAGGTTTCATCCCCCTCAGGTATTTGAGGGGTTTAGTTCATAATTATAAAAAAAAATACATCTCAGAAGAAATTAAATAACAAAACATAAAGAAAACCCTAAAACCCCCTAAAGGAAATTGAAGGAAAAATCTTCAGTCTTGAGCGTGATTCCGGCTTCTGAGATGGATCAACTGGCTTTCTTGGAGTAATTTCCTGTATTCAGCCCCATCTGGCTTCGCTCCTGTCAAAAGCCCTGACAGAGGCCTTCTGTCGAACTCCCCCCTTAGGTTACCCTTTAGGGTGTTTATATAAGCTTTCGGGATGCCTTACTTGGCCCACAAGTATCCTATTCCGAGTGGAATTAAAATGGGTCATGGCAGGGACACGCCCGTGTGGCACGCCCGTGTGAATCGAGCCTAGGGCCGTGTTCAAGTCTGCTAAAGTGGCACGACCGTGTGGTGAACTCCAGGCCGTGTTGATTTATTACTTTGGCCCATTTTCTCCGTTTTTGGCCCGTTTCTCGTTCTTTTCATCCTCCTATACTCTCCTAAGTATAAAACATGAAATTAAAGGATTAGGAGCATCAAATTCCACAATTTAAGGGATAAATCATCCAAAAGTATGCCAAATGTGGGATTAAAATATGTATGTATTAAGGTTTATCAATGAGTATGCTGAAATTTTAAAATTTGTAGTAGAAAATGAAAGGTTGTTGATAGATAAACATCTTTTGTAAAGTGAATTTTGATGAAATTGTGATTTAGAGATTAAATTGTAACGATGTAAAATTCATGGAAAATTTCTGAATTTTATGAATTACATGGGCTGTAATTGTTATATGAAAAATTCAAGTAGACTTGGAATAAGGATTAAATTGCATGAATTTCATTTCCCGAGCCCAAGGATGAAATTGGAATTAATTAAAAATATATGCGAAAAATGGTACTTTTGCTTAAGATGTAAGTTGGATTGAATTGAATATGTAATGTGTTAAATTGATGTTAAATTCATTTATATAGATTCGAAAAATCAAATAAAGAGTTAGATCGAGGAAAAGAAAAAGTATAGGATTAGTAGATTTCCGTATACGAGCAACTGACGAGGTAAGTTCATGTAACTGAATTGTGTAATTGCTATGTACATGAAATGGATTACATATATGACAAAGCCCGATAAATATTAAGTCTCGTTTGAATGGATGAAACTTGATGGATACAGGATTTCCCGTATTGGTTGTGGTCCTGCATTTGTTATGGACATACCATAGCTCTTACGAGCATCCTGTTATAAGCCTCTCGAGCTTCCTATTACATGGTTCCTAGAGCATCTCGATCGGTATTAATTCTGCATGTGTTGCGGACATACCACAACTCTTTGTGAGCGTCCTGTTGTATGGTCGATAATGATCTTGCATGTGTTGTGGATATATCGCAGCTCTTTGTGAGCGTCCTGTTATATGGCTCTCCAGAGCTTCCTGATATGGCTCGTTTGAACTTCTTATTATATGGCTATCTGGAGCGCCCTCATAATAACTCTTCAGAGTTACCTGTTAAGCTTAATAAGCTTCCTGTTTTAAACTCTTATGAGTTTCCTGTTATAGCCTGGATAAGCTTCCTGTTACATGGCTCACATAAGCTTCCTGTTATATGGCTCGAGAGAGTGCTTCCTGATTATGTGCCCTAATGGGTACCCCTGAATATGAGTTGACGGATTACAGTTTTGTACACTTTAAGTGTACTACATGTGTATCCATCGATATTTCAAATAAAATCAACGGGCAAAGTTCTGACATGGTTAAACTGAGCTTAAGATGATTTGTCATGGAAATACACATGTTATATGGAAATATGATATGAAGAACATATGTATATGAAAGTTATTACATGATGAGCTCATCCTTGATTCTTAATGTTTACATGTAATACATGACTAACAAGTTTCTTGAAATTATATGTGTTTAAGCAAATAACTAAATTTCTTTGGATGAATTTTGTATGCTTATCTTAAATGTAAATGATTAGTAAGTTAATTTTCTATTATACGAACTTACTAAGCATAATATGTTTACTCTATTTTACTTCCTCTATTTTATAGTACTCGAAAACTCGAGAAAGTTGAAACTTGGTCGGAGACACATCACACTATCCCTTAGAATTCTCGGTATATAAAGCAAGTTAACTTTTGGTATAATGGCATGTATAAGCTAAGTTAAGCATAAAGAAGACATATTTTGGTTGGAACTGGCCATTGGAATGGCTTGTAATAGTTATATTTTGAAGTAAATATATATATATATTTTGTGTATAGCTTTATCATGCTTGGTATGTGTTTGAAATGGTTAAATGATGCAAAGTATATCATTATATTGATGGTTAAATTGAGTTAACATATTAAGTCCAATATGCATATAGGTGATATTATGTCATAGTTAATACATGAATTTGACTTGATTTGAATGGTTTGAATTGATCGGTGAACATGTTTAAGTGTTTTTGTAGGTGGAAGGCAATTTAGGTAAGAAATAAGGCTTGGAAATGGCCTTATTTTGCCCACACGGGTAAAGACACGTGCGTGTGTCTTAGCCGTGTGTGACACATAGCCATGCACATGGGCATGTGGTTTGGCCGTGTGTCCCCTGCATCTTAAAATTTGAGAAACAGAATGCTTCGAATTGCTCACACTGGGAAAGACATGGGTGTGTGTCTCAGCCGTGTGTGTCACAGGGCCTAGCACATGGGCGTATGACTTGGCCGTATGACTCCTGTACTTAATTACTGAAAATTAAATTGTTCACACGGCCTAGCACACGGGCGTATGATTAGCCTTGTGAACCAAGTTAGAGAATTACACAGGTATGGACATGGGCTGGGACACAGCCGTGTGCCTCACATCGAATGCCCACACGGTCTAGGATACGGGTGTGTCACTTGGCCGTGTGAGCCACATGAGCGTGTGTCCCCTGCACCTAGAAAAAATTTTAAAATTTTGTAAAAAATTCCCTGAGTTTTCGATTTAGTCCCGACTTGTTTCTAACGTATAATTTGGGCCTCGAAGGTCCATTTGAGGGACAATATGATTAATATGTTTAATTTCAGTTATGAATAGTAAATGATATGAATTAACTGTATATGTTCTGTAAAATTTGGTAATTGTAACAGTCTGATTTAGACCCTAACTGGAATGGTGGTTTCGGGACCACGAATCCGAGTCAGAAAAATATTTTAAAATTATTTTTTTGGTTCTTATAATGTGTGAATTTGTGTATATTAAATTTTCATTTAAAAATTTTATCGTTTGATGTCCGGTTTAATAAATGGGCTTAATCGCGTAAAAGTGCAAACTTGATAGTTTAATGTGTTAGGACTAAATTGAGGTTGTCTTTTTAAATGGGAGCATTTAAAATGCAATAAACCCACTTTTAAAGTTAGTGGACGGCTAAGGTATATTATGCCCTTTTATTTTATGTCTATAAAGTTTATAAGTTAATGTTAAATTAGTAATACATTAATATCATATGTTGTAATAAAACATAAAAGAAATAAGTCATGTTCATCTTTTTCTTAAGCATTGTCGAAACTAAAACAAAGAAAACGAAAGGAAAAACAAGCTAGGTTCGGCCATTGTTGGTCTAAATTCAAGGTTAGTTTGGTTTCGGTTTTTGATAATTTTTATGTTTTTGAGATCGTTGCTTCGAATACTATCCGACCCATGCTAGAATTTCTTATTTTTATGCATATTTTGAGTTATGCCATTGATGAATACTTGTGTTTTGTGATGTTTGATGATGAAATATTAAAGATATGTTTGAGATTAACAAGTTTTGTATTGGAGTTTTTGATGATTTTGAGTAATTAGGACTAAATTACAAAAATAATAAATTGAGGGACTAAAATGTGAAATAAATGAAATGTATGGATTTGTATGAGTATAATGAATATTCGGTCTAAGCATGGTATAGTCAAATTTTGAATATTTTATGTTTTGTGCAATAGGGACTAAATTGTAAAAATGTGAAATATTAGGGGTAAAAATGTAATTTACCCATTTATGTGTTTTTGGACTAAATTGAATGAAAATATGTTTGAATGAGCTTAATTTGAATATGTTTAGATCAAGAACCAAAGAAATTAGACTTGGATCGGGGAAAAACGAAAATAGTTGAATAGCCGATTTTCATCGTTCGTCGATATCCGAGGTAAGTCTTTAAGCAATTAAACATTGTAAATTATGTATGTAACTTAGTAATATGCTGATTTGGAATTTGTGGAATTAGTATTGAGTTAGCCGAATGTGAATAAATCTAGAATTAATATCTTTAAGTTTAGTTCGATTGAGTTATAATATTTGAAAGTTCGTGTGAAGATTATGAAGTATATAAAAAGTTTGATATATGAATTGGTTGTGAGACAGCTTTATAAATATGATATTCGGGCTTTGAGCCTAGCAAGCCTTGTGCTGGTGAAAGATATCGGGCTTTGAGCCTAGCAGGCTTTGTGCCGGTGAATAATATCGGGTTTCATGCCTAGCAGACTTTATGCCGGTGAATTATTATAAGTGTATGCTTAAAAAGATTCTTGCTGATGTGGAATTTAAATTCGGTAAATGAGCTCAATGTTCAAGTATGTGTAGGCATGTTGGTTGTTTGAGATAAGGTAAATTAGTAACTTGTAATTTGTTACTAAATATGTGTGATATAAGTGAAAATAATATATAAATTGTAGTAAGTGTATATTCGGCCCCATGATAGTTTGAGAATGTGATGTTAAATTATGATAATTGAGTTTGAGCATAAGATTATTTATATATTTGGTTATATAATGACATATTGATTTTGATGGTTAGATTATGAGTGAATATTTGGATTTTATAAGCTCTTGGTTAAAGAGAAATTGTTATACGAACTTATAAGTTGCATATGTATGGAGTTGTAAGCTTAAATTAATTATGATTACAAAAGTATAATTTGAATTATTTGATTACAATGAATTAGTATTGAATCTCTATTAAGTACTAATTGTTTAATTTGCTTAAGGCTTACTAAGCTAAATTAGCTTACTTTGGTGAAATTGTTTACTTTGTTTTATAGATTTTGGATTCCAGTTACAGGCTCGGGATTGTCAGCAAAGTTCACCACACTATCGACTACTTCGGTATTTTATAAGTTGAATTTATTAGACTTATGGCATGTATAGGCTGGAATGTGTTTTAGAGAAATCGAATTTTGGTTTGTATAAAGACCATGCGAAAATGGCTTAACTTCTAGGTTTGAATTCGGCTTTGGTTAAATTATGTTTTAAGATCTTTTTGATTATTATACAACATGCCTCAGTTGATTGATATTTATAATATCTATTTTGAGTGTAAATGTTGAACTGGTGATTTTGGACATATGCATTAAGTTGATTAGGTTATGGTGTGCACAGACAAACGACTATTTGAATTTTTGATTGTTGGATTTAGACAAAATGTTATATGTGATTTGGCCTTAAAAGTTAGTTGAATATGTTCGAACATCATATAATTTTTGTCTTGATATGTCCATTATATGGTATGGGAAAATGCATGTTTTGAATATGTGTAAATACGTATATTTATTAGTTATTAACTATGACTGAATTAATGGCATTCGGTTATGAGATGAGGGTTATAAATATTATTTATGAGTTACACATGGTTCGGCATTTATGAGTATATATAAAATAAAGTGATTTGATGCATTATTTAAGTTATAAAAGTTAATTTCATAAATGATCTATTACATGATATTAGCATGCAAAAATGTTTGACATTATTATGTGATTTATGTGGTTGTTTTGAACTAGATATTCGGCACTGATTGGGTTGGTCACTTTGTAGCTATAATAAAAGATATTAGTTAATTTAATGTATTGACATGTGATTTTAAGTATAAATTCAATTGATATTAGATAATTATATGATGTCTTGAATTTGAAATTAGTAATGATATCACTATCAATATGAAAAGACAATGTGTACCCATGTAATGTAATTGTTTAAAATTGTACTTTTACAAGTAATGCCTCATAACCCTAATTCGGCGACAGATATGGGTTAGGGGTGTTACATTTGATTGCTCTATAACCCTATTTCAGCGATGGATATGAGTTAGGGGTGTTACATTGTAACTCCAAGGTTTTTCGGTTGCTGCATTTCAATATCAATTCTAAGTTCCTCTACCAACCCGACAGTGAAGAGGTTTACTTGTTTTTGAGGTTTAAGATCAACAGTCCTAGCCAATAGCGATTGAAATTGGCGTTAATATTCCTCTATAATCCCAATCTATTTTAGGTTGGCAAGTTCCCCCAATGGGTAGGGGTGAGCAAAACTCGATTCGACTCGAAAAAATCGAAAAAAAATTCGAATTTTGAGTTAAACGAATCGAGTTATTCGAGTTAATCGAGTTATTCGAGTCAACTCGATTTTTTTTCGAATTTCGAGTTCGAATCGAGTTGAGTTTTCGAATTCGAATAACTCGAATAATTTGAATAATTCGAATATCAAACTATAATATTTTACATTTTTACCCCAAACTCCCAAACCTTTTTACTTTTCCCTCAAAACTTTTACTCCTTCCCACTTTTCCCCCAAAACTTTTACTCCCCTCCCATCCCAACCCCCCAATCTACCCAAAATCCATTTCCCACCAAAATTTTACTCTCCCATTTACTTTTTCTCAAAATTTTACTCCCCAAAACCCTCAAAACTTTTTATTTTCCCCCAAAATTTTTACTCCCTCCCACTTTTCCCCTAAAACTTTTACTCCTTTCCCATCTCACCTCCCATCTACCCCAAACCCATCCCCCCCTCCAATTTTTTTTTTAATATTTTCCCTTCAAAATTTTACTCCCCCTATTTATTTTCCCTCAAATTTTTATTCTCCAAAACTTTTTATTTCCCCCCTAAACTTTTTCTTCACCCTTTACTCTCAAATAAAAAATCAAAATTATCCAAAAAAAAATCACTAAACATAAATAGTAATAATTTTATTTATATCTACTATTTATATTATTAAATTAAATCTCTCATTTTATATTATTTATATTATTGAATTGTTTAGTCATATTGAATATTTATATTAAAATTGAATTATTAATTATGCCATAAAATATTCGTGTTAAAATTTTATATTGGTATCAATTTCACATTTTATCTTTAAAATAACTTTTATTAAAAAATCACATTTTTACGTTTAATATTTTTTAATTCCAAAATACATAGTGACAAGAATCTAAAGATAATTGAAAGAACTAAACAAGCAAAGAAGCTAAACCGTATATAAAAGATTAATAAATAAATTATTTGGTGTGAAAGTTAATAAAAAAAAATTGGTTAAGGTGGACAAATTTTATTACGATAGGTGATAATAGTTACAAGGACCCAAAATTATTTTTTAAAATTTAACTCGAACAAATATATTCGACTCGATTCGATTCGAATTCCATCTCACTCAACCCGATTCGAGAAAATTTCAAATCAAATTAGAATGATAAAATATGATTCGTAAACTCGGTTAACTCGAAATTTTTTCATTCGATTCGATTCGATTCGATTCGATCGAACGCTCACCCCTACCAATGGGTTAGTACTCATAGGTGGCCCAAACCTCACATGAAAATACTCTTTGAAACACCCCCAATCAAGACCTACCTCATCTTCTTCCATTTGATCAAACTATAGTTGCACCTCTCCTAAGAGATGGGATGCAACTAAGCCTACTTTGTCTTCTTCATTAGCCCGTTGATTGCTTGCATCTTTTCAGCCACCCTAAAGGATCTCCAACACCATCATAAGTGGGAAATTCCATCTTAGAGTATCGTGGCACCATGGACCCACCTTGTTGTGAATCTAAATTCCTTTTTTTTTTTCCTCTATTGCTGCCCTCTTCTTCATTATTTTTCATTGTATACCTTTTTGTTGTCCTTTGGACCGAAAGAGATAACTCAGCCATCAGTTCTTCTAATGTTCATCGCCTTGTAGCCATTTGTTCCATGAAAGCACCCAGCTTGGCTGCCAAAGTCTCCTCGTCACCCATGACAGAAGGCTTTGATACCAAAATGTTATAAGTCTTGGCGTAGGATCTAGTCACAGGTCTAGGCGTGAGGGAATCCTTACTCTGACCTATGGTTAATTAGAGAAGCAGATTCGTCCTTGACTGAACCTCCCTCCAAGAGTAACATTTATAATAAAATAATTGCTTGTTTTTCTTTATTCAATATTAGCAGCCTTTTATGATATTTTATAATAAATAGGTATTGGTTGTATTAATGAATGATATTTTATGATAATGTGACACTCTCAGTTTAATTATTGTGTTTCTGATATAAAATTGACATATTTATTGTTTATCATGAGTGTGTGCGCATAAATTTTAAAATGATTTGAAATAGGAAAATCTTTATAAGATATCATTGCAATCATGATGTGATATTTAAGGTCCTATTATATTGAGCTGTAATGTTGTAGTATATGGAAGGAAGCATGTGACTTAAACTATATACAACTACCATAACTCATATTTGTCGATCATTGTAGTATGGTAATAATAATGGGTGTTATTTTTTATGCATGCTCAATGTTTATTCTATTAAAAATTATGTTTTATTATGTTTTATCACATTGGGCCAAGTGATTGAATGTAAGATTTTTTAGCCCAATTTGGTGTACCCAATTAAGTATAAAATAATGTGGCCCAATTCAAATGGATTGAGTGTTTTACTTTAATAGAAGTTAAATCCTATACGTTCATTCGATTACTTGATGGACATATCAAATTAAAAGTTGATCATTTTAAATTAATCATCCCTCTACCTATTAGGTTACACAAACAAATTATGCATAAAAATTCTAGTCTCAATCACTTAGGTTTGTGTAATTAAAAGAAAATGTCATGTAACACCCCAAACCCAGCCTATGCGTTAAGACCAGACTTGGCATGCCACACAATTCGAACTTACGTCCAGTCATCAATGCTTTTAATGAAAACAATTCTTGAAAATGATTTTAAAGGTGGAGTTTATCAAAAATCGAGATTTATTTGAAAACCATGATTTTAAAACATAAGAGTTTACAATTTGATTTACAGAGAGATAATTGGTTAAAAATCTAAATAATTGGTTGAAATGAATTTATAAGAGAGTATTCACAAAATTTTATGAGTGAATGATATTTAAGAAAAATCCCCTTTTTATACGCAAGTTTAAGAAAACATTTATAAAAATTAAACAACCCCATTTAAGTAATTAAAACATATTAAAAACCATCCACAAATAAAAATCCATAAAAATAATACCAGAGGCCTTATTACATCGCAATTGAAATAGTACTTAAATAAAAATACTTAAAAGAAGTTCAAAGTTTTTATAACTCATCATTCTTAGTATGGCCTCCACACGAAGTCATCCCCGGCCCAAGCCTCCATCAATTATTATTACCTGAGAAGGGTAAGGAGAACGGGGTGAGTTACGTAGAACTCAATGTGTAACCCACTTACCGTGTTCACTGGGCCAAAACCATTTAAGCAATTAGTTGGGCTTGAGCCCATTTACAATTGTACAATACATATAAATCAAATATATATATAAAAAAAATGCATGTGATATGCAATTCCCAACCAAACCTAATTTCCATCCGCTACACCACCCATACCAACCAACACACCTGTGGGGATCAAGTCAACCCACCCCGCCAACACACCAATAGCAGGCATTAAGCCAATTATAATATTTGTGGCAGAGCCACCGAACTAGATTGTGACAAAGTCACCGAACTAGAGGCATTAAGCCATTTAAAATATTTGTGGCAGAGCCACTGAACTAGATTTTGGCAACAGGCCTTTCTTCTCTTCGTCAATTATCCCAACCCATGCAGTCATGTATATATATATATAATGCATAACAATATATTCATAAGGCAAATTTCAACAAAAAGCCCATATTACAAGTTATCAATTTGGCCCGTTAGTCAAAATAGCAATTTAGCCCATTTAACGATCTAGAAATTTTTGGCCCATATATATCGATCTAGCAGTTTTGGCCCATATATCGATCTAGCAGTTTTTGGCCCATATATCGATCTAGTAGTTTTTCAAATTTGCCCATATAGCAAATTATCAAATTGGCCCATATAGCAAATTATCAAGTTGACCCATATAGCAATTTATCAAGTTGGCCCATTAAGGGTATTTTCGTAATTTGGTCCATAGGGAATTTCGTAATTCAGCCCATTAGGGGCATTTTCGTAATTCGGCCCGTAAGGGCGTTTTTATAATTCGGTAATCGTACCCACTAAGCGTAATTCGGTAATTTACCCTCTAATGGTATGATGGTAATTTCTGCAACCTAGGCTTAATTACTAATTTGGGGCATAAAAATCAAAACTGTCCATCTGCGTCGTACTCACTAAGGATTCTAATAATATAAACCATGTCCCGTAATTATTTTTTCTAAAATTTATAGTGATTTCTCCAAGTCAGAATAGGGGATCTCGAAATCACTCTGAATCAGTCTCACAAAAATCTAAAAATCTCAAAATATACTAATCTTTTGCTTGCTCCGTTTCTTTTATAAGAAAATAGACTCAATTATCTTTCAATCCATATCTCCTTCACTTTCTAATTCAATTTCCACTATTTTTGGTGATTTTTTTCAAAATCACGTCACTGCTATTAACCAAAACTGTTTTGTTACAAAAAATGGTTACCACTTCGAGCATACATACGCCCGAGTGGCCATAGATGCTGGTTTGCGGCTTTTCAGTCTTTCGACCGATTCACAGAACATTTCATGCAAACATTTAGAGAGGTATGAGATTACACACCTCATTTCAAACATGTATTCGGAAAGTAAGGGATTACACACCTGATTACGGTAAGGACTAAACCTTTTTGATCGTCGGCACCTACAACACTCACTATTTCCGAAGGATTAACAAATAGAGAAATATCGAGTGACTTTGTCCCTAAAAAAAAATCGATTAGTCGAAACTTCGATCCCATTTGCAACATAGCCGAGTAGAGATATAACGAAATCCAAGAAGAACTTACCTTAACACTTCGACTCGATTTCTAGCTAGTCACTATGATAACGAATACTCCGAGTTCGGCCTTCTTTATAACACGATTGCTTAAACGAAGGTTGAAAGAAAATAAAAGATGAAAGAAAAGATGAGAATATGTACACTCAAATTTGAGGATTCGGCAAGAAGGAAAATTTAGAGAAAAAGAAGAAGGCACCAACGTTGCTTAGATGAACTTAAGATGAAATTGGGAAGAATGGTCACCAGAGATTGAATTAAATTATTTAATAAAGAAACAAAGGGAAAAAAAAGAGCATGGTTGGGACGGCACATGATGTATAGAAGCTGAAAAAATAAATGCTCATACTTTTGTGGGATAAAATGGAACTAAAGACAAAACAAACAAGAAGAAAAAATAAAATAATTTAATGGAGCACTTGGATGGTATGGGTGAGTGGACGTTTGGGTGGCTGAAATTAAGGAGTTAAAGTTTCAAAATTTTGTCTTACCTTGTACAGCAATGTAGCAATTAGAAGGAATAAATAATTGGAGATGGGCAGCAAACAAAACATGGATTGCATGGTGGCTTAATTTTAAAATCAACCAACATGGAGTGCAAGTGGCTGAAATTAAAGACTTCCCATATTTTGTTTTACTATTGACGGCAATGGCCACTTGGGATTGATTTAATTATTAAGGAGACAAGGGATGATGGCATGCTTAGGACGGCATGAATAGCAATTAATGGGCTGCACTTTGAAGGAATATTCGGCCAATACACCTGGATCTCTCCAAGCCGAATTTGCAAGCATTTGGACGCGTGAGTTTTTGATACAACATTTGGGCGGCAACTTTGTGGAAGAAAATGAATAAACAAAATAACAAAGCTTTTTAAAACTATAAAGCTAGAACATGTGCAGGACGTTATAGTTCTACCCCCTTAAAGAAAATTTCGTCCTCGAAATTTACCTGATTAGAAGAGGTGAGGATATTGTTGCCGAATTGCATCCTCAGGCTCCCACGTCGCTTCCTCCGCTCCGTGATTACGCCATAAAACCTTGACCAACGGCACAGTTTTCTTTCTTAGCACCTTAACATCTCGATTTAAGATTTCCACTGGTTCCTCCTTGAAAGACAAGTCTGATCTCAACTCCACTTCTTCTACCGGTACTATGTGAGACGGATCCGATCTATAGCGCCTCAGCATGGAAACATGGAAAACATTATGAATTTGACTCAACTCCGGAGGTAATTCAATCTGATAGGCCACTGGGCCAACACGCTTCATCACGCGATATGGTCCGATGAACCTAGGGCTCAACTTGCCCTTCCTTCCAAATCTGAAAATTTTCTTCCAAGGTGAGACCTTCAGAAAGACCTGCTCCCCCACAGCAAACTCAATATCCTTACGCTTCAGATCCGCATACGACTTTTGTCGATCTGAAGCTTCCTTTAACCGTGCTCGAATCACCTTTACCTTTTCTTCTGTCTCAGATATCAACTCAGGACCCAACAACTGTCGCTCCCCCAATTCAGTCCAACAAGTAGGGGTACGGCACCTACGACTATATAAAGCTTTATAAGGTGCCATTTGAATACTGGATTGGTAACTGTTATTATACGCAAACTCTGCCAACGGTAGGAAATCCTCCCAACTACCTCTGAAGTCGATTACACAACCACGTAACATGTCTTCCAAAATCTGAATTACTCTTTCTGACTGACCATCTGACTGAGGATGAAAAGCCGTACTAAAGTTTAACTTTGTTCCCAAAGCCTCATGTAAAGCTTTCCAAAACCGTGATGTAAACCTGGGATCCCTATCCGATATGATAGACACTGGTACCCCATGCAACCTCACGATCTCAGATACATACAGCTTAGCCAATTTTCGCAGCGAGTAATCTGTACGAACTGGTAGAAAATGAGCAGTCTTCGTTAATCGATCAACTACCACCCAAACAGAATCTTTCTTAGTAGGTGTTAAGGGTAACCCATTAACAAAATCCATCGTTATCCGTTCCCATTTCAATAGAGGAATCTTTACCGGTTGTAATAATCCCGATGGTAATTGATGTTCCGCCTTCACTTGTTGACAAGTCAAGCATTTCCCCACAAATTCAGTAACCTCTCGTTTCAACACTGGCCACCAATACTGTTCACGAAGATCTCGATACATCTTATTTCCTCCGGGGTGCATAGCATAAGGACTACTATGCGCCTCCCGTAGAATCATTTGTCTCAAACCCGAATCCATGGGCATACAAACTCTTCCACAAAAACATAGCACGCCATCATTGTTCAATCCAAAATCCCCTATTATACCACTTTCAACTTGTTGCATTAAAGGACCCAACTTTTCATCTGATAACTGTTTTTCCTTGATTTGCTCCAACCACAGAGGCTTCACCTGAAGTTCTGCTAGTAGACTGCCATCCTCAAACAAACTGAGATGAGCAAACATTGCTCTCAACTCCGATACTACCTTACGACTCAACGCGTCTGCCACCACGTTAGCCTTTCCAGGATGGTACTCGATTGAGAAGTCATAATCTTTTAACAACTCTGCCCATCTCCGTTGTCTCAGGTTTAACTCCTTTTGGGTAAGGAGGTACTTAAGACTCTTATGGTCCGTATAAATGATCAACTTCTCACCGTAGAGATAGTGCCTCCAAATCTTTAAAGCAAACACCACCGCAGCCAACTCCAAGTCATGAGTAGGATAGTTGACTTCATGCGGCCTCAACTGACGAGAAGCATACGCCACCACTTTCCCACTTTGCATCAACACACATCCTAAACCCGTATGTGACGCATCACAATAAACAGTAAACTCTTTTCCAGCCTCAGGTTGAATCAGTACTGGCGCTTCCGTCAAAATCTTTTTCAGTTTCTCGAAACTTTCTTGTTGTTTATCGGTCCACACATACGGTACTCCTTTTCGCAACAACTTAGTTAGGGGTGCAGCAATCAATGAAAACCCTTCAACAAAATGCCGGTAATAACCAGCCAACCTTAGGAAACTCCGAATTTCAGCCACTGACCTCGGTGGTTTCCATTCCAATACAGCCTTTACCTTCCGAGGATCAACTCTTATTCCTTCGACTGACACCACATGCCCCAAGAAAGTCACTTCCTTCAACCAAAATTCGCATTTACTGAATTTGGCATAAAGTTGCTTATCCCGCAAAATTTGCAACACAATGCGCAAATGTGAGTCATGCTCTTCTTCATTCCTCGAATATACCAAGATATCATCTATGAACACTACTACGAACTGGTCTAGATAGGGTTGAAAGACTCGGTTCATCATGTCCATAAATGCAGCTGGTGCATTGGTCAAACCAAACGACATAACCAAAAACTCATAATGTCCATAATGAGTTCGGAATGCCGTCTTATGAATATCTGCCGCTTTAACCTTGAGTTGATGATAACCCGATCTCAAATCAATCTTGGAGAAAACTGAAGCTCCTCTCAATTGATCAAACAGGTCATCGATTCTCGGCAATGGATACCTATTCTTGATCGTCAATTTATTTAACTGCCTATAATCAATGCACATACGCATCGACCCATCCTTCTTCTTGACGAACAAAACCGGTGCTCCCCACGGAGACATACTCGGTCGGATAAATCCCCGATCTAACAATTCTTGAATTTGAGCTTTAAGCTCCGCTAACTCCTTCTGTGCCATTCTATAAGGAGTAATGGACACCGGAGCCGTTCCGGGCAAAAGCTCAATACCAAACTCTACTTCTCGATCTGGAGGTAGACCCGGAAGTTCTTCGGGAAAGACATCTGGAAATTCCTTCACCGTTCTCACACCTTCCACCGATAATTCCTTGGTATCCGAAGCACTAATGAAGGCTAGGAATGCTCCATACCCTTTCCGCACCATCTTTTCTGCCTTCAAAGCAGATACCACATTTGCCCAAAAGTTCCTTCGCTCACCAATCATAACTACCTCCTCATCATCCACAGTCCTTATCAACATCCGCTTTTCAGCACAATTCAATTGCGCCCGGTGCTTCACCAACCAATCCATTCCCAAAATAAGATCGAACTCGCCAAAAGGTAATTCCATCAAATCCGCCAGAAATATTTCTCTTTGGATTTCTAAGGGCACGTCTCTAAACAGTTTATTCACAATTACCGACTGTCCTAAAGGACTAAGTACCGTCATCTCTCTATCGGTAATCTCAGATCTAATATTCAGGTTTCCATATATGGCACTAGCAACATACGAGTGGGTAGACCCGATATCTATCAAAGTAGTAACAGGTACATCAAAGATGAAGAACGTACCAGTTATCACATCAGGTGCATCGCCATCTTCTCGACGCCTAACCGCATAGACCAACCCCGGCTGTCTTGCCTCCTTGTTACCTCTAAAGCCATTTCCTCGACCCGGTGCACCTTGACCACGTCCAACACCATTACCACCACGACCTGGTCCACGGCCTCTCGGTGGCTGCTGAGTGCCTCTAACTGGCTGAGCATCAGGGTTACGAGCTTCTGAAGTCGTATCAGTTCGTCGAGGGCAATTCTTATATTGATGATCTTTGGAACCACATTTATAGCAGGCACCAGTTTTCCTCCAGCATTCTCCAGGATGTCGCTTCCCACATTCAGTACAATCTCGACTCTGATTAGTAGTCACAGGTGCTCTAGCTTGAGCTGGCTCATCATTTCGGGGCCTCTTCTGGAACCTTTTAGCAGAGCCCGTGTACTTAATATCCCTCTTGCCTCTAACTCTTTCCCGGTTCTGGCGTTCTGATTTCTTAGCCTCTTCGGCTATCTTGGCTTTCTCCACAAGCGAGGCAAAAGTCCGTACTTGTTGTGGGGCTATCAATACCCGCAACTCATCATTCAGCCCATCTTCAAAGCGTACACAGCGCTCATGATCAGTCGACACTATTGTGCGAGCATAACGGCTCAAGCGAAGAAATTCCGCCTCGTAGGCTGCCACCGTCTTATTTCCTTGAACCAAATTTAGGAATTCCTTCCTCCGGGCATCTACATAACTTGTCCCGACGTACTTCCCTTGGAAAGCAGCTTTGAAGAAATCCCAAGTAATCAATGCAGCCTCAGTGCCTTCTCGAACCGTAAGCCACCATTGATACGCCTCATCCCTTAGCAAGGATACAACCCCTCTCAGTTTCTGCTCAATAGTGCACTCTATATCATCCATAATCCGCTCTACAGCCTCGAGCCAATATTCCGCAACATTCGGAGCTACACCAGAAACACCTCTAAAAACCTCGGCACCACTTGATTTAAGTCGTTCCGAGATTGATCCACGAATTGCTGGACCAGTTCTAACCCCAGTAACCCTTTCTAGGAATCGCAACATTGCTTGAGTCAAAGCATTATCCTCTCTCGTATGATCATGAGATCCAGTCTCACTCCTAGGTGACACAGGTGCATCCATTTCCGGCATAAGACCCGACGCTTCAGACGCCACCCTAGCACCTCGGCCTCTACCACGGCCACGTCTACCACGTCCACGTCCACGTCCTCTAGTGCTCATATTGGGTATTTCGGTTTAATCTGATTACAAGTTTTATGAATCAGTAAACTATTTCAGCATTTATTAACGATATTTTATGAGATATAAGAGGTAAAATTGTTTTCGCAATCACTTCTTATAATCTCAATGTATACCGTTTTCAACACCTAAAACTAGAAGTTCGAGAGTGTTCTTATGGTCATATCACAATAATAAATATTTAATATACAAATACTTACTTGACTTGGTGTCGGATGCTCGTGGTGCCATACTACCTTTAACACATAAAATCTAGAAATTTAAACATTTTTAAACGATTTTTTTTGAACCCAAACCACAGCCGAGTTTTGAAAATTGAGCTCTGATACCACAAAATGTAACACCCCAAACGTTAAGACCAGACTTGGCATGCCACACAATTCGAACTTACGTCCAGTCATCAATGCTTTTAATGAAAACAATTCTTGAAAACGATTTTAAAGGTGGAGTTTATAAAAAATCGAGATTTATTTGAAAACCATGATTTTAAAACATAAGAGTTTACAATTTGATTTACAGAGAAATAATTGGTTAAAAATCTAAATAATTGGTTGAAATGAATTTATAAGAGAGTTTTCACAAAATTTTACGAGTGAGTGATATTTTAGAAAAATCCCCTTTTTATACGCAAGTTTAAGAAAACATTTATAAAAATTAAACAACCCCATTTAAGTAATTAAAACATATTAAAAACCATCCACAAATAAAAATCCATAAAAATAATACCAGAGGCCTTATTACATCGCAATTGAAATAGTACTTAAATAAAAATACTTAAAAGAAGTTCAAAGTTTTTATAACTCATCATTCTTAGTATGGCCTCCACACGAAATCATCCCCGGCCCAAGCCTCCATCAATTATTATTACCTGAGAAGGGTAAGGAAAACGGGGTGAGTTACTTAGAACTCAATGTGTAACCCACTTACCGTGTTCACTGGGCCAAAACCATTTAAGCAATTAGTTGGGCTTGAGCCCATTTACAATTGTACAATACATATAAATCAAATATATATATAAAAAAAATGCATGTGATATGCAATTCCCAACCAAACCTAATTTCCATCCGCTACACCACCCATACCAACCAACACACCTGTGGGGATCAAGTCAACCCACCCCGCCAACACACCAATAGCAGGCATTAAGCCAATTATAATATTTGTGGCAGAGCCACCGAACTAGATTGTGACAAAGTCACCGAACTAGAGGCATTAAGCCATTTAAAATATTTGTGGCAGAGCCACCGAACTAGATTTTGGCAACAGGCCTTCTCTTCGTCAATTATCCCAACCCATGCAGTCATGTATATATATATAATGCATAACAATATATTCATAAGGTAAATTTCAACAAAAAGCCCATATTACAAGTTATCAATTTGGCCCGTTAGTCAAAATAGCAATTTAGCCCATTTAACGATCTAGAAATTTTTGGCCCATATATATATCGATCTAGCAGTTTTGGCCCATATATCGATCTAGCAGTTTTTCAAATTTGCCCATATAGCAAATTATCAAATTGGCCCATATAGCAAATTATCAAGTTGACCCATATAGCAATTTATCAAGTTGTCCCATTAAGGGTATTTTCGTAATTCGGTCCATAGGGAATTTCGTAATTCAGCCCATTAGGGGCATTTTCGTAATTCGGCCTGTAAGGGCTTTTTATAATTCGGTAATCGTACCCACTAAGGGTAATTCGGTAATTTACCCTCTAATGGTATGATGGTAATTTCCGCAACCTAGGCTTAATTACTAATTTGGGGCATAAAAATCAAAATTGTCCATCTGCGTCGTACTGACTAAACTGACTACAACTCGAGTTAGGAAACTCAAAATTTAGATTCGTAAATTTTCCTTGAAACTAGACTCATATAACTTCTTACTGTAATTTTTTCAGAATTTTTGGCTTAGCCAATTAGTACAGTTTATTCTTCAAAATATCCCTTGTTTCACTATTTGACAGTTCTGCCCTCTCTTCACAAAATCTCAGATATCTTATTGTACAGAACTCAAATACTAGTTTCGTTTGATCCAAATAAAAATAGACTCACTATGGATTCTAATAATATAAACCATGTCCCGTAATTATTTTTCTACAATTTATAGTGATTTTTCCAAGTCAGAATAGGGGATCTCGAAAATCACTCTGAATCAGTTTCACAAAAATATAAAAATCTCAAAATATACTAATCTTTTGCTTGCTCCGTTTCTTTTATAAGAAAATAGACTCAATTATCTTTCAATCCATATCTCATTCACTTTCTAATTCAATTTCCACTATTTTTGGTGATTTTTTTCAAAATCACGTCACTGCTATTAACCAAAACTGTTTTGTTACAAAAAATGGTTACCACTTCGAGCATACATACGCCCGAGTGGCCATAGATGCTGGTTTGCGGCTTTTCAGTCTTTCGACTGATTCACAGAACATTTCATGCAAACATTTAGAGAGGTATGAGATTACACACCCCATTTCAAACATGTATTCGGAAAGTAAGGGATTACACACCTGATTACGGTAAGGACTAAACCTTTTTGATCGTCGGCACCTACAACACTCACTATTTCCGAAGGATTAACAAATAGAGAAATATCGAGTGACTTTGTCCCTAAAAAAATCGATTAGTCGAAACTTCGATCCCATTTGCAACATAGCCGAGTAGAGATATAACGAAATCCAAGAAGAACTTACCTTAACACTTCGACTCGATTTCTAGCTAGTCACTATGATAACGAATACTCCGAGTTCGGCCTTCTTTATAACACGATTGCTTAAACGAAGGTTGAAAGAAAATAAAAGATGAAAGAAAAGATGAGAATATGCACACTCAAATTTGAGGATTCGGCAAGAAGGAAAATTTAGAGAAAAAGAAGAAGGCACCAACGTTGCTTAGATGAACTTAAGATGAAATTGGGAAGAATGGTCACCAGAGATTGAATTAAATTATTTAATAAAGAAACAAAGGGGAAAAAAAAAAAGAGCATGGTTGGGACGGCACATGATGTATAGAAGCTGAAAAAATAAATGCTCATACTTTTGTGGGATAAAATGGAACTAAAGACAAAACAAACAAGAAGAAAAAATAAAATAATTTAATGGAGCACTTGGATGGTATGGGTGAGTGGATGTTTGGGTGGCTGAAATTAAGGAGTTAAAGTTTCAAAATTTTGTCTTACCTTGTACAGCAATGTAGCAATTAGAAGGAATAAATAATTGGAGATGGGCAGCAAACAAAACATGGATTGCATAGTGGCTTAATTTTAAAATCAACCAACATGGAGTGCAAGTGGCTGAAATTGAAGGCGTCCCATATTTTGTTTTACTATTGACGACAATGGCCACTTGGGATTGATTTAATTATTAAGGAGATAAGGGATGATGGCATGCTTAGGACGGCATGAATAGCAATTAATGGGCTGCACTTTGAAGGAATATTCGGCCAATACACCTGGATCTCTCCAAGCCGAATTTGCAAGCATTTGGACGCATGAGTTTTTGATACAACATTTGGGTGGCAACTTTGTGGAAGAAAATGAATAAACAAAATAACAAAGCTTTTTAAAACTATAAAGCTAGAACATGTGCAGGACGTTACATGTCAAGAGGGAGAAATCAAGTTATCGTGGTGCTTTTCTTCATCAAACTCAATGGCCAATACAAATTCTACATATTTAAAAATATTAATTAACTTCATTTTAAAATTGTATTTAAATAAAAATTTTCGAAAATTTTTAAAAATATTTAAATATTTTTAAGTCAGAATTAAATTAAATATTTTAAAGGCTTGATAAATACATATTAAAAAAAATTAAAAACAGGTGTGAAATTCTTTTAAAATATCAAAAATTTTAATCGGAATTATAAAGTTAAAATATTTTACCATTACAATTTAATACCAACAATTATAAATTGTTAAAAACATAATTAAAAATGTTAAAAGAACATTTAAAAAATAATTATAATAACATTAAACTATTTAAAAAATACTAACAATTGTTTTCAATCATAATAACAAAAAAAATTGTTTCGGTAATCGTTTTCAATAATAAAAAAAAGTTCTCAATTTCAAATAATAAAAAAAAATAAATTGTTCTAATAAGTGTGCTAAATAATAAATCTATAATTTTTTTAGAAAAGAACATTTTTCTTTCGTTATTAAATTAAAGTTGTTATATATATAAATTAAAAAAAAGAAAAATATTGCTTTTAAAACCAATATTTATTTAAATCTCTATTTTTATTTAAAATATAACTAAAAGCCTTATATTAATGGAATAAACAATATACGAAACAATATGAAAGTAATGAGTAATTTAATAAATATGATGATAAATTTATGTAATAATATTTTTTAAGATAATATTAAAAATAAAAAATAAATAAAAATAATTATTTAAAAATCATTAAACATCAGATATATTTTTTAAAATATATTATTTGTCAAATATATTTTACTTATATTTTAATATTATTTAAGAATCATTAAACATCATATATGTGATGCATTAATAAGTAAAATGGGGAAAAAATGCATCTGCATGCCACAACAGCAAGGTTTCTTTTCCTGGCCTAATTCTCAGACTACTATCGGCCCTCACTTCTAGAATTTCCAAACGACTTAGCAAGAGTTGCAATTGCCTAACTTTCACGAGCACTACTCCATCTACTTCTTCTTCGATTGGAAGATGACTGATTGTAAGCTGTTCCCTGAAATTTAAGACAAGCCAGCAATAACATTGCAACTGAGACAATTAATGATTATTTAGTCTACATGCAATGAACTCATGATTTTTTATATCTAGTTAAACAGATTCAAAGCCAAAGCCAATTGCAATAGAAAACAATCGAATTGATGCATAGGTGAAGCCCATTACCTGAAGCCATTCATCCATTGAGGCATCAGTAGTCCCGGTTCCAACTTCCACTTTTGGAGCCGCCTTAGTTTTCTAGCAAAGTAATGAAGGCAAACATACTATAAGCACTAGTCCCTACCACTCTCACTCCTTATAAGTTGAAGCATTCTCCAATGCAAGACAAAAATCACAAATTTTAACATTCCCACACTGTCAGCGCAATAACTCACAAATGGCTTAAAATAGGCCCATGCTAGGACAAATGTACATTTTCTTCCATGTATCCATGGATGTGCTCTTTTCTTAGAGATATTCAACACTATTTTTCATAAAAAAAAGAGCCTTTTCTAGACTGCATCTTATAATAACTAGCCTTAAACGTACATAGTTATTAAAAAAAATTAATAGGACAACTACAAGGTGGCACAACGAGATTACCTGGGAGATTCGCTTAAACTGACCATGAATCCATAAACCAAGGAGAACAAGAAGTGAAATCCCCAGGGTCACAAGAAAAACTGACTCGACATTGACGAAACCACCAGCCTCAACAACTTCAATGGTACCATTATAGAATGTACTTTGGTATGGGCTCTGGTTTATCTCATAGACAACTGTACCCACAAGATCAAAAGTTCCGGGCTGCATCAAAGCTCTAGACATGTAAGCTTTTGTGTAACACAGCCCTTCTAACAAAAAGAAATTACATACAACTCTAAAGCATAAAATTCCCATGTAATTATTTACCTGTAAGAACTTGCTAACAGCAAATATGTAAGGGAATGTAGCTTGTGTTGAAGGGGGTACAGATGCATTGTCAAAAACCTACATTTAAACAGACACTTTCAATTTAAATCCACAACATAGATAGTAAAACTACAAGATAATGAGGTGTATGATCAACTTGGTAGAAATACAGAAGCTTAAGATCTTTTTCAAATAATTAAACAAGCCTTTGATGATAAAGTGTTGAAAAAATTCAAAACTTAAACCATATAATAATCAAAACCAACAACAAAGCATTATAATTACACAATGACCAATTAGAGCATGGATGTCTCAACAATCTTTGCAAGTTCAATCTCCAACCTTAAAGGACATGGTATTCAATTAAGAAAAGGTTTTGAGTTACTAAATAATATAAATTAATCAAATGGAATCTTGACTAACTGATAAATTAGGAATATTTGAAAATTAGTTTATGATTACCTGTGCTGTAAGATTTTGAACAAGCATGCGATGATCAAAAGGGAGATGAACACTGGCTTCGATTGCAATGATATTCAAAGGTGACTCCCCTGCAATTTAACGAAGTAAGCCATGACTGATGAAAAAGAGGTAAACATGTAAGCATAGCCAACAATAGACAGATAAATTAACCAGTTTTAACACATCAAATTTCACTAGAAGATGAGCCAAGAATGTTGTGTAGACGAAATAATTACCAACATTTTCCATCCCAACAAGGAGTTCCGTCTTTTCTCCAGCTGGAGCCACTGCCCACGTAAAAAAAAAAAAAAAAAGGTTACCAATTAGAAATTAAATAAAAAAAGCACATCGCTCTCAAATCATACAACATCACAAAGTTCTTACCTTTGGCACTATTTTTGGGGAATAAACAGATAGTTTCAACTCCAGGAGCTGGCTTAAAATTGCCACCAACAAAATCCTGAACATCCTCACGAACAATCCCAAGCTCACTTCCTTCAACATCAGCCTCTATTTCTGATTGACACCTAACGACTATCAAACCAGAGGAAAATCATGTTACCCCATAATTTAAAAACAATAGTGACACTTATCAAACAAGAGTGAATAGGAAAAGCTGAAAGGAACTGTGAAAAGATACTGAAATATCAGTAGCCAACGTTTTTTTTTTTCTTTCTTCCCCCTAAAAATTAAAAGAAACGAAACTAATTGAAATTTTATAGCCATGCAACGCAACCAGGATTACAAATCAATCATACATTAGAGAAATAAATCAAATTCACTTGAATGTAATGAGAATATAAGTACTAAAAGAAAACGAAAGTAATTGTATCTCATGTCGACAGATCAAAACAATCATGGAAACTCTAGATAAAATAAATAAATTGGTAAACACAAATATGATTTCAAACCCTGAAACAAAGGAAATTGGAGGAGAAGTAACCCAAAGAAGAAAACCCTTAAAATTTTCATTGCCATTTCTGGGAGTTTATTATTTTCATCAAAGAAAAATGAAAAAAATGAGAAAAAGAAATAATGTATGTACCCAACAACACGTAGATTAAACAAAACAGTAGATTGGATCTTTAAATAACCCAACTTCATTTGCAATTGAACAACTTTTAGCTACGTCGTTTTTGTAGTTTAAGAGTGTGATAAAACATAACACTTGAGTATTTGAAAGATCATGTAGATTTTTACTCAATTGTCTGAGGTAACTTGTTTTCCGTGGATAGGTGACACAGAAGAGCTGTTCTTGAAGGTGCATCAGTACTCAAAAGAGCCCTTGTATTTTTATGTGTATATTTTAACTTTAGATCATAGTAGCGGCATGTTTGGTAGTATTTACATTTTGAACCATTTACGCCATATGACTTGGTTGTGTATAACTGAGGCGATAAAGGCCATTTGGTTTTTGGCTTATATGTATTTGGTTGCAGTGGCGAATTTAGAGGGGTTGGCATGGGCCTCGACCTCCTTAAAATATAAAATTGTTATTTAAGCCTTTTAATTTTTTTAAAAATTTTAAAATAGTAAAGGTAAAATTGTACTTTGACCCCCTAAGATTATAAAAATTCGATTTAATCCTTTAAAAATTGTAAATATATAGACTATAAAAAATTAAAATTTCATTTAGCCCCCCTAAAAGATTGTTCTAGCTTCGCCCCTATTTGGTTGGTTGTTTTTGCTCATAACTTTAAAGGCTTGAATGTTATTATGTCCTAACTTTGAGTAGAAGTAGCATTTTCCCTTCTAATGCTTCAGAGTAGAACTTTGTTTTTAGGCTTATTATGTGTTAGTTTAATCACTAAACAATATTTAATTATATTGATATTATTATAGTTTTGTAATGATAAATTGAAATGGGTGAAGTATATGATATTAATACTTGTGTAGATAAAACCATGCCCATGGAACACATTAGACTATGCAAGGGAATTATAAAGAGTTATAATTATGATATTTCTATGCATTAAAGATTTCACAATCATCATATTATTGAGACAGGGCATCATGGTGCTTTTAAGTTCAGCACATGTTAAACCTCCATAGGATGCATGTAATTAAACTCGTAAATTGAAGTATATGATACTTGAGGAAAACATGTAGGTGCTTGTTATAAGAACAAATGCATTGAACATGATCCGCTATGAGAGTTTTATTTGGTATTTCACTCAAGTGTCTATGGAAATACTCTCATGTGTTGGTAGTGTGAATAATCCTTAGACTTATGAGACTAGCTCACTTTGAATGTTGAGTGTTATACTTTGATTCATCACGAAATGGGTCCCTATCGACAAATGCTTAAGGTAGGATGTTTTGGGCATGGCATAATACATGCAAAGGTGATGGAATGGTCTAGAGAAGACCCATTGCCCCAAGTGATATGAGGGGACATATCTTATATGCTATTAACTCATATTAACCGTAAGTCATTGGCCAAGACAATTAATTTGGGTTAACACAAGGAGTTTGCAAGATTAACATGAATAAGAAAAGGTAGACATCATACCATGACTTCAAGTGTAGCAGCCCGGTTTAGACCCTAGTCGAAACAGTAATTTCGAGACCACAAATCCGAGGTCTAAATAATATTTTTAATGTTATTTTTTTGTATTGATTATGTGTGATATAGCCTGTGTGAAAATTCTGTGTGATAATTTTATCGATTGTGTGCCGAATTAATAGAAAGGACTAAATCGCGTAAGGAGTAAAAGCTATGTGCTGATTTATAAGTATCTAAGTGTTGTTGTCTTCATAATAGGATGGTCTTAAGAGGCAATGAAGCCATTACTAAAGATAGTGGATGGCTAAATGACATATTAGCCTTAATATATATTTGTCTTATATGTTTAATGAAAGGATAATATAGTAATTAGATTAATAATATGTTATTAAACAAACAAAAGATGAAAATAAGATGAATATGTTCATCTTTTTCCACCGAAAACACAAAAAGAAAAGAAGGAGCAAAAGCTTTGTGATATTCGGCCATTGTTCATCTTGATTGAGGTATGATTTTGAGTCGGTTTTTGATAATTTCTACGTTTTCGTAATCGTTGCTTAGTACTCTAGCTAACCCATGTTGTAATTTTGTGAATTGAAGATGTTCTGGTGATGAGCCATTGATGAATACTTGAGCTATGTGCTAGTTTTTAGTGAAATATGGAAACTTGGTGTTGGATTAACATAGTTTGTATTGGGATTTTTAGTGAAATTGAGTATTTTGGACTTAATTGAGAAAATGAGAAATTGAAGGGTTAAATTGTGAAATAAATGAAATGTATAAGCTTGTATTAGCATGGAAAGAATTCGGGTAGCATATGTGTTTTGAAATTTTGTGTATTTGATGATTTTGTGAAATAGGGACTAAAGTGTCGAAATGTGAAAATGTGAGGGCTATTTTGTAAAATGCCCTAAATAAGTGTGTGGGGACTAAATTGAATGAAATTGTGATTGAATGGATTGAATTTGAATGTGTATAGACCAAGGAAAGAGAAGTTCGGATCAAGATCGAGGCAAAGATAAAGTGCTCGATTAATCGATCGTTTCAATAGTTCGACGTTCGAGGTAAGTTCGGATATAATACATGTTATTAAGATATGTTTTAGTATTATGGAATGAATATGTATATGATTATAAGAATTTAGATGCTATGTGCAAGATTTAATTAGATAGCACTAAGTGTGCGAAATTGAAATTGAAACAGAAATGAATAGCACTGTGTGTGCGATGTTATGAAAGCTTCGGCTTATAGATTTGGCATTGTGTGTGCGATACCGAGATAAGTCGGTTGAAAGAATAGGCACTAAGTGCGATTAAATTGAAAGAATATGAGAGGATGATCGAAATGTAATGTCGAGCATTGTGTAGCTTGGAAATTGAATAACTATGTGTTAGCTAAGGTATGTATTGAACCTTTGTGGTTGATGAGTTTATAGATAAAGCTATGAATGGATGAATGAGTATTTTAGCTATGGATGATATGGTATGAATATGAGAGAATTGATCTATGTGATGGTTATTATATACATTGATTTAAATTGATGAGATAATTGTATTATATTTCGAACTTACTAAGCTTTGGAAAGCTTACTATGTGATTTGTTTCTCTGCTTTGCAGTGTCAGTAAAGCTAGCTCGGATCTGGGGATCGTCAGCATCTTAATCACACTATCGACAATATATTTTGGGTACTTTTGGAAAGATGTACATAGATAAAATATGGCATGTATAGGCTAGTTATTTGAATCATACTTGAGATGTGTAAATAGCCATGTGATGTGGCTAGATATATGATGGCTTTAAGCATGAATGGCTTTGATATATGATGCATATTATAGTATGGTTTGTTGGTAATGAGAATATCTTATGAATGGTAAACTTAGTGATAGTTTGATGCTAGTATGATCCAATGAATTTGAGGATGAATTATGTTTGGGATTGAATGTGTTTAAGTTGTGCAAATTAGTTTATAAGTTAACATGTTTAGTAATGAGATGGTATGTGATGATATGATGATCACTTGACTTGGAATTGGTTGCCAAATTGTGTGTGAAATTATGCTTTTATGTGCTTTTAGGTTTGACCCTTGTGTGGGTGGCAAATTGGCCTTGCAAATGGCCTATTTTGTCACACGGTTGTGGCATACGGGCAGGGGCGAAGCCAGGAAAATTTTTTAGGGGGGCCGGATGAAATTTAATTTTTTATAGTTTATATCTTTCTAATTTGTAAAGGATTAAATCAAATTTTTATAATTTTAGGGAGGGCCAAAGTGCAATTTTACCTTTACTAATTTAAAATTTTAAAAAAATTTCAAGGGCCTAACTAGCAATTTTACCTTTTAGGGGGGCCGGGGCCCATGCCAGCCCCCTGGCTTCGCCCCTGCACACGGGCGTGCCTAGTGACCGTAGGGCTAAGTCAGTAGCTGGTTAAGAGTACACGGCCTTGGCACACGGACGTGCTTGGTTGTAACATCCCAAAATTTGGAATTTTAATTGTTGCATTATTGCTTGTGTTAAGCTAGATAAAATATTAATGGTGTATGTTAGGGGTTCCGAGAAGGCTCGGGTTTATTTGGGCCCTAGTAAAAATTTTGTGTTTAAGTCTATTAAGGAGAGTTGGTAAGTAGCTTCAAGGCTTATAGAAATAAATGAGTAATGTGCTTGCATAAATGAGCAATTGGTAAAAAGGATATGGCGCCACATGATGGACTTTGAGGGAGGAGGTTCAAATACCATAATGTACAATTTTTGACTATTTTTTTGTATCCTTTCCCTAAGTGTCGGCCAAGCTAGTAAATAAGGCAAGGTGGACTTTTAATTTTGGCAAGGTGGCTAAGGAAATTAGGAAAGGATGAAGGTGGGGAAATAAATCAAAAGAAAAGGGAAAATATAGGGAACATGTTGGCCATTTTCAAGGGTGATGTTTTGGAAAGTTTTGGTTGGCAAATTTTGACCTATTGGCCAAGGCATGGACGGTTTTGGCATAGAGAGGGTATAGCTGAATTTTCTTTGTCTTTTAGTAAAAACTTTGGTGCTTGTTTTGGCCAAAATTTCCACTTGCAACCTTTTGTGTCATTTTCTCCAAATTGCTACTCTCATTGCCGAATCCTCAAACATTTAGTGAGTTTTAATTTTTTTTTCTTCTTTTCTTTCTTCTTTGCCGAAACCTCCTAACACATTTGTGCATTTCTTCTCTTTTGTTTGGTCGAAACATTTATCTCTTGCTCACCTTCCCTTGATAGCCGAATCATCTAGCATCCACCCATCCTTTCATTCTTTTCTTTTAACGATTTCTTCAATCTTTCCTCTTCTCTAAAATCGACATCACTTTAAGACCACATCTTCTTGTTTGATTTTCCTCCAAAGCCGAATTTAGTATCATCCCATCTCTTCACTTCTTCTTTTATTTTTGTCGTGGACAATCTCTTTTTGACCGAGTTGGTAAGTGACTTATTATCCCTCTTTTCATTTCATTGTTATTTTCTTACTAGCCGAATATATGAGATCATCACCATTCGGTTATTCTACTTTGTTTCTCTATCGAAATATCTCTCTCCATCACTCTCATGTGGTGATCAATATTTTTCTTCGTAGTGATATAGAGGGAGGCCGAATACCACAACGTCGCCTAATCATCTCAAGTCATAGGACAATCATGAGAAACGAGATCATCACCGATTAGGGTAAGGAAGTTCTTTCATAGTCCATTTGATATCTCCATTTGCTTATTGTGTTAATCGGATTAAAGGTTGGCTAATTGATATTGTTGATAGGGTCTAAATCGCTCGATCGATCGACTTGTTGATCATACGATTCTAGTGGTAAGCCTACCTTTCTCCTTAATCAATCGTTCATATCAACGTAACATAAGTTTTGACTAAGATTTGTTTTCAATGGAGACAAGCAATATCGAATCGAAAGGGATAGCGATTGGAGATCGCAAAAGGAGCGGATTTGCGATCCCTACTCCTAAATTCAAACGAAGGGCAATTTCGGCGGTTTGGGATTTTCCACCGAGTTGTGGACCGTCATCCGGAGAAAATCGACAAATCGCGGTCGTTCACGATTCCAAGGGTAAAAACTTTAGATTGTTTATTTTAGAGTCGATTAATTAAATCGCATATGTCGACTAATCGAGCGTTATGATATCTTAGGTGTCGAAGATCAAGAAAGCCTAGTACTTACCGTAATCAGGTGTGTAATCTCACACCATTTTCCGTGGATTTTAAGATTGATATCATATTGGAAATAAATTGCTATAACTTAAATCGTAATAGGGCGTAAACCGGAAAAAATTGGCCTAAGATATATTATTATGATAAAATTTAAAAAATCGGTAATATCGTTGTATGAATTACGAAAATGCCCCTAATGGGCCGAGTTGATATATTGCTTAATGGGCCGAATTGATATATTGCTTAATGGGCCGATTTGATAAATTGCCTTAAAGGGCCGAATTGCAAAGTGTTAATAGGCCGAACTTTTGTCTGAATTAATTATTGTTGTTATAATTGTAAATTTCATGATTTGCTATGTATGATGCATTTACATGATTTTGCATGGGTTGGGAAAATGTTGAAGAGAAGAAATTCCGGTGGCACTGCCACAAATATATTTGATATTATGATACTCTTTGATTCTGGTGGCTTGTCCACAATTAAATTTATTATAAATGGCATAATGCTTGCGATTGGTGTGTTGGCGGGGTGGGTTGACTTGATCCCCACAGGTGTGATGGATGGTACGGGTGGTGTGTAGCGGATGGATAATTAGGTTGGTTTGGGATTGCATTACATTCATATGACATGTTTGATACATTATTATGTAAAAAAGGGCTTAGGCCCAAAATATTGCTAAACGGGTTTCAGGCCCAGTGGACAACGGTAAGAGGGTTATACACTGAGTTCTAGTAACTCACCCCGTTTCCTTATTCCTTACAGGTAATGCTCAGTGACGGGGACTTGGGCCATGGATGACTCGGTGTAGGCCATACTACAAAAACGGTTTAATTTGGACTTTGGATTTCTTTTTAGTACATTTAATTACTTTACTATTTTGAGTTAAGGTTGTAATAAGGCCTCTGGATTATTTTTATTTTGTTTTATGTTTGACGTATTTATATTTTTCTCTAAGTACTTTAAATGAGATTTTTCTAAAAAATTAAATAAACATTTTCTAAAATGGATATACAAATGGATTTCATAATAAACTTTCATAAATGTTTTTAACTCGGAAATCTCTCTTAAATTTTCATCAACACTTTTCAAAAGACATGGTTGTAAAATCATTAGTTCAAAATTTATCGATTTGTCAATCAATTTTCTATTCAGTAATACTTTGTCAAGAATTTTAAATGGGAAATTTGTTTTACTTAATTTTAAATCAATATCTATTTACGTACGAATGAAAAGGACTTAAAAGCATTTTTCTCATGTGACATGTCAGATCTGGCCTTAACGCATGGGCCGGGTTTGGGGTGTTACATTGGTAACCGTGTGGTTTCAACAAGATCGACCACGGCCAAGGTACATGGGCGTGCTTGGTGGCCATGGAGCCAAGTCAGAATTGACCACGGCCAAGGTACATGGGCGTGTTTGGTGGCCGTGGAGTAAAGTCAGTTTCGACCACGGGGAAGACACACGGGGGTGTCTATCAGCCGTGGGAGGCACACGGGCGTGTTACCTCTGAAACTTTGAAAAGTTTTAAATTTTTGAGAATTTTTGTATGTGTTCCGGTTTAGTCCCGACCCTTTTCTAACATGTGTTTAAGGTCTCGAAGACCTCAATAAGGGACCATATACTTATGATTGAATATGTTTGATTGATGTTTGACTTTGTGTCGTGAAATAGTAATGAAACGTTCTGATTGTCTGGTAATGCCTCTTAACTCTATTCCGGCGATGGTCTCGGGTTAGGGGTGTTACATCAAGCTTATTGGGATATATGATGGAAGGATCAAATTACACATAGATTTCGAACACTGAAAGGTTTTGTCAAAAATATATTTTGACACTCTTCCAATAATTAGGGGTCACGATGAATTGTTAGATTTCTATTATAATCTATGAATATAATTATTTCTTAGTTGAAATAAATTATATTTATTGTCAACATAATTTAGAGAGTTTTTTAAAGGATAAATTATTTATATTTAAAATATTAATTATATATCTATAACATGATTTTATTACAAAAATAATGGATAATTAAAAACTAAAAAAATAAATAGAAAAAATAGGGAGTGCCACCTTTTGTAAATTTAGTGTATGTACCTTGTTATATTATAATATCAGTTTTCTGTCTCGTGCAATGCATGAGTTAGATTATATGTTTCAATTTTAAAATTTTTTATTTATTAGTTAAAAAATTTGTAACATATGATTGAGAAAGTAAAGTAAATAATATAAATACTTAATTTTTAGAATTAATATAATTTGTATTATAATAAATATAAAATTTAAATGTTTAAAATAAACTCAAATTAATTCTTAATATTCATTAAAATGATAAAAAGAATTAGAATTTTAAAAAATGAACTTATGACGTCTTTGTTTCATATATTCAATATCTACTTAAATAGTTGTTTCAAAATATTGTTATTAGTCTAATTTTAGAAAATAAAATTAATAAATAATTAAAATATGAAAATATCTTGAAAATACGTGTTTACTTTAATTAAAATGACATAGAATCTTTTATTGCAATATTAGCATAACAATAATTGTATAATAAAATGTGTAATATTTATGGGTATTACACTTTTTGTATAAAAAAATAATAATCTTTTATACATTGTGTGTCATATAAAGTTGTCAATATTAAAATAGTTGTAAAACACATGGTAATACGGATGATTACTATAAAAAAGAAAAGGGTAAACTATCAAAATACTCATTTTTGTTTACCTCGAATTATATTTTAGTCACTTATGTTAATATGTTGTAAGATTTTAGTCACTGAGTTGTTAATTGTCGTTAACGGTGTAACGGTAAGCTGACATGACACGTTAAATCATCATTTCAAACAAATTTTAGGTAAATTATACAATTGGTCCCCATATTTTATTTGTTTTGAGCAATTTAATTTTTTTTTCTGTTATGTTCTTTTAATTTTTTTAATTTTATTTGTTATGTTTTTTTTTTATTTTTCCTCCATTATCTATATCTTTTAACATAGTCTTTTCTACGTTTTCTATTTGTTAAAATTAGTCCTTATACTTTTATTTTTTTTGAATAATTTTTTTTCTTTCTTTTCTTTTTTATTTCTTCCCCTTTAGTTTTAATAAATGGAAAACATAAAAAAGCTACATTAAAAGAGATGGAGAAGGGAGGAAAACAGAGGAAGAAGTAAAAGAGAATGAAAAAAATTAAATTAAAAGAACATAAAAGAAAAAAATTAAATTGCTCAAAACGAAAAAATATGTGGACCAATTGTATAATTTAACCTATTTTTTAAATGATGATTTAATGTGCCACTTCAGTTTACCGTTACACCGTTAACAATAATTAACGGTTCAGTGACTAAAATGTTACAACACATTAACGTGACTAAAACATAACATTTCAAACATAAGTGATTAAAATGTAACTTGAGGTAAACAAAAGTAACTATTTTAATAGTTTACCTAAAGGAAAATAGTTGTAATATGTATAGTAATGGTGACTCCTTATAAATGTTGTGTAAGAAGAGAATTTTTAAAAGAAAAGTAGTTGTAATGTAACAGTCAGGTTTAGACCCTAGTCGGAACAGTGGTTTCGGGACCACAAATCCGAGGTTAGAAAAATATTTTAATATTATTTTTAGTGTTTACAGTATGTGATTAAGCATGTGTGAAAATTTTGTCTGAAAATTTTATCGTTTGTGTGTTAATTTGCGAAAAAAGACTTAATCGAGTAAAATGAAAAAGTTGTGTGCTAGTTGTTAAAAGTGCTTAATTGCCATGGCTTATTAAATGAAAGGTCCTTATGTTGATATTAGACCATTGATAGTGGGGATGGACATAAATGGGCTTATATTATATGGTTATCATGTTAATTTATTAAAGGATAAAATAGTAATTTGATTATTAATGTTTATTAATTAAAACAAATATGAAAATGAAGCCATTATCATCTTGTTCTTGCCGAAAATCACAAGAAAAGAAAAGAAAAAGACTAAGCTGGGGTTCGGTTAGAATTTGGTTTGATTAAGGTATGTTTTTGCTTCGGTTTTGGACAATTTTTACGTTTTTGTGATCGTTGCTTAGAAATCTATCAAGCCCATGTTTTAATTTCTGAATTTGATGAAGATTTTGAGATATGCCATTGATGATTATATGAGTTTAATGTTGTTAGTTGATGAATTATGGAAGCTTGATATGAGATTAACATATTCTATCTTTAAATTTTTGATGAATTTGACTATTTTGGGCTAAATTGTGAAAATGAGGAATTGAAGGACTTAAATGTGAAATAAATGAAATATGTGGGCTTGTATGAGATAAGGGAAAATTCGGCTAGTTATGAATATACTGAAATTATGGGTATTTTGTAATTTTATGAAATAGGGACTAAAATGTCAAAATGTGCAAATGTGAGGGCTATTTTTTAAAATACTCAAAATATATGCTTTTGGATTAAATTGAATGATTTGGTGAATGAATGAGCTAAATTTGAATATGTATAGATCAAGAAAAGATAAAGTGCTCGATTGATCGACTAGTGTTGTTATTTCTACGTCCGAGGTAAGTTAGTGTATAATACGAATTGTTTAAATTAGGTTCACATGTTACGTAAGGGATGGAAATGTGGTTGTTGAGCTAGTAATTACGAAATGTGAATTTGAGGAGATATAGCACCAAGTGTTCATAAATAGAATCGATACAGTCGGAATGGCACTATGTGTGCGAGATAAAGAAAGCATCGACTATATTAGTTGGCATTGTGTGTGCGATACCGAGTCAAATTCAGTTTAATGTTAAGGCACTAAGTGTGCGATGATATTAAAGCTTCGACTAAGTAATTAGCACTAAGTGTGTGAGTAAACCGTATGGTTGATGAAGATCGAATGATTTATGTCATCGAGTAATATGTGGTAAATGTGATTGATAGTTACGTGATGGTACAGGTATGTACGGAACCTATGTGGTTGATGATACTGTATATGAGATAAATGGATGATTTTGTGAGTATTAACTATGGATGAGATTGAGTATTATTGTGAATTGAATCATGTGATAGCTAACTTTGTGTATTAAATTTTGAATTATTGAATTAAAGGTGTTATATTACGAACTTACTAAGCTTTAAAGCTTACTGTGTGAAGTCTTTCTCTGTTTTACAGTGTCATTAAAGCTAGTTTAGATTCGAGGATTATCAGCGACTCAATCACACTATCGGTCATCTATTTTGGGTACCTTTTGAAAATGTACATATTAAAGTATGGCATGTATAGGCTAGAGAACTTTAGTTATGGTTTGAGATGTGTAAAAATAGCCATGTGATATGGCTTGTTAATGAATGTGTTTATGGATGAGTTTTGTTCTGTTCTATGATGCATAAGTTGGAATGTTTTAAGGTGCTCATAAATGGCCAAATGAAATGGTCTATATTTGGTAAGTTCATGGTTAATTTGGGATAATGATATGATGAGAAATGCTATGATTTGGAGTGGATTAAATTGATGTATGGATTACATGTTTTTGATGTGAAGATGATACTTTGAATTGGTATGTTTGAGTTAGATTTGTAATATAGTTAATGTAATAACCCAGTTTTGACCCTAATCGGAACAATGGTTTCGGGACCACAAATTCGAGTTAGAAAAATTATTAAATATTATTATCTGTGTTTATACTGTGTGAATTTATATCTGTGAAATTTTCGTGATTTAATTTTATCGTTTGAGTGTCTGATTAAATTGAAGGACTTAATCGCGTAAAAGGTAAAAGTTACTAACCATTTATTAAAGTGCTAAATTGATTTTTTCTTTTAATAGGAGGTGTTTAAGTTGCAATTTCACCATGAAAAATATTAATGGATGGCTAGGTATATGTATATATGATATTTTATATTAATAAATAAATGTTAATTTAGTAAATATATTAAATAAGTTAATATAATAAAACATAAAATATAAAATACATGCATGTTCATCTTTGGAATAACCGAAAATAGCTAAGGAAAGAAAAAGAAAAAGAAAAAGAAAGCCACATTCGGCCATATTTTAGCTTGATTAAGGTATGTGACTAGTTCGGTTTTTGATAATTTTTACGTTTTTGAGATCGTTGCTAAGAAATTTACAAAACCCATGCTTTAATTTTTGATTTTGATGGATATTTTGAGTTAAGCCATTGATGAATTTATGAGCTTTGTGATGTTAGATGATAGATTATGAAAGATATGTTTTGGATTAATATGTTTTGTATTGGAAATTTTGATGATTTTGAGTAATTAGGGTTAAACTGTAAAAATAATAAATTGAGGGACTAAAATTTGAAATAAATGAAATAAATGGACTTGTATGAGCATGGCTAAAATTCGGCTTAGGCATGGTATTATGAAATTTTGCATATTTTGTGTTTTATGCAATAGGGACTAAATTGTGAAAAGTTTAAAATGTCAGGGGTAAAATGGTAATTTGCACATTTATTTTTTTTAGATTAAATTGAATAAAATGGTGTTTAAATAATTTTAATTTGAATATGTTATGATCAAGAACCGAATAAAACGGGTTTTGATTGGGGAAAAACAAAAATAAACGAATAGTCGTTATTTTTCTTCCGTCGATATCCGAGGTAAGTTTATAAGCAAATAAATGCTGTTAATTTTAAATATATGTGAATTTTATATGCTGATTGAATTTTATGAATGTATTTAAATGATTGTCGAATGTCTATATGCTTGGGAGCAATGTTTTCGAGATCGATTCGATCGAGTTATGATGTTCGGAAGCCCCGTATGAACCTTAGGAATAGATAGGATACACATGTCATGACATAGGATTCCGTTATGTGTTATCGTGTAAGACCACGTCTGGGACGTTGGCATCGACTTGTGTTTATGTGTAAGACCATGTCTGGGACATTAGCATCGTATTTGATTCGTGTAAGACCCTGTCTGGGACAGTGGCATCGATATATGATTACATGTAAGACCACGTCTGGGACAGTGGCATTGTACTAGCCTTCCGACTATCCTTTTTAATTCCAAATGGTTCAACGGGCATTAGCGAGTTATGATTGAATGTGAAATCGAGCTAAAATGTTCAGTTATGTGCCAATTTTTATGTTAATGAAAATAAGGTAAGCTCTTTATTTGAAATGGTAATATAACTTATACATAATACAAAGTGAATTATGTGTATATATGAATGCACATATTTGGCCAAATGATGTATATGCGAGGTTAAAAGTGTGAATTATTTATATTCATGAGTATTTGTGCATTCGGCTGTATGATGTTAAAATGCTAATGTATACTTGATAATATATGAGAATGTGAGTGTAAAATATGTACATTTAGTTAAGGTTTGGATTGACTTGGTTAATTGAGTATAATGTTAATGTTATTTGGAAAATTATTTGCTTATGACTTACTAAGCTTTGATAGCTTACTGTGTGTATTTGCTTTCCGTTTTATAGATTTTGGAAGTTGGTTACGAGCTCGGGGATCTTCAGAGAAGTCTATCACACTATCAACTCTTTTCGGTATTTTGTTAAGTTTAAATTTGAACTTATGGCATGTATAGTCTAGTAATAGTATTTGATTTGGGATATGTAAATATGAGCCATGCGAAAATGGCTTATTTATTTTGTTAAGCTTAGTTTTTATGCTACTAAGCAAATATTAGATGTGTTTGGTTTTTGTGAGTTGGCTATGGCTTATTTATATGTGAAATATGGTTGCTATGCTTTGTTAATATGTGGTAAATGTTTTGATATATATATATATATATACACATAAGTTCGGTTATGACATATAGGTGTAGTGAAATGGATATGTTTAGTTAATCATTGAAATTGATTATGGCTTACGTTCATTTGGAAAATACTATTATGTATTTATATAGGTGTGATATGTTTGGCTTATTTGTTAATGGATATATATTTTAATTATATTTAATGCCTATTGATGTGTCTCTAACTAACTATGATCACAATAAAGGCAAGCGCGCCTATCGTTTAATAGTATAGTTATGGTAAGACCGGTAATATCGTATCCATAAGGACCAAGAGTACTAGTAATTACTATCTTTCTATTATCTAGCCTAAGAATTGAAGTGATTTCTTTTAAACTAAAACTTAATTAAAAGCACGACGGAGAATAAATTGGAAAAATACCTTTAGACAACTTTATGAGATAAGCAATACCTAAGGAAGAATCCACCTAGACTTCACTTATTACTTTTGATTCATGTGATTTATTCACTTGACTTAATCCGTAGAAATCCCTGATTTATGTTAATATCTCTTTCAAGACTAAAAACAACTGACTCTAGGTTGATTAATTGAAATCTCTTTCTAATTAAAACCCCTATTGTCGCATTAACTCGATCTATGGATTCCCTTATTAGATTTGACTCTAATCCGGTAGATTTTCGTAGCCCTATTTCTAGGGTTGCAATCAACTCCGCTTAATTGTGTTGATCTACTCTTAAACAGGGGCTTTTGCTCCACTGGATAAGCACATTCGACTTGAATCAATAACCTGAATTATCAAAACAAGAATAAGAACTCACAATTAAGAATAAGAAAATTATTTATCTTATAAATCAAATAATAATAAGATCCGTCTTAGGTTTCATCCCCTAGGGTATTTAAGCGATTTAGTTCATACTAATAAAGGGAAACATCTTAAAATAAGGAAAACAACAAAACATAAGAAAACCCAAAAAACTTCTAAAGAACTTGATGGGAGATCTTCAGTCTTGATGAAGATCCTTCTTCCGAGCTGCTCCCGATGGCTGTCTTTGAGTATTTTCTGCCTTCTACTTGGCGTCCTCGTTTAGGTTGCCCCCTAGGGTGTTTATATAGGCTTTGGAACGCCTTTCTTGGCCCACAAGTAGGCTTTTTCGAATAGAATTAGACTTGGGTTCGGCAGGGACACGCCCGTGCGTAATGGCTTAGGCCGTGCTCAATTCTGCTTGTCACACACGGCCGTGTGGTTTGCCCGTGTGCAGAAGTCCAGGCCGTCTTGATTTCCGAGGTAGGCCCATTTTGTCCCTTTTTGGCCCGTTTCTCGTTCTTTTCGGCTCCCTAAGCTCTCCTGAGTGTAAAACATGAAATTAAAGGATTAAGAGCATCGAATTCATCAAATCTAATGAAAATTCATCCAAAAATAAGCCAAGCATGGGGTTAAAATATGTATAAATTATGGTTTATCACTTATTCAAAAATAACAAATATGTATTATAGGTATATGATATATTTAGTATATGAACAAAAATGTAGTCTCGAAAGTTGGTATAATTTGTCATTATTTGGTTTGATTGAAAATGACATGAATGGTCTTAAAATTTGGTTAAGCAATGAAGTAAATAATACATGCATTTTTGACCTATGATATGTATTTATATTTTTCCTTGGAATAACTATGCTATGTCTTGATTTGTAAATTTAGTATGATTTATTAAAGACCTATGTGTTAATGTATAATTTGCATTATGAGTTGGCTTAAAGAAGGTGTTAGGTTGGTATAAATTCGGCTTTGTTACTTAATTTATTTTGGGAAATATGTTACATGGTTTATGATGGACTTATAATGTTTTATGAATTGGTATGTTTTTGACTGAAATTTTATGTGTTAGTTGACACCTTGTATATATATATGCTGTCCGATTTTGATATGTTTGGTTTAAGTAAAATGCATTTAACAATGGATGCATTAATATGAATCGAATTGAGCATAGTTTGGATTTGTTATATGTGCTTAATTGAATGAAATAGCTAATATTGAAAGATGTTGTTAAATGGCATGGTTTAAACTATATGGAATTGGTATATATATGGATTTGACCATGTAACACCCCTAACCCCGAACCATCGCCGGAACAGGGTTACGAGGCATTACCGGACATATCAGACAATTTGCAAATATAAATTTTGTTTACTATAAATTTCGGCAGTATTTCTGCTTATTATTATATAAAACCCCCTGTAAATTAAACCGTATTCATTTCAATTATAACCAATTCATTTCATATATTCATTTTCTATTCTAAATACCTTCTAATCAAACTCAATCAATATAATATCAATTTAAATTTATCAAAATTATTGGTTAGATTAAAATAAATATACTTCTTTCATTATAATTCTTAAACTGATAATACTAACATTTTTAACCATTTACACAACCTACGTACATGCCACATTATCAAAAGGAAATATACATCACCAAAAATTTGCTGAAGTCGGGTCTGGCTTCGGATGCTAGTTCAGTATTTGACTTCTACAACCTGCGCACGGAAACAACCGTACGCTGAGTATACATACACTCAGTGGTATTACCATAAAGCAAACTATTTAACATTAATAAATTACAAACATCAACCATAAGCTTTATAAATCATTAAAACTAATTATACATAATTATAAATCACTTCATAAATCTTAAATTCATATTTCATTTTTTTTTCACATACTAATTCAATTCATAATTTAACTCATACATTCTTTCACATACCTTTCAATAGAGCCAAACCAATCAATCTCATTTTCAAAGTTTCATTTCAATTATTTACCCTATTAACAATACTCGGACTCTGATAGATACGCGGATTCCACCCAAACACACCAGAGTATCCAACCCAATCACACCAGAATATCCAACCCTATCACACCAAAGTAATATAAATCCTCCATAACACACCAGTATAATATAACCTCCCAAACACACCAGTAAGGCATTGAATGCCTCTTCGGATAAACCGAAGTATATATAACAGAATTATCTTCTCCACTGAGCTACAAATCTCCTCATCACATCACAAATCCAATGGCATGCCATTTGTATCAAATCTAGTCCGACAAGTTAATAGGGCGTTATTTTACTTTTCCAATTTCGAATTCATTTCCACAACAATTTCAAAAACTTGATCAATTCAAAAATCTATTATATTGGTTCACATATAATTCAATATTCACACATATTCTTACTAAATTTCAAATATTATTACTTACCTTGTCTTAATTACCTATAAAATATATAAATACAATATACATTTAATAAATAGTTTGAGTTATAGTAATACAAACCCGAAATACACGTTTACTCCTCAGCGATCTTTTCTTTTCCTTTGGATGCCGATGCCTCTTTTTCCTTATTAGCTACAAAAATAATAATAATTTACATTATTAATTACAGCATTAAATTTCAATAAATAATGAATTTTATTCAATTTCTACTCTTCCTCTTCATTCTACATTCTTTATACACAATTCTATTATTTACTTATAAGTTCTTTTAAAGCTGTCTACCTGAGTCATTGTCACTAAATTATCTATATCTTGAGTTACAGAATTCCGAATTAAGATCCGTAAATTTTATATGAAACTATACTCACATATATTCTTGCCATAAACTTTTCAGAATTTTTGGTTTAGCCAATAAGTACAGTTTATTCTTTGAAATCACCCCTATTCTGTTGTCTGATAGTTCCAACCACTCTTTGCTAAAATTTAATTATCTTTTTATTCAGAATTAAAATGATGTTCTAGTTTGTTTCTTATGAAAATAGACTCATTAATAAATCTAACCATATAAATTATGTTCCCAAATTATTTTTATAAAATTTTTAATGATTTTTCCAAGTCAGAACAGGGGAACCCGAAATCACCCTGAACCAGTTTCACTAAAATTTTAATATATCATAATACAGAACTTATTTTCTTTCTCTATTTCTTTCATATGAAAATAGACTCAATAAGCTTTAATTTCATATCTCATTCAACTTCTAATTCCACTTCTACGATTTTTGGTGAATTTTCGAAGTTGCTCTACTGCTGCTGTCCAAAACTGTTTCAGTGTAACTCATTTTACAATTTAATCCTAATTAAGTTTACTTATTTTCTTAACTTAATTCATACTTTGATTCTACTTAAATTCCTTCCATATTCAACTTGATTATATAATTTTCATAATAAAACCCTAATTCATAATTTCTTCCAAATTAATCCCTATAACACAAAACTTATAGCTTACTTTATAATTTAATCCTTCTACTAATTCTAACTTAAATTTCATTCAATTTAGTCTCTAATTCATCTTTTTCTTCAACATCAACTATACTTGAAAACCAATAAACTCTCAAAATATCAACTTAGTTTCATCAAAATCTTGCTTTAAAGCTTCTAAAACATCAAAATTAAGAGAATAGAACTTGATTGACTTACCTAATTAAACTCCAAGCTTTAAAACCTCAATTTTCCCTTTTCTTTTTCTTTCTTTCTTTCCTTTCCCCTGTTTCGAAACCTTCTCTGTTCTTTTCTGTTCTTCTTTATTTCTTTTTATTATTTCATTTACTTTATTTTATAATATAATATTATATTATTATAGTTATCTAATATTAATAATAATATATTTTAATACATAAAAATCTCAGATTTTTATACATGTATGCCGCCTCAACTTATGCTAAATGGCATATTTGCCATTTTGATCCTTTTTATTTTCTTTTAATCTACAATTAGACTTTTACTCCTTATTCAATTTGATCCTTTTTCCTAATTACTTTAAATTAAGCTAAGTTCACTAAATAAAAATCTAATTAAATACACTATTAGACTCATAATTACTCCTAATAACTATTTACTAACTCGGTTTACTAAGACGGAGGCCCGATAACACACTTTTTCGGTGCCCACGGATTTTGGGTCGTTACATTTCTTCCCCCCTTAATAAATTTCGTCCTCGAAATTTACCTGAGAATAGGTGAGGATACTGTGCCCTCATAGTTTCTTCTGGTTCCCAAGTTACTTCTTCCACACTATGGCTTCTCCACAATACTTTTACTAAAGGAACTCGTTTGTTTCTTAATTCTTTCACTTCTCGAGCTAGTATTTGAACCGGTTCTTCCTCATATGACAAATCCAGTCTAATCTCAATGTCTTCAGTAGAAATAATATGAGATGGATCCGATCGATACCTTCGTAGCATGGAAACATGAAAAACATCATGAATTTTCTGTAATTCCGGAGGTAAAGCTAATCGATAGGCAACCGGTCCGATTCTTTCAATTACTTCATACGGCCCAATGAAACGAGGACTTAATTTTCCCTTACGACCAAATCTCAAAATTTTCTTCCAAGGCGATACCTTTAAAAACACTTTATCACCCACAGAATATTCTATATCCCGTCGCTTCAGATCTGCATAAGACTTTTGTCTGTCAAAAGCTATTTTCAACCTGTCTTTGATCTTTTTAACTACTTCTTCTGTCTCCTGAATTAATTCCGGTCCCACTAGCTTTTTCTCATTCAACTCTGTCCAACATACCGGTGAACGGCATCTTCGACCATATAACGCTTCATATGGAGCCATTTGAATACTAGATTGGTAACTATTATTATAAACAAATTCAGCTAATGATAAGTATCGTTCCCAACCTGATTCAAAGTCAATAATGCAAGCCCGAAGCATGCCTTCTAAAATTTGAATTACCCGTTCTGATTGTCCGTCGGTTTGTGGATGAAATGCAGTACTAAAATTAAGCCGAGTACCCAAAGAATCATGTAACTGCCTCCAGAATCTTGATGTAAATCGTGGATCCCGGTCGGAAATTATAGATGCTGGAATACCATGCAGTCTCACAATTTCTCGGATATATACTTCAGCAAGCTTTTGTAAAGACCAATCTGTCCTGACTGCTATGAAATGAGCGGACTTAGTAAGTCGATCAACTATCACCCAAATGGCATTCTTTTTGCTCACCGACGGTGGTAACCCCGTAACAAAATCCATAGTAATACTATCCCATTTCCATTCAGGAATACTAATAGACTGAAGTAATCCTGTCGGTACCTGATGTTCTGCCTTTACTCGTTGGCAAGTCAAACATTTACTGACATATTCAACTATATCTTTTTTCATCCTTGGCCACCAATAAAGCTCTCGTAAATTACGATACATTTTTGTTCCACCCGGATGCAATGCAAAAGTACCATCGTGTGCTTCTTGAAGAATCTTCTTCTTTAATTCAGAAGTAGTTGGAACACAAATCCGATTTTGAAACCTCAAACAATCATGTTCATCAATACTAAAACTCTCGACTGTACCATTCTGAACCATTTCTCTTTTCTTTAATAATTTGTCATCTTCCATCTGAGCTGCTCTAATCTGATCTAACATCATCGGCTTAACCCTTAACTCAGCTAACAAGCTTCCATCATCATTAACACTGAGCCGAGCAAACATTGCTCGTAATTCAATCGCAGCTTTCCTGCTCAATGCATCAGCTACCACATTTGCTTTTCCTGGATGATAATCTATAACACAATCATAATCTTTTAGAAGCTCGATCCACCGTCTTTGCCTTAAATTTAAATCTTTCTGTGACAGAAGATATTTGAGACTTTTATGATCTGTGTAAATGTAACATTTCTCGCCATAAAGATAATGTCTCCAAATCTTTAAAGCAAAAATTACTGCAGCTAGCTCCAAATCGTGCGTCGGGTAATTACGTTCATGCGGCTTCAACTGTCTAGATGCATATGCAATAACCTTTCCGTCTTGCATCAATACACAACCCAAACCACTCAAAGAAGCATCACTGTACACAATAAAATCTTTCCCCAACTCTGGTAATGTTAATACCGGTGCCTCTGTCAACATTTGCTTCAAAGTCTCAAAACTATTCTGGCACTGATCATCCCAGATAAAAGGAACATTCTTCTGCAGTAGTTTAGTCATTGGCATTGCTATTTTCGAGAATCCATTTACAAATCTTCGATAATATCCAGCCAAACCGAGAAAACTACGTACCTCAGACACATTCTTTGGCGCTTTCCACTGAACAATTGCTTCAATCTTCTTCGGGTCAACTCTAATCCCATCAGCGGATACCACATGTCCTAAAAATACCACCTCTGACAACCAGAATTCACATTTACTTAACTTCCCATATAACTGTTTTTCCCACAGAATCTGTAAAACTTTTCGAAGATGCTGATCATGTTCTGCCTCTGTCTTCGAATATACCAATATATCATCAATAAAAACCACCACAAACTGATCTAGGTACGGCTGGAAAATGCGATTCATCAGATCCATAAAAGCAGCTGGAGCATTAGTCAATCCAAACGGCATCACCAAAAATTCATAGTGACCATAACGAGTACGGAAAGCAGTCTTAGGCACATCACTTTCCTTCACCTTTAGCTGATAATACCCGGATCTCAAATCAATTTTAGAAAATACTAAAGCTCCCTTAAGCTGATCAAACAAGTCGTCTATACGAGGCAAAGGATACCGATTCTTGATCGTCACTTTGTTCAACTGTCGATAATCAATGCACAACCGCATAGAACCATCTTTCTTTTTAACAAACAATACTGGAGCTCCTCAAGGTGAAATACTCGGTCGAATAAAGCCTCGTTCTAATAAATCCTGTAACTGCACCTTCAACTCTTTCAATTCAGTAGGCGACATTCGGTACGGAGGTATAGAAATTGGTGCTGTACTTGGATACACCTCAATAGCAAATTCAACCTCTCTATCAGGTGGTAAACCCGGTAATTCTTCTGGAAATACATTTGGAAACTCACATACAGTCCTAATCTGGCTGCATTGACTTCCCACTGAATCAGAATTAATAACATATGCCAAATACGCTGAACAACCTTGCTGTAATAATTTGTTAGCTTTTATAGCTGAAATGATACGTGTCGAACCACTAGTACGGATGCCATTCACTTCAATTCTGTCCCCGTCTTCTGTCTGAATACTAAACCTCTTTTTATAGCAATCCAAAACTACCCCATGTTCAGATAACCAATCCATACCCAGAATGATATCGAAATCGCCAAAAGGCATAATCAGCAAATCCACAGGAAACATTTTATCATGTATTATTAACGGGCACCTCCGACATACTCTGTCTACTAATACTGTTTGTCCCAAAGGGCTAGACACTTCTATGAAAACTCTAGACATTTCAGATTCTAATTTCCCCGATTCAACTAATTTTAAATTAATATATGAATGTGATGAACCCGGGTCAATTAAAGCATAAATAGGCTCAGAATACAATAAAAATATACCTGTCACCACATCGTGAGCATTGCCTTCTTCACGGGTCCGAACTACATATGCCTTGGCTGGTGCTCTAACCTCTGACTGTTGTGTAACTATATCACTGCCCCTACTAGCTCCTCCTCTCCTCGAAACAAAACCTCCTCTAGACATTCCTCTTCCTCTGGCAGTCGCTACTGATCTCTGAGATGTGGTAGGTGTGATACTTTCACTTTTTGGACATTCTCGAATGAAATGATCTGTAGACCCGCATCGAAAACATCGTCGAGTTATCCTCCAACATTCACCTAAGTGTTTCTTTCCACAGTATTCACAGTCTGGGACATCAATGTTCCGTGAAGGCCCTTTTACACTGCCAGTAGAGATAGTAATCTGTTTACCCTGACCTTTATCACCTCGATCAGATCTAAAACTTGGTCTCCAACCACTTCTTGATTCTCTGGATCTCTTCGGTAATGGATTAGAACTGGTGGTGCCCAAACGTTTTCCAGCTAATTTACCCATTTCTGACTTTTTGTCCAGGCCTAACACTTGTTCTATCATTTTGCTCGCTCAATCAGATCAGCAAGTTCAGTAATTCTGAGACTTACTAATTGAATCTTGATTTCATCTCGCAGTCCCCGTAGAAATCTTTTGCAGCTATCAGCTTCTGTTGGAATGAACTCAGTAGCATATCGACTCAATCGAGAAAATTCCCTTTCATAATCCACTACTGATAGATTACCTTGCTTCAGCATTAAAAATTCTTGCTTTTTATCTTCAATATATAACTCTCCAACATACTTCTTTTGAAATTCCTTTTGAAATAATTCCCACGTTACCTGTTCTGCTGGCAAATGTCGGATTACGGATTCCCACCCAGATAAGCTTCACCCTGAAGTAATGAAACAACACAGATTAAGCATTCCCGGGGGGTACATTCTAGTTGCTGCAGAACTCGTTTAGTTGATTCCATCCAATTTTCTGCTGCAGATGGATCAACTCCTGTCAGACCCATAAATTCCGTAGCACCGTATTTCCTTAACTCTTTTATTGGGGCCCGTCTCTGAGTTGGTACAGAAGTTGTAACAGGAACAATCTCTGCCACTCTTTGTAGAGCATCAGCAATAATTCTTAATATATCAGAATCATCTCTATCATTTCTTCTTTCTACTCTAGGAGGTTGGTCTCTCATCGGGTTACTAGGTGCTATCGATTCAGTTTCATTTAAATCGTAAGATTCTTCTTCTCCGATATGCATTTCTTCATCAGTATCGTTTATTCTTTCATTTGACATCTTTTATCTATAAAACAAAATCAAACAAATATATATCAGCATCCAAAAACCCGACTCAGCTTTGACTCAACAGTGGCATGTACTTCTAGACTCACTTTCGAGCCCGATTTAGCCCGAGAATCGACTAAACCTGATAGCTCTGATACCAATAATTGTAACACCCCTAACCCCGAACCATCGCCGGAACAGGGTTACGAGGCATTACCGGACATATCAGACAATTTGCAAATATAAATTTTGTTTACTATAAATTTCGGCAGCATTTCTGCTTATTATTATATAAAACCCCCTGTAAATTAAACCGTATTCATTTCAATTATAACCAATTCATTTCATATATTCATTTTCTATTCTAAATACCTTCTAATCAAACTCAATCAATATAATATCAATTTAAATTTATCAAAATTATTGGTTAGATTAAAATAAATATACTTCTTTCATTATAATTCTTAAACTGATAATACTAACATTTTTAACCATTTACACAACCTACGTACATGCCACATTATCAAAAGGAAATATACATCACCAAAAATTTACTGAAGTCGGGTCTGCCTTCGGATGCTAGTTCAGTATTTGACTTCTACAACCTGCGCACGGAAACAACCGTACGCTGAGTATACATACACTCAGTGGTATTACCATAAAGCAAACTATTTAACATTAATAAATTACAAACATCAACCGTAAGCTTTATAAATCATTAAAACTAATTATACATAATTATAAATCACTTCATAAATCTTAAATTCATATTTCATTTTTTTTTCACATACTAATTCAATTCATAATTTAACTCATACATTCTTTCACATACCTTTCAATAGAGCCAAACCAATCAATCTCATTTTCAAAGTTTCATTTCAATTATTTACCCTATTAACAATACTCGGACTCTGATAGATACGCGGATTCCACCCAAACACACCAGAGTATCCAACCCAATCACACCAGAATATCCAACCCTATCACACCAAAGTAATATAAATCCTCCATAACACACCAGTATAATATAACCTCCCAAACACACCAGTAAGGCATTGAATGCCTCTTCGGATAAACCGAAGTATATATAACAGAATTATCTTCTCCACTGAGCTACAAATCTCCTCATCACATCACAAATCCAATGGCATGCCATTTGTATCAAATCTAGTCCGACAAGTTAATAGGGCGTTATTTTACTTTTCCAATTTCGAATTCATTTCCACAACAATTTCAAAAACTTGATCAATTCAAAAATCTATTATATTGGTTCACATATAATTCAATATTCACACATATTCTTACTAAATTTCAAATATTATTACTTACCTTGTCTTAATTACCTATAACATATATTATAAATACAATATACATTTAATAAATAGTTTGAGTTATAGTAATACAAACCCGAAATACACGTTTACTCCTCAGCGATCTTTTCTTTTCCTTTGGATGCCGATGCCTCTTTTTCCTCATTAGCTACAAAAATAATAATAATTTACATTATTAATTACAGCATTAAATTTCAATAAATAATGAATTTTATTCAATTTCTACTCTTCCTCTTCATTCTACATTCTTTATACACAATTCTATTATTTACTTATAAGTTCTTTTAAAGCTGTCTACCTGAGTCATTGTCACTAAATTATCTATATCTTGAGTTACAGAATTCCGAATTAAGATCCGTAAATTTTATATGAAACTATACTCACATATATTCTTGCCATAAAATTTTCAGAATTTTTGGTTTAGCCAATAAGTACAGTTTATTCTTTGAAATCACCCCTATTCTGTTGTCTGACAGTTCCGACCACTCTTTGCTAAAATTTAATTATCTTTTTATTCAGAATTCAAATGATGTTCTAGTTTGTTTCTTATAAAAATATACTCATTAATAAATCTAACCATATAAATTATGTTCCCAAATTATTTTTATAAAATTTTTAATGATTTTTCCAAGTCAGAACAGGGGAACCCGAAATCACCCTGAATCAGTTTCACTAAAATTTAAATATCTCATAATACAGAACTTATTTTCTTTCTCTATTTCTTTCATATGAAAATAGACTCAATAAGCTTTAATTTCATATCTCACTCAACTTCTAATTCCACTTCTACGATTTTTGGTGAATTTTCGAAGTTGCTCTACTGCTGCTGTCCAAAACTGTTTCAGTGTAACTCATTTTACAATTTAATCCTAATTAAGTTTACTTATTTTCTTAACTTAATTCATACTTTGATTCTACTTAAATTCCTTCCATATTCAACTTGATTATATAATTTTCATAATAAAACCCTAATTCATAATTTCTTCCAAATTAATCCCTATAACACAAAACTTATAGCTTACTTTATAATTTAATCCTTCTACTAATTCTAACTTAAATTTCATTCAATTTAGTCTCTAATTCATCTTTTTCTTCAACATCAACTATACTTGAAAACCAATAAACTCTCAAAATATCAACTTAGTTTCATCAAAATCTTGCTTTAAAGCTTCTAAAACATCAAAATTAAGAGAATAGAACTTGATTGACTTACCTAATTAAACTCCAAGCTTTAAAACCTCAATTTTCCCTTTTCTTTTTCTTTCTTTCTTTCCTTTCCCCTGTCGAAACCTTCTCTGTTCTTTTCTGTTCTTCTTTATTTCTTTTTATTATTTCATTTACTTTATTTTATAATATAATATTATATTATTATAGTTATCTAATATTAATAATAATATATTTTAATACATAAAAATCTCAGATTTTTATACATGTATGCCGCCTCAACTTATGCTAAATGGCATATTTGCCATTTTGATCCTTTTTATTTTCTTTTAATCTACAATTAGACTTTTACTCCTTATTCAATTTGATCCTTTTTCCTAATTACTTTAAATTAAGCTAAGTTCACTGAATAAAAATCTAATTAAATACACTATTAGACTCATAATTACTCCTAATAACTATTTACTAACTCGGTTTACTAAGACGGAGGCCCGATAACACACTTTTTCGGTGCCCACGGATTTTGGGTCGTTACAGACCAAGTACATAAAAAATGACTAAAGAAATTCAAGTGAACATTATAATGCTTTATGAATGAATGTTGTAATATGTACACATGATTTGTTGTAATATGTACACATGATTTTATAAAACGATATATGTTTGATTATAAATTAGATATTCAAATATCATGCATGTTATGTTTGTATGTTTTGAATTTTATATTTATTAAATAAAGTAGTTAAAATTTGAAAAAAAACGAATAGTTTATGTATTAATGGTATTAAAGCATGAAATGAAATGAATGTCTGTTTTGAGCTATGTTCTGTTCAGTAATGCCTTGTAACCCTAAGCTGGCGACGGATACGGGTTAGGGGTGTTACAGTTAAAGGTCAAATTATGCATGATTTGGTATGTTTTTGGTTGCCATTGGATCATGAATTGAGGCATGTTGGATGCTTGTAAGTTTGACCCAATTTTGGGTGGCAAATTGGGCTTGCAAATGGCCTATATTTGCCCACAAGTTGTAATTCGAAGCAAGTCAGGGTGTCACACGGGCTGGACACACAGGCGTGTGACTGGCCGTGCGAGCAAGTCAGTAGCCTCCATAATTTTCACACGGCCTTGCACACGGGCGTGTCTTGTGGCCGTGTGGACAAGTCAGTATGTATGTCCTATTTTGCCACGGCCTAGACACACGGGTGTGTCTAATGCAGTGTGAGGCACACGGCCTACCCACACGGGAGTGTGACCTCTGTAACTTTGAAAAATGTTTGATTTTTGAAAAAATTTTGTATGTGCTCGGTTTAGTCCCGACCCCTTCCCAATGCATGTTTAAAGTCTCGTATACCTTTTAAAGGGACTCTATGTATATGATTTGCTATGATATGATGATGATATATTTATGTTTGAGAAATGATCATAAAAGTTCCGTTATGTCAAGTAACGTTTCTTAACCCTAGACCGGCGATGGTTATGGGTTAGGGGTGTTACATATAATATATATGGTAATGGAATTTTTTATTTATTAAGTAAATGTAGTATAAGAATTGAATAGAATTTTGTGTAATTATTAATGTTAATAAAATTATGATTTCCATAATTAAGAATTATGAGTATATATATTAGAAATCAAATGTGAATATAAACAACAATTAATACAATATTGATTTTAAAATTTAAAGACAACAATAAAAAACATAATATTAGCTGCCATAAATTCAAATGTAAACATAAATAAAATTATTTAATACAATTAAATGCAATATCGAAATAATTAATATAATTAAAAAGAAGAATTTTGGAACTCAAAGAATTAACCTAGAATTCAATATTTTTATATATGCTCCCATACATTCTTTTATATGATATGATATGATTATAAGTAATAAATAAATAATTTTAAGAAATCAAGATTTATTTTTTCAAACAATATCATTGTATTACATAATTTGGTAGTAGTATCATTTTTTCTACACATGTTTTAGTATATGGGTTAGCAATAAATTAATTCAATTGGTAATATTTAACAATTTTCATGACTTATTTTTAGTAAAGAGGAGAGTTTTTTTTTTTTTTTTTGCTTATTTTGAAAAAAAATCTTATTTTTTCATAAGAGTTATTAACCATCTTTCTAATTTCAAATTTAAATTTGTACTAATTATTTTTTTATTTTATGTCTAATAGATACTAAGGAATAAGCTTTTTTTCTTACGAAGTTTATGTAGGGGATAAACCTGATTAAACAACCAACGAAGTGAAGAAAATAAGTGTAACACCCCAAACCCGGCCTAAACGTTACGACCGGATTTGGCATGTCACATAAAATGGTTGTTTAAAAACTGCGCGTTTGTTAAAAAATTTCGAGTTTAAATATTTATTCGCTTGTTATCCTTTCGTTAACATTTTGGAAAACGGTTATTAAGGGTTTAGGAAATTCCCGTATTGAACATTTAATAATAATAGGCAGTAATCGAATTAAAAGCTAAACCAAATAAAATACCAAAATTAAAGTTATAGTGGCCTTATTACATAACAAAAACCCAAATAAAAATAAGCCCAAATAAAAGAAACGAGTTTACGAGAAAACATTGCATGGCCACCACAAGTCCGCCTCAGCTCCCAAATCCCTATCTAAAGATTACCTGCAAAATTAAACAAATGGGTGAGTCATCGAGACTCAATGCATAAATCCCCATCCAACAGGTGTTAAATCCTTACACAATTTCATATGAAGATATGCATGTCATGCAACCCGTCCATCCTAGGTATCCATCCAAGTCTCCCAAATCTACCCCTTTGCGGCACCAAGCCACTGGTGGTTCCAAACCACTGGTGACCGAAGTCACAAATAATCAGGTGTGGGGCCAACCCACTTTGTGGTACCAAACCACTGGGACGAGTCACAAAGATAAGCATATGTGGTACCAAACCACTGGTGGTTCTAAACCACTAAGACTTAGTCACAAAGTAATGAGAAGTGGGGTCAACCCACTGTGTGGTACCAAACCACTGGTGACAGTTTGATAATCATATCTTCCCCCTCCTCTCATCATACCCATGCAATATGACGTAATAATTCGTGTATGCAGTATGTCATGTATGCTAAACATATATCAAATATAAGTATAACATGAATTACCATCATAATCAGATAGACATAAAACAACATAATCACGCTAATCAACCTCTAAGGGTATAACCGTAATTTTACCTACCAAGGGCATTTTCATAATTTACCCACCAAGGGCATTTTCGTAATTTACCTTCTAAGGGTATTCTGGTAATTTACCCTTCCAAGGGTATATCGGTAATTTTGCACCTGCAATGGCCTTTCCCAAAGGCCCAAATGTCACCCCGAGCGACTCAGTTACCATTTCCAGTCGTACCGGACTATTGGGCCTAAAACCCAATTTCAGCCCATTCGGGCCCACACACTCGTGTGGCCCACCTAACACAAATCTAGCCACGTATATAAGTTCCACCTAGTCTAGTTCACTATATACTACATCATCATACAATTTATTCAATTGGGCCCACAGGCCCATTGGGCCCACTTCGGCCCATCGCGGCCCTAAGCAGCCTCAACCCACAAGAATACTACCGATGGCCTCAACTATCGCGTCGAAGCCCCACACGTGCGCTCGCACGCTCGTGTGGCTACTATTGCTGTGACCGGCACTTCGGCATTTGTCGCTCTACAACTAGAGTAGAGAGAGTTACACACCTGATAGGAATCTGGTGTTAAACCGCGCTGCGACCACTCCTGTGCCCAAACGCCCACCAAGGTATATTAACTCCCCTCCTGGAATGCTCTTTATATAGCTAGCTCTTCACCTTCCTTCTTTGTATCTTTCCGATGTGGGATCCCTTCGTCAGTAGAGTTTAAATTCAACTAAAACTTTTGCCGTCCCAATCCGCAAAATAAATACTCCCTTGCTTCTCATGAGCTTCGAACCCAGGCTCCCTTGCAACATAATCTACGCCGCTAACCACCTGGCCACAAGCTCCTCTTATGTCTTAAAGCATGCGCAACTAAATATAAATCTACAGCCAAATTCTAAGGTTCAAGTAAAAAGAAAACCAAAATGCAAGAGCCAAGACTTGAACCTTGGACCTCCTTCCTTCCTTATGGCGTCACTCCATTGTCCCTTAAGTGGCGTCACTTTGCCACTACACCACACACTCCACTTGTGCCATTTTCCTCCACATTTTATTCTTAAGGCCTACCTGCCAACTTCCAGGGTTTTTTCACCTAAAACCAAAATTTCCCCAGAGCCAATGTTCGATCCCGGGACTTCATAGAGGCCCTCTAACCTTCCAAAATCACTTATCTAATAGGTCCAACTTGCATTTAAGCCGATCTCTTGTTCTCCAAAAATTTAAACGCTACTACGCTCAAGGCCCATTGGGCCCAATCCTACTAGGCCCAATTTCGGGATGTTACAATAAGAATCGAAAAGATCGAACACGCAAATTTTATGTGGAAAAACTCCTTAAAAGAGGATAAAAACTAAGGGTAAAAGAAGATTTCACTATAATAAAGAAGAGTACAAAAGATGGAGAGAATTAAAAACTCCACAAGAAAAACTCTTCGAAACAAAGAACAAAATTCTCTCAATCTAAATATTTTTGTTGTGTAGAACCTAGAGTAATTAAGACCTATTTATAGGTTGAAATTCATAGCATATATGACTACAACAACTCTAGATTAATTAGAGTTTAAGTGAGAAGCTAAAAATAAAGTTTAACTAGGAGAAGAAAAACCAAAATAAATTTTGGTCAAAATGCATTCTCCCACAAATCTCTACATTGGCTTGTATTTGCACCAACTCTTTTTGTAACACCCCCTATCCGTATCCGTTGCTGGAATAAAGTACGAGGCATTACCGAGGAGTACGGAACACTTACAGACAATTTAAACCATTTATTGCTCAAGTACCGAAATTGATTATAAAAGTTTCTTTAACGGACCCTCAAGGTCCAAATCATGCATTAGGATCGAGTCGGGACTAAATTAGAATCGTATGAAATTTTTTGCAAAATCCCAAAATTTATTTCATTTACAAGGGTCCCACGCCCGTGTGACTGGGGACACTCCCATGTGGCATGGCCGTATGGATCACATGGCCGTGTCTCTGAGGCGTGTAACTCTCTGACTTGCATCTATGAAGGAACTCGGGTTACACGGCCTTAGTACACGTCTGTGTTGCTAGGTCGTGTGGTAAAGTTAATTTTCACAAATAATGCTATTTTCCAAACCACATTTCTCACTCATTTGATCCTTACTCTTCACCCACATTTAATACATACAAAAACCAATTTAAGATATTCAACCGAGCCTTATACTTAATACCATTTGTTAGTCGCACACTTCATATAATTAACAAGAAACGTATATGGGCTCAATCCTCATTAAATTTCTTTTGTACTTATACTTTTTCACATTATGTATTCATATAACATATAACAATCATATTTCTGTATTTCATGTGCATTTTTATAACAATTTGTCTTGGTTTCAAACTCCTTGATATTGGAGTTTTACTTATCAGATCATTTGAAACATCATCTTTACACATATAGTGCACTTGAGGTGCACAATTCTATAATTATGAATGAACACATTTATCAAACATATGCCATGTTTTTATATATATCATAGTCTCATATTTTCATGTATCAATTACCATCATTTCCTCGTATTTCGACAAATACGTGTAACAATTCATAAATATGCAATTCATTAACTCTTTCTGCCAATCACAATTTAAATTGACAAATCACTTATTGAGTCCAATTTCAATGTTCACTAAAATCTATCATATAAATTTGGATGTACGTATCCACAAGTAAATTCCATGTACAGGTATCATCATCTCATATTTCCACATACCTTTACTTTCCACATTATGAACTCAAATAACATATACAAGACATACCAATGTATTTCAAATACGTTTTCATAATATTTCATTTAGAATTCAAATTATTTCATATTAGAACTCTTCTCATTAACTCATTTGGAATACCAATTCATACAGATAATACACTCAAGGGTGTACAAATATATAATCACAAATGAACTCATTCATCAACCAAGTTCTATGTTCATGTCTCATCAACTCGTATTTCTTTATATCATATAATATATACCATGATTGATGAGCTCATCAATACCATGATTTCCATCCCCTTGTTATTTTTTCATATTTATCCTGTTGAATTTCTCGGAATTTCGATGGATTTTCAGAGGTACACTTTAGTGTACAAATCCGGGTCCGTCAATTCATATTCATGTGCGCACATTTCCATTTCAGAGAGCACACTCCCTCGAACCTTATCCTTACAGCGGGATTACCAGTCCAGGCTAAATCCCCTATAATATAAACTCATAGAGTATTGTCCGGATTACCAGTCCAGGCTAAATCCCCTGCAACGACAATTACTCTAATGAGCTTGGATCTGAATTACTAGTCTAGGCTAAATTCAGACCCTAATTCGGATTACCCGTTCGAGCAAAATCCATTTTCCACATTTTCTTTGGGAGGGCTATAGCGGGATAGGATTACCTGTCCGGGCTAGATCTTTTTTACCGTCAATTCCTTTTCAGAGATCCATCGAATTTTCCTTTCATTCAACTGGGATTTATTTTCCCTTTTCATCAAAAATATCAATACTTCATCAATTATCATACAATAAAAATCCAAATCATATTCACATCAACAAAAATATATTTCAAGCATTTAAGAATATAATTCAAGTTACACGAACTTACAATTCGATTTTTATACCATAACGATAATCTTAGTTTCATAATAAATATTTAAAATAAAACATTATATCATTTCTAATTCAACATTTATCGATTATAATCGGGCATGTGATCAATTTATACATAAGTCATTCATATGTTTTCCTCCTCCTCTCCATTCCACATCCTTAGAATAAATAACACATTTGTAAGTAACATTATCTATAATTTTTCACTATTTATTTATGTGAATATTCAAGTTTTTCATCTGTGTCATAGTCACTAAATCATTTTTATCATGAGCTATAGAACTCCAAATTCAAATCAGATAACTTTCCCTGAAACTAGACTCACATATCTTCTTACCATAAAATTTTCAAAATTTTTGGTTTAGCCAGTAAGTACAGTTTATTCTTTAAAGTAGGGGTGAGCAAAATCCGATTCGATTCGAAAAACTTGATAAAAATTTCAAATTTTGAATTAAATAGTTTGAATTATTTGAGTTAATCAAGTTATTCATATCAACTCGAATAAAAATTAAGTTTTTCGGTTTAACTCGAATATGAATTACACAATTTGAGTTATCCGAAAATCCGAATAAGAAAAAACAAAACTACGTCGTTGTGATAAATGTTTACTTTTTTAAAAGTTAAAATTCAAAATAATTAAGTTAAAAGGCAAAACTACGTCGTATTGATAAATGTTTACCTATTAAGTTAGGAGGCAAAATCATTATATTGTTCATGTAGTTAAATAATCTTGTACTTCGTCTACTAATTAAATAATCGGTCCATCTAATCGCAACATTAAGTATAAATAATAGGATTCATTAATTCGACTCGATTTGACTCGAAATTTTTTGACTCGATTCGATTCGATTCAAAAAAAATTCAAATTGAGTTCGGTTGCTAAAATAGGATTTGTTAACTCGACTAACTCGAAAATTTTTTACTCGATTCGAATCGACTCGATCAAATACTCACCCCTACTTTAAAGTCACCACTGTTCCGCTATCTGATAGTTTCGACCCCTCTTCACTAAAAATTAATTATCTCATCATAAAAAATTTGGAGAATGTTACCGTTTGTTTCTTTTGAAAATAGACTCATTAAGGATTTTAAGCATATAAATTATAACCCATATATATTTTCCTCCAATTTTTTATGATTTTCCAAATTCAGAACAGGGGAACCCGAAATCATTCTAACCTTGTCTCATAAAACCTATTATATCTCATGATTTAGAATTCCATTGCTTACACCATTTCTTCTATAAGAAACTATACTCAATAAGCTTTAATTCCATATTTTATTCATCCTTTAAATCGATTTCTAAAATTTTTGGTGATTTTTCAAAGTTAGACTACTACTGCTATCCAAAACTGTTTTAGTGAAAAGTGTTGATTTCTATTTTGCCCCAAATTTCACAGTTCATACAATTCAGTCCTTGTCCAATTAACCCCTCAATTGGGCTAATTTTTATCAATTAATACCTTATTCTATCATTTTAAACTACTTCCTAACCCTTGAAAATCAGAAATTTAGCATTAAACCTTAATTCCAAACTCTTTTGCCATTAGGTCCTAAAACCAATTTCCATCAATTTTACTTGATAAAATCATCATATATCAAAATTAAAGCTTCGATTCTATTCATATGCTTCCAGCACTCATCCATGGCAACTTTAAAAATTAGCCATAGAATAAAAAACTAATGACATAGTAAGTTGGACCCAATTGTAAAAGTCCAAAAACATAGAAATTTCAAGGAGAAAGCAAGAATTAAATTTACATGAAGCTAGAGTATGAAAACCAGCTTGAACCCACTTCCATGGATGTTTTTCAGCTGATGAAAATGAAGAGAAATGGAAAGAAATCTAGATATTCTAATTTGGTCACATTTTTATTTAGCTAATTTTGGCAAATTTTCAATTTTACCCTTATTTCACCCATTTCCTGATTTTTCTCTGCTATTGCCACCCAAAATATCTCCTTTGGGCTTATTTTCACTTTAGGTCCTTCCTCATTTGACAACTAAGCTATTTAATCCTTCTAGCAACTTTTACACCTTTTTCAATTTAGTCCTTTTTATTTAATTAACCACCCAAACGTCAAAATTTTCTAACAAAATTTTAATACTACCTTATTGATATTCCATAAATATTCATAAAAATATTTATGACTCGGTTTATAACATCGAGATCTCGATACCTCTTTTTCTCACTTTCTTAACCAAATAAATTTTTATAAAACACAATTTACTATTTCAAAAATCCTTTAAAAGCTACATTTGGCTCGTAAATATTAAATAAAATAATCTACAAGTTCATTTGTTGGATTTGGTGGTCTCGAACCACTACTTTCGACATCGCTGAAATTTGGGCTATTACCCTTTTGCCAAACTCTGTTATGGCTTTAACTGATTCTTCATCGGATACTTACCAAGTCCAAGCAATGCTCGAATTTTGAAACTGGAAAGCTCTTTGTCAACATGTTAATCTGATTGTGTTCTGTGCCAATTTTAAGAATCTAAATATCTCTTGAATGATCACCTCTCGAACAAAATGATAATGAATGTCTATGTGCTTCATTTTCTCATGATTTATTTGATCTTTGGTGAGATGTATGACACTTTGACTATCACAATATACGAGAGTTGCCCCTTTTTCACTTATCAGTTCATTGAACAGATCCCTTAATCGAATTGCTTTTTTTACTACTTCTGTAATTGTCATGTATTTTGCTTCAGTAGTCAACAAAGCCACTATAGCTTGAAGTATTGCTTTCCAACTAATGACATAATTCCCAAAAGCAAATAGGTAACCTGTGAGAGACCTTCTTCGATCTAAGTCTCCTGCATAATCAGAATCAACATATCCGACTAGACCCTTTTGAGTTCTTTCAAACTCTAAGCACGTGTTAGAAGTACCTTGTAAGTATTTAAAAATTCACTTAACTGCATGCCAGTGTAACTTACCAAGATTGGTATTGTATCGACCAACAACACTAATAGTATGTGAAATATTAGGACGAGTGCATACCATTGAATACATCAAACTTTCATCTGTGCTTGAATAAGGTACTTTTGACCTTTCATCTTCTTCATTTTGTGGAGAACCTAAAATTGAGAGTTTAAAGTGCAGCTAAAGGATTACTTACCGTTTTTGCATATTGCATCTCAAATCGCTCAAGGATTTTCTTGATGTACCTTTGTTGCGATAAAAACAATTTCCCAGAATGTCAATCTCTCAAAAATTTTATCCTCAAAATTTTCTTTGCAGCACCTAAATCCTTCATCTTGAGCTTAGAGTTAAGCATGGTTTTAAGACTATCAATTTCAGATGGATTCTTAGCCGCAATTAACATATCATCGACATAAAGCAGTAAATATATAAAAGAACCATCATCAAGATGTTGTAGTTAAACACGGTTTTCATACTTACTTCGAGAAAAACCAATACTCAATATGAATGAGTCAAACTTTTTATACCATTACCGATGAAACTGCTTCAAACCGTACAAAGACTTTTGTAAAAGATAAACATGATCTTCTTTACCTTCAGATTTGAAGCCTTTCGATTGTTGCATGTAGATGTCCTCCTCAAGTCACCATGAAGGAAAGCAATCTTTACATTTAATTGCTCTAACTCAAGATTATTTGATACAATAAGGGCCAACAGTGCTTGAATGGACGTATGTTTCACAATGGGAGAGAAAACATCATGAAATTAAATTCCCTCCACTTGACTGTAGCCCTTTGTAACCAATCATGCCTTGTACCTAGTGTCGTTAGGACCTGAACTTTTCTTCTTTGTAAACACCCAATTGCAACCAACGATTCTTTTACTGATGGGTGGTTTAACTAGCCTCCAAGTCTCGTTCTTTTGAAGCGATCCCATCTTTTCTTCCATTGCTAGGAGCCATTTTCTAGAATCAGAGGCTTGAATTGCCTCATAATAACATGAAGGATTGGTTGAATCAATGCTTTTAGCAACACTTAGAGCATAAGCTACTAGGTTTCCTTCACTATATTTCTATAGTGGTCGGATTTCTCGCCTTTTCTTGTCACGAGCCAACTTATAATTTGTTAACTGAGATGGTGAGGGTACCTAAGGGTCAGATGGAGCCCCAACAGATCTGAAACAACTTCAAACTTGCAAGAACCAGAATTTTGTTGTGTCGTAGCAATGACCCGTGACTCTTTGTCGGGACGAGACCTCTGTTCATCGCATCGTTGGGCATTTGCTCGTTGAGACGTCACCCCCTATTTCAATTTTTGATTCCATCTTGCTCGAGACACTCTGATTTGTTGTGTCTTTAAAAGTAAAATTCCCCATTTCTAATCAAAACATGACAAATTCATCAAATGTAACATCTTTGCTAACAATTATTTTGTTAGATTTCGAATACCACAACTTAAAACCTTTTGTACCGGTAGAGTATCTCAGAAATATGCATTTAATGACCTTTGGTTTGAGCTTTCCCTAGCTAACTTTAGCATAAGCAGAACAGCCGAAAATCCTAAGATTACAATAATTGGGAGGATTACCTGACCATATCTTTTCTGGAACTTTATCGTTCAATGTTCGATAAGGAGATCAATTTACCAAGTAACTTGCTAAGTTTACGGTTTCAGCCCAAAATTCTTTCCCTAAGCTTGCATTAGAAAGCATGCATCAAGCCTTTTCTAGCAATGTTCTATCCATTCTTTCTGCAACTCCATTCTGTTGCGGAGTTCTAACAATAGTTCGATTTCTTTCAATTCCTTCTCGTTTGCAGAAATCATTAAACTTTGATGAACAAAACATAAGATCATTATCCGTTCTCAATCGCTTTATGGATTTTTCAGTTTGTTTTTTTAACAGCTTCTTCCACTGTTTAAAGATTTCGAAGACTTTGCTTAACTGTTTAAGAAATAAACTCAAACTTTTCTAGAGTGATTATCAATAAAAATTAAGAAATATTTATTACCTCCTTTTGAGATGTTATAAGAAGGACCCCATAAATCGGAATGAATGTAATCTAGAGTCCCTTTTGTTCTGTGAATTGCTGAACCGAAACTAACTCGAGTTTGTTTTTTGAAAATGGAATGCTCGCTGAAACCTAACTTACCAACCCTAATGCCTTTGAAAAGACCTCTATTGAACAAGACTGTCATACATTTCTCACTCACATGACCCAGTTGCATGTGTCAAAGTTTGGTTGAATCGAAATCAGTGGAGAAAAAGTGACGTTGTGTCATCACGACGATTTTGATTTTTATTTCGTAATCGCAACCTTACCAGTAATCGTTGACCCTTTCAAAATATATAGGCTGCCCTTTTTTTGTCCTCTTATCATAGCAACAGCCCCACGAGAAAAATTTAAGCCATTTGACTCAATGGCTATTGTGCAACTGTTAGAATCCAAAATTCCCAATGAGATAAGATTTTTCTTTAAATTAGGAACATACCTGACATCTGATAGTTTCCAAATAATTTCGTCGTGTATCCTAATTTGTACTATTCTGATTCCAGATATTTTACATGGAAAGTTATTCCTTATCGGCACAACTCCACCTTCAACTAAACAGTACGTGGAGAACCAGTCCTTATTGGGACACATGTTAGGAGCACCCTGAATCTAAAATTCATTCGAAAGTAAGATGAGAGCTTTTGCTCGTTGGCACCAATAATAAATCATCACCTCTGTCATCAGCTACACTAGCATCAATAACTTCTGCTTCCTACTTATCTTTCTTGTCGTTTTCGGCATCCCTTTTGATTTCATTTTGAAGTTTCCAACATTCTGCCTTAACATGGTCTACCTTTTTTACAATAGCCACAATATTTGTCACGATTTCTGGATTTGGACCTTGCTTTAGACCAGTTTCAATCTGTCTTTCTTGTAACGACCTGATAGTCACGGATGTCAGAAAGTGCATTTTCGAGACTCCGTTCCTGTAAATTGGACTAAATTGCACAAATTAAGAGAAATTAGGTATAAGGACTAAATTGCATATAGGGTAAAAATTGAATTATATATTAAAGAAAAATTAAAGGGACTAAAGAATCAATTATGCCATTGTTCTTTAGTGAGGCATCATAAGTGTAGAATTATTATATATATTATTAATAAATTAAAGTTAAAAAAATATATTATAATATGTTACTTAATAATTAAGTATATATATATATTATAATAATAAAACAAATAAATTAAAGAAAAAGAAAAAAAAGAATAGAAAACAAAAACAAAAACGAAACAGAAAGAAAAAGGGAGAAATAAGGAGACGAAGGGCTCTAGGGCTTCAAAGGTTCCAAGTTTATTTGGTTAGTCAATTTAGTCCCCTTTTCTTGTAATTTTTATATTTTTGGAATCTCGGTGTTAAATATTACCCGACCCATGTCGAAATTTTAGTATTGATTGAGTTTTTAAATGTTGTTAATGTTGAATAATTTTAGTAATAGGGATTAAATTGATAGATTTTTAAGCTAGAAGTGAAAAAGGATTAAATTGTAGAATATATTATAAATTTTGAATTATAGGGACTAAATTGTGACAAATTAAAAATTTAGGGGTTTAAGTGAAAATTGGGAGTTAAATTTAGTTTAAAGTGGAATTTGTATGAAAATATAAGATTAATTGTGAAGAATAAAAATTAGTCTCGGTTTAGGGACTAAATTGAAATTTAGATCAATATTGAGTAAAAATTGAAATATTCAATATGAAATTGAATTGTGTTGTATTGATGAATTTTAATTGTTTTAATTCCGTAGCTAACGCCGTACCGAAGTTCTCGACTAAAGAGGGGAAAGATAAAGTCGACATCGAATAGCTCGGAATTCTGGTTTGTATTTCTATAATCCGAACCTAGTTGTTAATTGTTGTATTTTAAATTAATGTATATGGTAAGTGGTTAAGGTGAGTATATGACATTTTGATTTTTGAATTGATTTAAAGTTAATTGAATTGGATTGAATTGATATATATGTGTGTGCAAATATGATATTGGATAATTGTTGTATTTGGAAAGTGAATTGGGACTCTATTAACTGTATCGGGCTGTGTCGGATATAGATGGCATGCCATAGGATTGGAAGAGTTTAAGGATTTCTTCGACTTTGAGTCGATGAGGCATTGGGTGCCAATTTACTTCAGTTTAACCGATGAGACATTGGGTGTCAATTTACTACTTCGGATTAATTCGATGAGACACTGGGTGTCAATTTACTACTTCGAATTATCCGATGAGGCACTGGGTGTCAAATTGACATGTTTGGTTGGGTCCATGTATCTGTCCGAGTCCGAGTCGTGTTAATAGGGGTAAATAAATAATAAAGTTCTATAATTGATATTGATATGGCATAGTATGAGAAATGGAAGTGATATAGTGAATTGAAAATAGAATGTGAAAAGCTATTATATAGCAAGTGATGAGAATTGAGTATGGTATTTATGAATTGAGTATTAAATGGCTAATGCCATTGTATGAATAAATGCGGTTTTAAATATTCAATTGTGCTTATAATTAATATGTGCATATTATATTATTATGTCTTTAAATATTCAGATTATAGAAATACCATTGAGTTTTACTCAGCGTACGGTTTTGTTTTCCGTGTGTAGGTTAGGTACTTAACTTTTTTATAGCTGATTCAACATTCAACAACGATCCCGAACTCAATTATGGTGATATCTATCTTTTGTGTCGATATGTACCCAGGGTATCTAAATAATAGTTATTTTGTGGATTAAATGTAAATGAGGTTATAAATTTAATATTGGTTTGGTATATACATATAAACATGTGTTTGTTTTTGAAGCTTTATTATGGCATGTTAAGTTGATGTTTAAGTGTTCATAAACTAGGCAAAATGGATTAAATTAGGTATGTTTTAATTTGGATTTGAATGATGTTTTGATTATATAATTTGATGATATAATTGTGGTACCAATGAGGGTACATTGATTAGGCACCTATGATGATTGTTTTGACGTGATTTGAATGTGTTTGATTATTTTTGAACTGGTTAAACGAATGATTTTTGAATTGCTTGGTATCCAAGCATGTAGGGAATGGTAAACTTGTTGTTTAAGGTACATTCTGAGTCCACACGGCCACACATGGGCGTATGAACCTTGCAGCTTTGAAATTTTTTAATGTATTTCGAAAAATTCTCTGAGTTTTCGAATTAGTCCCGACTTGTTTCTAACGTGTATTTTGGGCCTCGAGGGCTCGAATAAGGGACAGTATGTATAAGTTTAATTAACTTTTGACCTAAATTTTATATGATACAAAATGTTTGAAATTTATGTCTGTTTGATCGATAAACTTCAGTAATACTCTGAAACCCTATTTATAACAGTCCGATTTAGACCCTAGTCGGAATAGTGGTTTTGGGACCACAAATTCGAGTCATAAAAATATTTTTTAATATCATTTTCTGTGCCTGCAGTATATGATTTGGCATGTGTGAAAGTTTCGTAAATTAATTTGTCTGTTTGTGTGCTTAATTTGACAAAAGGACTAAATCACATAAATAGTAAAAGTGACATTTTATCTGTTATAGTGCTCAATTGAGTTGGCTTTTGAATGAGAGGGCCGTAAAATGAAATTAGGCCATTATTATGTATAGTGGGCGGCAATGGACTAGAATAACCTTAATATATAAATGTTATAAATGTTAATAATAAGGTTAAATATGTAATTTGTAAAATAAATGTTAATTAATTAAAAAGAAGCATGAAATAAGCCATATACTCATCTTTTTCCACCGAATATTGAAAGAAAAGAAAGAATAAAAGCTTTTAAGGGTTCGGCTATGATTTAGCTAAATTAAGGTATGAGTTTTGTTCGGTTTTTGATAATTTCTACATTTTTGTCATCGTTGCTTCGTGTTCTTCGAAACCCATGTCTCAATTTTGTAAATTGATGAAGATTTTGAAGAGTGCCATTGATGAATTCATGAGTTTTGTGAAGTTTAAAGATGAATTATGAAAGATATGTGTTAGATTAGCATAGTTTGTCTTTGGAGTTTTTGTGATTTTGAGTAATTTGGACTTAATTGAGAAAATAATATTTTGAGGGACTAAATTGTGAAATAAATGAAATGTATGGATTTGTATGATTATAGTGAACATTCGGCCAAGCCTGGGTATAAGCAAATTATGTGTATTTTATGATTTTGTGAAATAGGGACTAAAATGTCAAAATGTGAAAATGTGAGGGCTAATTTGTAAATTGCCCTAAATACGTGTCTTTGGATTGAATTGAATGATTTAGCGAATAAATGGATTAAATTTGAATATGTATAGATTGAGAACCAAGAAAACGGATTTAGATCGCGGAAAGTCGAAAGTGATTGAATAGCCGAATCTGTTCGTTTACTCAAATCCGAGGTAAGTCTATATACAAATAAATGTATTTACATTGATATTTGAATGTTCATATGAAAATTTATCATGATGGATGTATATAAGATGATGAGTTCATGAAATCCGAAGAAGAATCGATGGTATAACAAAGTCCGAGAAGTCCCGTACGAACTTAGGGATAGATAGGATTACATATGTAATGACATAGGTTTTCGATATGTGAGATCATGTAAGACCACGTCTGGGACGTTGGCGTTGATTCGAGATTTCGTGTAAGACCACGTCTGGGACGTTGGCATCGATATGAGATTTTGTGTAAGACCATGTCTGGGACGTTGGCATCGATATGAGATTTACGTGTAAGACCATGTCTGGGACATTGGCATCGTATTTGATTCGTGTAAGACCCTGTCTGGGACAATGGCATCAATATCTGAGTACATGTAAGACCACGTCTGGGACGTTGGCATTGTACGATTATTCCGAGTACTTTGAGTATCCTATTAAATTCCGAATGGTTCAACGGGAAAGTCCCAGAAATGAATGACTATGTGAGTTGTATATCCGTTTTAGGTACGTTTGATGTATATACTTTGAATAGGCATGAAAGGTGAGTAAATACGTACATAGATGCAATGAGCTAAAATACGATATATGAATGAATGTGATAAGAGCAAATAAGATAGATGGAGATATGATGATTGATAAGCAATGGCTAAATAATAAACCAATGAAGAGTTTTGAATTTGATATTGAGATATGTTAATGATTCATGTATTGATATGATAATGTGAATTATATGACAAGTTTATTTGAATATGGCTTACTAAGCTTTTGGAAAGCTTACTTTGTGTGTGTTTACTCTGTTTTACAGATCGTCAAAGCTACGAAAGGCTCGGGAATCGTCGCGGACTGTCATCACACTACACAAATCACATTTTGGTACCTTTTGAATATAAATAAATATTTAAGTATGGCATGTATAGGCTAGCTGTTTTGGAGTATGTTTGAGACATGTATATAGCCATGTGATATGGCTAGATAAATGGTTGTGTTATGAATGACTAATTGTGTCCTATGATGCTTAGTTTTGGTATAGCTCAATAGAAAATGAAATGGACATATGAATGGTAAGTTTATTGATGCATATTTAGCATATCATTGATGGTAAACTTGTGATGGATTATATGTTGAAATGTATGTGATTGGATTGATCCAAATGTTTTATAAGTTCGTGTAAAAGTTAAGCTCATAAGTAGTTAGAAATGATGAACATTTTGGTATGTTTTGATTGCCTATGATGCTTGGATTGGATTGGTATCTTGCTTGTAGGGATAACCCAATGTGTGGGTGGCATTTTGGCCTTGAAAATGGCCTATGTTTGCCTACACGGTTGAGCACATGGGTGTGTCGCTCGATCGTGTCCCTCGTGGTTGAAATTCAAAACAAGTCAGACTCGACCACGGGCATGACACACGGGCGTGTGACTGGCCGTGTGGTGCAAGTCAGTAGCGACCACGGGCTGGACACACGAGCGTGTGACTGGCCGTGTGGTGCAAGTCAGTAGCAACCACGGGTGAGGCACACGGGTGTGTCCAAGGCCGTGTGGACAAGTCAGTATGTATGCCCTGCTTTGACATGGCTTAGACATACGGGCGTGTTTGAGGCCGTGTGAGGCACACGGCCTGCCCACACGGGCGTGTAACCTCTGTAACTTTGAAAAAATTTTAACTTTTCGAGAATTTCCGTATGTGTTTGGTTTAGTCCCCGACCCTATTCTAAAGCATGTTTAAGGTTTCGAAGACCTATTTAAGGGACACTTTGACGTGATTTGTCGAATTATGTTTTGAAATGTCTAAAAAGTTTTCGATTGTCCGGTAATGCCTTTTAACCCTAAACCGACAACGGTTATAGGTTAGGGGTGTTACACTATTTCAGCGACGGATATGGGTTAGGAGTGTTACATTTCTAGTTTGTTGTCTGCCTTTTGCAATTAGAACTGAGGCTTGCCCGTCTGATTTTTTTTTTGTTTGTTTGTTTTGGTCTAACTCATTGTGGAGTTTATCCTTGTTCAAAAGATTCCCCTCCACATCCTCGAATGAAAGATGATCACTATCATAAATCAGAGTTTCCTTGAAAGTTTTATAAGAAGAGGGTAAAGAGCATAACAACAACATAGCTTGATCTTCGTCACTAATCTCTGCTTCGAGATTATTTAAGTCATTAAGAAGGGTAACAAAGTCACTAATATGAGTTCTAATGAACTCACATTTGACCATTTTGAACGTGTAGAAATGTTGTTTTAATACTAACCTGTTGGCTAAAGATTTTGTCATATATAAGGCTTTCAGTTTCTTCCATAACACAGATGCTGTTTTCTCTTTCAGAACCTCCTGTAACACATTATTCGTGAGGTATAATTGAATAGTGGATAGAGCCTTTTCATCGAGCTCTGCCCATTGTGACTAATCCATATCCACGGGTTTCTTCCCTATAACGACATTTTTCAGATCGTTCTGAGCTAGTATTACCGTCATCCGAACTTGCCACAAACTAAAATTTGCAATTTCGTCGAACTTCTCAATATTGAACCTTGACGCTGTCATCTTTGAACAAGTTGACTGCGAAAATTGAACTAGATTTGATACTAATTTATAGGGGATAAACTTGATTAAACAATTAACAAAGTAAAGAAAATAAGAATCGAAAATATCGAACACGCAAATTTTACGTGGAAAAACTCCTTAAAAGAGGATAAAAAACCACGGGCAAAAGGAGATTTCACTATAATAAAGGAGAGTACAAAAGATGAAGAGAATTAAAAGAAAAACCTGAAGCCCCACAAGAAAACCTTTCAAAACAAAGAACAAAATTATGTTAATCTAAATATTTTTATTATGTAAAACCTAGAGTAACTAAGGCCTATTTATAAGCTCAAATTTGTAGCATATATGACTACAACAACTTTAGGTTAATTAGAGTTTAAATGGAAAACTAAAAATAGAGTTTAATTAGGAGAAGGAAAAACAAAATGAATTTTTGGTCAAAATAAAAGAAATTCTCCCACAGTTTATGAAATAATAACTTCGTTTGCAATAAAAACATAATGCTTTGAAAAAGTTTAAGTGTTATTTCCCTTTGGCTTTCCATGGCAGTGCTCTTTAGCTGCAAGAGCTAAAAAGATGACAGTTCCAGACAGCTCCTTTACAACAAGAATAAAATTTGATACCAGACACTTGAGTGTCCCTCAATCTAATGAAAAATCAAAGTTGTTCAAAGGGCGTTTGCACTCAAAGAATTTATTCCAAAACCATATCTTATGGACTATATATATATATATATCAATTATGAAAGCCAGCAAGCAAGCTTATAATAACCTATATGAAAGCGTTGGAATCCTAGCATAAGAAAACACAGAGGAATGGAGTGGTTGTATCCTAGGCGAAGGGGTCCTCAGTGGAAACAAGGGTGGTCAGGCCAGACACTACCCTCCATGTCTGCACCGCCTCTTCCATTGCTCACCATTTTTGGGATCGTCCTTGTCTTGCTTTGGTTCTCTCAGTATGCTGATTACAAGGCCCACTTACATAACTCCGCAATAAACTTCCAGCTATTCCTTATTCTTTTGCCGGTTCTGTTAGTCTTCTTCATGGTCTCATTTTCATCTAGTGGAAGGTTTGCGTTTTGGCAGCATCGTCTTGAGCGTAACACTGTTCACCCATCCAGGGGTTCATCTTGGGGCATCGCTATCTTGGTTGGTCTTCTTTTTGTGTTGCTTTTTTATCAGTCTTCGTTTCACTCCAAATGGTTTGGACCTCTGTAAATCAAATACTAGCTTATCCCCCCTTATTTCAATATTAAAAAAATAAAAAAAAGCAGCAGCAAGTTCATAATATTTATTTATGATGAGTTTTGGTTCTGAATGTTCTCAGGACTTACCAAAATAAACCAAAATAAACATATACGTTTGAACCATGAACACAGTGCCACCCATCATTAAACTTGAGGGACTTGTTTCTTAAACATAGGTTGGCCACCATCAATCAAGGTTTCAAAATAGAAACAGATGGTAGTGGCATGACTCAGACAAAGGCTAGAAATCAAGTGTGAAAACGACCCTTCATTTTTGGTAGACAAATGGCGAAATAACAGCACCATATAATCATAAAGTTGCCAAAGAAACGTGTATGTTGGCCATTAGGGACGGTGCCACATTTTTCAATTTGGTTTTCCCATCCTTTCATTTATTTAATATAATCAAAAGAAATGCCTGAACATCATTCATTCAAAAGGGGTCATGGTCCCACCTGCTTATTGGGTGCCTTTTAATTTGTTACTGTCACATCAGACGATTGGGAAGGTAATGATTTTTCGTAACAATAATGATAGTTTTGTCAGCAGGCACAAAATTATATCTCTTTATAATCATAAATATTAAAATAGATCTCTGGAAAAAACAAAACTGAGAAGATATATCAGTCTTCAGCAAAACTATAGTGCTATTTTTATATACTAAAGTATTTCATATGTTTCCTTTTTCCTTGAACTTTGACGAAAGAAATAGTTAACAATGGAATGCTTTAGTCTCGTCCCGCTGCTGTTTTTCTCTTTCTTATTATTTAACTAATGAAAACAACAAGCAGTAGGAAGGATGTATATAGGATTATGGCAACACATGTCAATCAATCCCTTAATTCTAGCAACATATAATATATAATCTCAATAAAAACAGACATAAATTACAGATAACTTGTAAGAACAGAACAATCAAGCAACCACTTTATTAGTAAAAGAAAGTTTCCTTGTTGCTTGAGCTTTCCTTTCAAACTTGGTATCAGGTTTTGCTTGAAGCAGGACAAGAAAGAAAAAAACTTCGAATCTTGGACTTTAATAAATCATTTCAGACAATTCATGAAACTTAACTTCTACTCTCTGCTGATTAAATAGAGTTTTATTCAGGCAAAAAAAATTCTTGTCTTCAACTGAAATTATATCATTCAATTTTCAAAGAATCCAAAGTAGGGTCTGATTTTTTCTGGTAGAAATTATGTCTATGCAAGCAAATATTTTTATGACCTAAACATTAAAAGCATAAGATACTCTGTGTTAAACAAGCAACTTCTTTTGTGTTTTGCAATGTTACTTACAATACAAAACTATCATACATGCTTATACTTGATCTGATAAAGGCAAACCCAGTTCAGTCTATCACATATCAAACACCTAAAAACCAACCAAAATAAGAAATTCACAACTAGTTTTTTCCATGTATCTAAACATATATACAGTATCATACCAGCCAGCTCTCGCGAAAAACTGACTGATACTGTACCAAAATCAGCAGCAGCACAATGAAAGCAGCCACAATCCAAGGTGAGCTACCCTCGGAAGGACGATGGTGAGTCTGGCGGCGACGTTCCCATGGCGATGAACCAAATAACATATCGGAAGTATCCATAGATGACACCCAACGAGCCAAGAGTATCAACACAACTGGTGTGGCGAAAAGCACCCAACTCAGTTGCTCTTCAGCGGTTTCCAGAACTGATTCATAGTTCACGTACCATGATATCCCAAGAAATAAAGATGTCACTGCTAGGATTAACAGAACAGGATAAGGCAAAGGGCTTAAAGAGAATGAATCAAGGATGGAGTCCCCTCTTCTATAATAGGCCATTGAATAAATCTGTGTGCTCTCTGGTGAGAGATTTAAAGTTTATAGCAAAAGTGGGTGCCTGAATTTGTGTGGTTCACAGCTTAAACTAAGTTGTCACAGGGTATTTCTGAACGCAGGGCTCTATTTGTTTTTAATTTGAATTTCTTGGATTCAGGTTTGAACTTGGCAAATGTGGGACCTACCGGTGAAATCAAATTTTAATTGTTAAATTTGTCTTCTTCTTCTTCAAAACATTACAGGTTAGGTAACTATCAGTATCACCCTGCCTCTTACCCTAAATATATAGCCGAAGCCCCCTTATACAATACATAAGCTAAAGTATACAATGACGCGTACAATGTCTATACCTTAACAAGCAATATACGTCACAAGGCTAGACTTTTTGTCTCATAATTTGTGTGATTTTAGGTGATTTTTTCGTTTCAAATTCGCCTAATTCAACCTAACTCTCGTAAAAGATAATTCTCACAAAAGTCCTTTAAAGCACCAGAAGCAATCTCAAAGACAAAAAAAAAAAACTCAAAAGAGTAGAATAGCCACAAAAAAGCTCTCTATTTATAGTTGAGCTCCCCCAAAATCGACAGAATAGATCAAGTTACATTAACGGACGAGATAGAAGCATATCTATAATTAAGGGATTTATATGATCTCTTAGATTACAAAATCAAATCTTATCAGATTAAATATCTACTAAGATTACTTTTCATATTTACCAAGGAAGCCCTAATTTCCCATAATTGCCTCATTAGGCCACTAAGGCTTCAAGTAGATGGACTTTATCACTTTTTCTTTGAATCGGGCCAATTTGAGTGCGTCAAATGATAGGCTTCATGGGACACTATTTGTGCTTTGGTCACGGGCTTCGAATTGTGGCCCAAGACATTCCCCCACTCATTATAACAATGCCCTCGTTGCGTCCTCGCAATGACACTGGTTTGATTCGCCTCAAAATTTTCTCGACACCTTGGCTCTTTCCCAACTAATCTCATTATCGGATAGTTTTGCCCATCAGAACATTTGCCTCGACTTTTTTCGTCTCCTAACTCGAATCGTGCTGCTCGTTAGTACATCTTGTTCATAAGAGCCCCTCGCCCATATAGCGAGTTGCCTCGATTGAGATCCCTTTGATTTGTATACATTGACTTCGGCATGCCCACATTGAACACCAGGTTTACCTTGAGTCTCACTACTAATTTTGGTTTGTAAGCCCATTGGCCCACCTGCTTCAGAACTCTTAAAGGGCCCTTGTGTTTTTGCCAAGCCAAAGGTAAGTTAAACTGTAAAACACTACCAAAGTGTTTGAGATGTACCTCACTCACTTACAATATTTACTCGTCTTAACTGCTTAGTTTGCATCACCACTTTACCCTCAAAGTCTGATGCACAACTCACATCTCTCATAGGTGGTAGCTCCACTGATAGCTCAACATGTTTCATATTGGTTTCATGCCCCACTAGCATTTCCAAAGGGGCTTCCTTAGTTGTTCGATCTACCGAGCCAATATTCTTCCCATACAAAACATCTTCAGCTAGCTGGATTTTCGACAACACCTTGGTCCCAACCTTTATATCTCGACTCATCGACATACTGCATCATGGTTGTCGAGGATTTAAGATATGCATGCAATCGGCATAAGGAGCCAAACCAATATTAATCCGATCAAGGAAGTTTAAGCCAAGCACGAAATCATAATCATCTGAATGAATTACCTTGAGATCTTCGATACCCTTCCCTTGACCAATTTGCAACTAACTTCTTGTGCTACTCCCATAGTTAGGACCTTTTTAGAATTCACCATCTTGATTGTCTTGGTCGATTTGCTAAACGAAAGATCAAGTTTACCCACGAATTTCTCTGATATGAACAAATAGATGCTCTTGTGTCAACAATAGCACTATTTCTCTAGCCTACGATGTTGGTGTCCATAAACATCAACCCTACATGCTCGTAATCCCTTTTTGTAAGAACAAGTATCATTGATCCAAACTTTGATAACCTATCAACCTTAGGCTCCGCTTCATCTTTTCCATTAGTTACGGCTAGCTTAGATCGCTATAGACAACCCTGCAACCTATGGGGACCACTACAAAAGAAGCACTCCACTAGCTTTTTCTTGCTCTCTTTGCCTTTCTTGGCTTCGACACCATGCACGACCGAACTAATCCTCTTAAACACTTTTTTTGGCTCATCATCCTCTCTGATGATAGAAAATACGAATTTCTTCGGATAGTTCCTTACCATATGAGGATCGTCGCAAAGGAAGCATTTTATCTCGCTTCCCTTCTCCTTCGAGTTGTCTTTGGATTTCCATTTATCATTTTGTGGTTTACCATTGCCACTGTTGCCACTATTATCGTTTCCATCGTCGCTATATCCCTCTTTATCTTCCTCACGATCTCTCCAACCATTGCCCTTTTCATTGGGCTTGAAAGACTCGAATATATCCTTACTTGGAACAATTCAGTTAAGGACTCCGCTATCATGGTTTTTGTAAGTTTCTAGACTACTCGGCATTGTAACTCCTATTTTTCCCATGGCTTCAACCCATCCATAAAAAAGAAAAATGACTTTTTCTCGCTTAAATAAAAAATTTGGAACATGAGTTCACTGAAATCCCGCATGTACTCCCTAATTGTGCCACATTGCGTAAGCCATTGCAACTTTGCTCGAGCCTCATCCTCAGCATACTCTGGGTAAAACTGTGTCTTTAATTTCTTTTGGAACTGAAACACCCCAAACCCGGCCCACGAGCCTTGACCGGATCTAGTATGTTCCTCGATGTAAACCGGTTCGAAATTCTTTTGTTACTTTGGAAAACTGTATGTTTTGAGAGAAAGATTGTTTCTGGGTTAGGCTCGAGTTGAAAACAAGTTTATCTTATATTGAAAACCCTTTATTTAAGGTGACAAAACGTTTAGAGTTTATTTTAAAAATAAATTTGCTAAATTTTTAATAAATAAAAATTCGTAACATAATAAATAAAAGTGAAATAAAGTAGTTCAACTATGGCCTTATTACATCAAAATAATTCCCAAAATTAAATTCAAATACTTAAAATAAAAAGTACAAATAAAATAAATTCCTTGCTGAGCATGGCCACCATTAAGCTCCTGCCGAACCAGTCCATTACTGATCATCACCTGAAAAAAATATTCCCACAACGGGGTGAGTCAACGGACTCAATGTGTACACAAACACTAAGTCCAAATAGATTTAAGCATATCAAGTCATACACATTCATATCAAAATATACAGTTAATGATGCATTCCCAAGCCAAAGCCTAGTTACCAACCGCTACACATCACCCGTACCAACCTGCACACCGTGGGGACTACTAAGTCAACCCTCCATCCGCTACACACCATCGAAGGCAGTCGCTGCAGTCGACGTGCTCATCGCCCTTATAAAATTCGTGGCGTAGCCACCAGGTAATATTTCCATGTCATGTGACACCACATTCAGATAATGTGACCGAAGTCACCACATTCAGATATCGTGGTATTAATCCACCATATTCACTTCCCCTTTTTATATAACCCATATGCCCCATATCATACATATCATGCATTAACATGCCAATTTCTTGTTTCACATTCTTATAATTTCATATGTGTGTCATAACAGATATTTAACATAACCCTAGTAGGAGTAGGAAAACGTACCTTTGTACCATAATATGGTACCTTAGCCATAGCTTTCACATTCTTATTAACACATATAATAAATCTTAAGGCCTCAAATCTATTAAACCTTAGGGAAGGGTACACACCTGATTAACTTATCACTTCACTGAAGTCCCGAAATCCGATCTACTGCCTTAGATCTTAATCCCTACATTCGGCCAACATATAATATTTTAACTAAAGGCCATTCGGCCATAAAACTAAATCCCAATAGGATTATGGTAATTAAATCCTTACCTTGGTGCCGTTTTCACTGCTAACCAAATCCCGAAAACTTTGCTATATTCCTTCTTGCATTCGGCTAAGCATTAGATCACGTCACATGTTAGTTTCGGCTTTTAAGATAATAAGAAACAAGTCTAAATACTAAAATAGGCCTTGGCCGAATGTCTTAAGCACTTACCTAACTTACCAAATCCCGAAAAGCTGATACTTGTTCTTTGAGTAGTCGAAATCCCTACACACCATATGTCAGATTCGGCTTTAATTTATAAATCCATAGCCCTTGACTGAAACTACATTGTTTACCTTGAAAGAATCTAATCCGAAAGAGTCTTTACTGCACCTTAGGGTTGGCTACATATAAAAGGCACACTATTATAGCCTATGAAGATTCGGCCAACCTTAAAACCAAAGACTAAATACTTGATTTCGGCACATCCATGAAAAGAAGATGAAACCGATTACTAACAGAAGTACTTACCACCAACGATCAGTTCCCGAGATCACCTTCCTATATTCGGTCATAGAGGAGAAAATGAGTTAGGCTCTTAACTTTCGGTTTAAATGAGAACAAGAGATGAAAAGAAGTGATGAGGAGATTCAAATAAAGATTCGGCTATGGCTCATCAAAGGAAGTCGACAATGAAGAATAATGGTGGAGGGGTTTCGATTTAAGCAAAGATAATTAAAAGAAAATAAATGCACAATGGTTCTACCTTTCGGCTTTTGACAAAGGAAAATAGGGTGCAAACTTTCGGCACAATACCAAGATGATAAGAAAATTCGAAAGAAAGACTTCTCTTCAATTGAGAAATTCGGCAAAGGAGACTAGGGAAGAAATAAACAAATTTCGGCACTTATTTCCTCTTCATGGCCGAATATACCAACCCCCCAAAGAGACCTATATTCGGCCACTTCATCATTCCCTCACTAATCTCCACCTAATTCTCTTATCACCTTAATAAAATAATGAAAATAAAATAATCCATCACATCCCTTAGCAATTTCCTATATTATCTCTTTACTCATTAAAATAAATGAAATCCACCTTTATCTCTATTAATAATAAAAATAATCTATCACATTGTCCCTTATCTACCTATTAAACTAAATAAAATAAATCCCCACTTATCCCACTCACTCAAAATAAATAAATTAAAACCACCCTTATCCCTTATCATCTCTTATCTTACCCATTAAAATAATAAAAATAAAATATAATCACCATTATCCCAGCCGAATATTCAAAATAAAACCAAAGCTTATCCTTACCTCTTCAAAGCCCCACATGCCGTCCACTACTCCTGTCACATGCAAAAAAATAAAACCCAACTCATTTGCTGCCTATATGGTTCGAACCCCTTCCCTTGAAGCCCCCTTTTTTATGCACACTTACAGCACCCAAGGTGGCGTCCCTTGCCACTTTGCTGCTGGCTCTTTTGTGCCATAAACTCCCCACAATTCCTTTTAATACCTCCTTAGCCCAGTTTCCTTTCTTGACGCAAGGAGCAAAAATAAAAGTCCATTTGCTTCCCACGCAACTCGAACCAAGGCCCTCATCCCCCTTGCACATGGCATCATTTGCCCAAGCCTTAAGTGGCGCCTTGCAGCCACTTTACCAAGCTCACTTCCATGTCCAAAAACGCCTATAATTTTCCCTTAAGGCCTCATTCGCCTAGCTCCCCCTTTAAACCAAAAATTCCAATATTTTTCCAACGCATTCCCTTTTAATCCTAGAGTTTTAAGAACCCCTAAAACACATCCAAACCACTCACCGAGCCTACTAACTTATGAATTATGCACCAAATGCATAGCCCCTAATTTAGGATATTACAGTTCTACCCCCTTAAAATAATTTCGTCCTCGAAATTACCTGGCTGAAATAGGTGAGGGTATTACTGTCGCATTGCTTCTTCCGGCTCCCACGAAGCTTCTTCCGATCCATGATTTCTCCATAATACTTTAACTAGAGGAACTGACTTCCTCCGTAACACTTTCACATCTCGTTCTAGAATCTGAATTGGCTCTTCCTCGTAGGATAAATCTGGCCTTAGCTCTACCTCTTAAACCGGAACTACATGAGATGGATCCGATCGATAACGACGTAGCATGGATACATGGAATACGTCGTGCATCTGCTTCAACTCCGGTGGCAACTCCAACTAATATGCCACTGGTCCAACTCTCTTCAAAACCTTGTAAGGTCCTATAAACCTTGGACTCAACTTTCCTTTCCGACCAAATCTCATTACCTTCTTCCAAGGCAAAACTTTAAGGAACACTTGATCTCCCTCATCAAATTCTATTTCCTTCCGTTTGAGATCTGCATGCGACTTTTGTCTATCAGATGTTTCCTTCAACCGTGCCCGAATTATCTCAACTTTTTCCTCAGATTCTGCCACTAACTCTGGACCCAAAACTCGACGTTCCCCTAATTCCGTCTAACACGTAGGTGTTCGACACTTCCGTCCATACAGTGCTTCATACGGTGCCATCCGAATGCTAGTTTGATAGCTGTTGTTATAGGCAAACTCAGCTAAAGGCAAATACTCCTCCCAACTTCCTCTAAAATCCATCACACAGCCTCTCAACATATCCTCTAGCACCTGGATTACTCGTTCAGACTGCCCGTCAGACTGTGGAAGAAAAGCCGTAGTAAAATCTAACTTGGTGCCTAAAGCCTGATGTAGAGCTTTCTAAAACCGAGACGTAAACCTTGGGTCCCTATCTGAGATTATCGATACCGGAACTCCATGCAACCTTACAATCTCCGCCACATACAATTTTGCCAACTTCTGAAGAGAATAGTCAACCCGTATTGGAATAAAATGTGCGGACTTGGTCAAACGGTCCACTATCACCCATACCGAGTCCTTCTTAGTAGGCGTAAGGGGAAGCCCACTAACGAAGTCCATGGTAATTCTCTCCAACTTCCACTGCGGAATCATTATCGGTTGAAGCAATCCTGACGGAACTTGGTGTTCAGCCTTAACTTGCTGACACGTCAAGCACTTGCCAACAAATTCTGTAACTTCTCTCTTAAGTCCAGGCCACCAAAACTGTTCCCTTAAATCCCTATACAACTTACTTCCTCCAGGATGCATAGCATAAGGGCTACTATGCGATTCCTGGAGAATTCTCTTTCTTAACTCCTGATCCTTAGGCATACAGACTTTACCCTTGAAGCACAATACTCCCTCGTCATTAATACCATAATCCTCCAACTTCTCATTCTGTACTTGCTGTAGCTTTGCACTTAACTCATCATCAACCAGCTGTCCGTCTTTCACTTCATTCAACCACGTCGGCTTGACTTGCAGCTCTGCTAGCAGACTTCCATCGTCATACAAACTCAGATGTGCAAACATCGCCCTTAGATCCGACACAACCTTCCGGCTTAGGGCATCTGCCACTACATTCGCCTTGCCCGGATGATACTCTATCGAACAATCGTAGTCCTTCAATAATTCCACCCACCTTCGCTGTCTCAAGTTCAACTCCTTCTGAGTCAACAAATACTTAAGACTCTTGTGGTCTGTGTAAATTACTGACTTTTATCCATACAGATAGTGCCTCCACACCTTAAGAGCAAAGACCACTGCCGCCAATTCCAAATCATGAGTTGGGTAGTTAACCTCATGTGGCCTCAATTATCGAGACGCATACACGACTACTTTCCCGTCTTGCATCAAAACACACCCTAGTCCCGTGTGAAAAGCATCACAATACACCGTGAAATCCTTTCCTGCCTCCGGCTGAATCAAAACCGGAGCTTCAGTTAACACTTTCTTAAGCTTCTCAAAGCTCTCCTGTTGCTTATCCGTCCATACAAAGGGTACTTCCTTCTTCAATAATTTTGTCAAAGGCGCGGCTATTGACGAGAACCCTTCCACGAACCTTCGGTAGTAGCCTGCCAATCCCAAGAAACTGCGAACCTCAGCTACAGACTTAGGTGGTTTCCAATCTAGCACTGCCTCAATTTTCCTAGGATCCACCCTTATTCCTTCTGCAGACACCACATGTCCTAAAAACGCAACTTCCTTAAGCCAAAATTCACACTTGCTGAATTTGGCATAGAGCTTCTTTTCTCTTAACACTTGCAACACAACCCGGAGATGCTCATCATGCTCCTCTTCCAACTTGGAATACACCAAGATATCGTCGATAAACACCACGACAAACCTATCCAAGTAGGGTTGGAAAACCCGGTTCATCATATCCATGAACGCGGCTGGGGCGTTCGCCAATCCAAACGGCATTACTACAAACTCATAATGGTTGTATCTTGTCCTAAAGGTTGTCTTATGGGTATCCGCCTCCTTCACCTTCAACTGATGATATCCAGACCTTAGATCTATCTTCGAGAATACTGCTGCCCCCTTAAGCTGATCGAACAAGTCGTCAATCCTCGGCAAAGGGTACTTGTTCTTGATGGCCAACTTATTCAACTGACAGTAATCTATGCACATACGCATAGTTCCGTCCTTCTTCTTTACAAACAAGACCGGTGCTCCCCATGGAGATACACTGGGTCGGATAAACCCACGATCAAGTAACTCTTGAATTTGGGCCTTGAGCTCAACCAACTCCTTTGGCGCCATTCTATACGGAGCAATTGACACAGGAGCTGTACCAGGTAGCAAGTCAATTCCAAACTCCACCTCCCTATCCGGGGGTATTCCAGGTAATTCCTCCGGAAAGACATCCACAAAGTCCCTTACTGTTCGTACTCTACTAACACCTTCTTCTTTCGCATCCAATGCACTAACAAAGACCAAGAACGCCTTGCATCCTTTCCGAACCATCTTATCAGCCTTTAGCGCAGAAACTACGTTAGACAAGTAGTTTCTTCTTTCTCCTATCATAACTACTTCCTCATCCTATGGTGTCCTTAACTCCATTCGCTTAGTCGCACAATCCAATACTGACCGATGTTCCACTAGCCAGTCCATGCCGAGAATGATATCGAATTCTCCGAAAGGTAATTCCATCAAGTTGGCAGAAAATACTACTCCTTGAATTTCTAGAGGCACTTCCCGAAACATCTTATTCACCACTACAGTTTGACCTAGTGGGCTTACTACAGTCATCTCCCTATCAGAAAGTTCAGAGGCTATGCCTAGAGTTTCCACTACTCTACATGCAACATACGAATGGGTCGAGCCCACATCAATCAAAGCTAAATAAGGCTTGCCACAAATAAGGAATGTACCGGTTATGAAGTCCGGCGCGTCTCCATCTTCCCTACGGCGAACTGCATATACCAAGCCCGGCTGTCTTGCCTCTGTATTACCAATACCTCTGCCAGGTGTTCCACGTCCTCTTCCAACACCGTTACCTCGGCCATTCGGACCACGGCTTCGCTGAGGCTGCTGACCACCTCTACCAGTCTGATTAACATTCTGAGCTACTGGTCGATTCCCATCTGGTTTCATCGGACAGTCCCTAATCATATGGTCCTTTGACCCACACTTAAAGCATCCTCCTGTCTTCTTCCAACATTCCCCTAAGTGTTTCTTCCCACACTGATCACAAGTACGATATTGCCCTCCAGTACCAGCTTGCTGACCTCGCGGCCCATCAACTCTAGGCCTTTTCTGAACATTCCCAGATGATCCTGACGGCCCAAATCCTCTTTTCTGCTTATTCCGATCAGAGTGCTGCCTCGCAGAGTCCTTAATCCCTTCAGCTACCTTAGCTTTCTCCACCAATGCAGAGAACTCCCGCTTCTTATGCGGAGCGATTAACAGTCTCAGGTTATCCCTTAGTCCGTCCTCAAACCGGACACACCGCTCATGCTCCGTAGCCACTACTCCTCGAGCATACCGGCTCAACCTTAGAAATTCAGCTTCGTACTCTGCCACGGACTTGTTCCCTTGAACCAGCCCCAGAAATGCCTTCCTCTGTGCATCAGCGTAACGCGTGCCGACATACTTCTTCTGATATGCCGCCTTAACGTATTCCCAAGTAAGATCTTCAGCTGTGGCACCATCCCTAACTGTGAGCCACCATTAATACGCTTCATCGCGTAGCAGTGCCACCATTCCTTTCAGTTTCTCCTCAGGGGTCAAATCCAACTCATCCATAATTCGTTCCGTCGCCTCCAACCAATACTCAGCTGTACTGGGTGCCACACCAGATACGCCACGGAATACTTCAGCTCCGTTGGCTCGGAGTCACTCGGGTACAGATTTCCGAGCTCCCATATTTCCACCTGCGCCAGCCACCATTTCAAGAACTCACAGCACAGCCTGCGATACAGCATCATCTCCCGTCTGTTCTTGCCGCTCGACACTCACAGCTGGTGGTGGTACCTCATTCTCAGATCCTTGACCCGATCTAACGGGTTCCGACACGATCATTCTGCCTCGACCACGTCCACGACGACCGCGTCCTCTAGAACTCATATCTACGATCGTGCTTTAATCTGATTAAGAAATTTTATGTATTAGCGTTTGTTTCACTGATTACCCGCGAAGGAATTTTATGTAAAGAGTTTAGTAGCAGTTCTTTCGATCAATCAAAGTTTCAAGTCTTCTATCCTAATTCAAAGAAAACACATCCATTCCTTAGTATCTCTCATCCACATTCACTCTTCGAACATTTTTGTCTATTCTTATCCCAGGGTATTTTCGTCATTTGTCTTACAGGGGTATTTTGGTAAATAATCGGGGTCAATTTGAAAATTACAAAAGTTATTTCAAAATTTTCCAATCTCATGGATATTTTGGGAGAAAGATTTTCCAAATCAATGGTATGGTCAAAATTTCAGAGAACAGGGTCGTTTTGGTAATGTTGGTAAACCAGGGGTAATTTCGTAAATTTTCCAAATCAAGGTATTTTGGACTTTCGCAAAATAGGGTTTTTAAATATTTTTACAAAGTAAGGAAATTTTATTGAAATCGGGGGTGATATGGTAACTTTTAAAACCAAGGGCATTTTCGTAATTTTGCAAATAGGGGTATTTTAGTAATTTTCATAAATCAAGAAATATTTCAGAAAAATTTATGGAATAGTTTTTTTATAAATCAAAGGGTAATTTAAGAGTTTTAAAGCTAGGGTTTTTATGAAAATAAGGCTAGTTCCCTTTCGGGTTTTAGTTAGGGGTTTAGCCTATGAATAAGTCCTCTTGGTTAGGGTGAACCGTAGCTACGCACCAGGTAGGATTCGAGTGGAGAGGAGGTGAGTCACGCGGACTGCTTAAATACCAAGCTCCCACCGAATACCAATCCTAGACATGCGCACAATGGTTGCCACACCCTAGCTCAGCGACTTAACCACAGGTTTGTTTAATTAGGCACTTAAGTCTTATGTAATTGTTGGGGTAATCTAGTCCTAGAGTTCAAGTACTTAGTATGCTAATCTACGTTCCATTCCATTTCTACACTTCTACATATCATAATATAAATCACACAAAGGGTAGGGGTACTTATCTGGTGGACTTCGGGTCGGAGACTTAGGTGCCATGCCAGAAAAACCTGCTTTTCACAAAATTTCCACAAAATTCCTTTGGGCTTTATTTGAAAACGTTTTGGGCCTTAAACCCAAGGCCGAGAGTTTAAAAAAAATGGGCTCTGATACCAAGCTGAAACACCCCAAACTCGGCCCACGAGCTTTGACCGGATCTAGTATATTCCTCGATGTAAACCGGTTCGAAATTCTTTTGTTACTTTGGAAAACTGTGTGTTTTGAGAGAAAGATTGTTTCTGGGTTGGGCTCAAGTTGAAAACAAGTTTATCTTATATTGAAAACCCTTTATTTAAGGTGACAAAACGTTTAGAGTTTATTTTAAAAATAAATTTGCTAAATTTTTAATAAATAAAAATTCGTAACAAAATAAATAAAAGTGAAATAAAGTAGTTCAACTATGGCCTTATTACATGAAAATAATTCCCAAAATTAAATTCAAATACTTAAAATAAAAAGTACAAATAAAATAAATTCCTTGCTGAGCATGGCCACCATTAAGCTCCTGCCGAACCGGTCCATTACTGATCATCACCTGAAAAAAATATTCCCACAACGGGGTGAGTCAACGGACTCAATGTGTACACAAACACTAAGTCCAAATAGATTCAAGCATATCAAGTCATACACATTCATATCAAAATATACAGTTAATGATGCATTCCCAAGCCCAAGCCTAGTTACCAACCGCTACACATCAGCCGTACCAACCTGCACACCGTGGGGACTACTAAGTCAACCCTCCATCCGCTACACATCATCGAAGGCAGTCGCTGCATTCGACGTGCTCATCGCCCTTATAAAATTCGTGGCGTAGCCACCAGGTAATATTTTCGTGTCATGTGACACCACATTCAGATAATGTGACCGAAGTCACCACATTCAGATATCGTGGTATTAATCCACCACATTCACTTCCCCTTTTCATATAACCCATATGCCCCATATCATACATATCATGCATTAACATGCCAATTTCTTGTTTCACATTCTTATAATTTTATGTGTGTCATAACAGATATTTAACATAACCCTAGTAGGAGTAGGAAAACGTACCTTTATACCATAATATGGTACCTTAGCCATAGCTTTCACATTCTTATTAACACATATAATAAATCTTAAGGCCTCAAATCTATTAAACCTTAGGGAAGGGTACACACCTGATTAACTTATCACTTCACTGAAGTCCCGAAATCCGATCTACTGCCTTAGATCTTAATCCCTACATTCGGCCAACATATAATATTTTAACTAAAGGCCATTCGGCCATAAAACCAAATCCCAATAGGATTATGGTAATTAAATCCTTACCTTGGTGCCGTTTTCACTGCTAACCAAATCCCGAAAACTTTGCTATATTCCTTCTTGCATTCGGCTAAGCATTAGATCATGTCACATGTTAGTTTCGGCTTTTAAGATAATAAGAAACAAGTCTAAATACTAAAATAGGCCTTGGCCGAATGTCTTAAGCACTTACCTAACTTACCAAATCCCGAAAAGCTGATACTTGTTCTTTGAGTAGTCAAAATCCCTACACACCATATGTCAGATTCGGCTTTAATTTATAAATCCATAGCCCTTGACCGAAACTACATTGTTTACCTTGAAAGAATCGAATCCGAAAGAGTCTTTACTGTACCTTAGGGCTGGCTACATATAAAAGGCACACTATTATAGCCTATGAAGATTCGGCCAACCTTAAAACCAAAGACTAAACACTTGATTTCGGCACATCCATGAAAAGAAGATGAAACCGATTACTAACAGAAGTACTTACCACCAACGATCAGTTCCCGAGATCACCTTCCTATATTCGGCCATAGAGGAGAAAATGAGTTAGGCTCTTAACTTTCGGTTTAAATGAGAACAAGAGATGAAAAGAAGTGATGAGGAGATTCAAATAAAGATTTGGCTATGGCTCATCAAAGGAAGTCAACAATGAAGAATAATGGTGGAGGGGTTTCGATTTAAGCAAAGATAAATTAAAAGAAAATAAATGCACAATGGTTCTACCTTTCGGCTTTTGACAAAGGAAAATAGGGTGCAAACTTTCTGCACAATACCAAGATGACAAGAAAATTCGAAAGAAAGACTTCTCTTCAATTGAGAAATGCGGCAAAGGAGACTAGGGAAGAAATAAACAAATTTCGGCACTTATTTCCTCTTCATGGCCGAATATACCAACCCCCCAAAGAGACCCATATTCGGCCACTTCATCCTTCCCTCACTAATCTCCACCTAATTCTCTTATCACCTTAATAAAATAACGAAAATAAAATAATCCATCACATCCCTTAGCAATTTCCTATATTATCTCTTTACTCATTAAAATAAATGAAATCCACCTTTATCTCTATTAATAATAAAAATAATCTATCACATTGTCCCTTATCTACCTCTTAAACTAAATAAAATAAATCCCCACTTATCCCACTCACTCAAAATAAATAAATTAAAACCACCCTTATCCCTTATCATCTCTTATCTTACCCATTAAAATAATAAAAATAAAATATAATCACCATTATCCCAGCCGAATATTCAAAATAAAACCAAAGCTTATCCTTACCTCTTCAAAGCCCCACATGCCGTCCACTACTCCTGTCACATGCAAAAAAATAAAACCCAACTCATTTGCTGCCTATATGTTTCGAACCCCTTCCCTTGAAGCCCCCTTTTTGACGCACACTTACAGCACCCAAGGTGGCGTCCCTTGCCACTTTGCTGCTGGCTCTTTTGTGCCATAAACTCCCCACAATTCCTTTTAATACCTCCTTAGCCCAGTTTCCTTTCTTGACGCAAGGAGCAAAAATAAAAGTCCATTTGCTTCCCACGCAACTCGAACCAAGGCCCTCATCCCCCTTGCACATGGCGTTATTTGCCCAAGCCTTAAGTGGCGCCTTGCAGCCACTTTACCAAGCTCACTTCCATGTCCAAAAACGCCTATAATTTTCCCTTAAGGCCTCCTTCGCTTAGCTCCCCCTTTAAACCAAAAATTCCAATATTTTTCCAATGCATTCCCTTTTAATCCTGGAGTTTTAAGAACCCCTAAAACACATCCAAACCACTCACCGACCTACTAACTTATGAATTATGCACCAAATGCATAGCCCCTAATTTAGGATATTACAAGAACTCCCCCAAGTCCCAATTACGGATCCATCATGTCTCACATTTGTGAATTTATGACGCCACCATAACAAAGCAACGCCAGTAAAATACATAGCAATAATGTTTACCTTAGTAGCATCGTCCATAATGCCTTTACTACGGAAATATTACTCCATTCTCCACAAGAAGTTGTCCACATCGCTTAAAGACCTTGTCCTTGTGAACTCTTTCAACTTTGGGACATCTATCTCACGATTGAGTGTTTGCCCCCAACACTCTTCTACCCACGACAACTCGAAACACAACAAGCTCTCCCTCAAGCTCTTCAATCTTTGTGCTCAAAACCCTCGTCATGGCCATTGTTTCCTCCTTCGAGGCCATCACTATGGCCTTGAGAGCATTGCCCCTCTCTGTCAGCTTACCCACAGTGGAATTGAGCACCCATTGCATCTTTTTCGCATTGGAATCGAGAGACTCCAGCACAAAATCCCTGAACTGCTCCTTTATCGAGTCCAACTCATCAGTACATCCCTCAACCTCATCGAGTGTCTCCCTCATGTCTCCCATGGACTCCTCGAGATTGACCACCCGATTTTCCAAAGTTAATAGCATGTATCTCGAACGACTTGCTTTCCTCCCCTTCCCACATGTCTTCTTTGGCTCAACTTGGTCGACAATTTCTTTCAACATCTTTCATGATTCCTTTGAAACCTTAGCTTTGATACCAACTGTCACGGGGCTAAACCTTTCGTCTCGCAATCCATGCGACCTTAGGTGATTCTTTCGCTTCAAATGCGCCTAAGTCAGCCTAACTATCGTAAAGCAAGGATTCTTACAGAATTCCTCTAAGGCACCAAAATATAATGAAAGCAATCTCAAAGACAAAAGAAGCTCGAAAGAGTAAAATAGCCACAGAAAAGCAATGCACACTAGGTGTTTGAGTAAATGGTCTTAATATATTCTTTCATTGAAAGAATACAAAAAAATGGATGATTACAATTGATGGGGAGGCTCTCTATTTATATTTGAACCTCCCAAAACTGATGATATAGATTGAGTTACATTAACGGGCGAGATCAAAATATATCTACAATTAAGGGATTTACAAAATCTCCTAGATTACAAAATCAAATCTTATCAGATTAAATATCTACTGAGATTACTTTCCCTATTTACCAAGGTAGCCTTAATTTCCCATAATTGCCACAATGGGCCACCAAGGCTTCAAGCAAATGAGCTTCGTCACTTATTCTCTAAATTGGGTTAGTTTAAGTGGATAAAATGAGTCCCATTTAATATGTAAATCTACATGGGACGATCTTTGTGCTTTGGTCACGGGCTTCGAACTGCAGCTCGTGACATATACATGTCAAATTGAATATCAGTTATTGTAGTGTTGAAAAAAAAAACTTAAAATCAATCAAATCTAAATTAAAGTGTTTGAACTGATTTTGAAATCTAAGTAAAAAAATCCTAATATCCGATTTAAATAGACTTTGTTTTTTATTTAATGTATAATTAATTTTAATTATTTTATGTATAATAAAAAAGTAAAAAAGAATCTATAAAAAAATTGTTCAAAATAATATTATATAAGAGATATTTTTTGTTTAAATGAAAATTTAATTTTTAAAAAATATTTATGAAAGATTTCAAAATTTATTCCATAGCCTTGGGGCCCTTGTCAACGTGACAGATCAGTGGTGATGCCATTAAGTAAATCAAGATTTAACGTAGTTGGTCGGTATTGTTGTTCTAAACTTAAAAAGCATGATGCACTAGATTTCCAATGGTTGGCAAAACGAAAACATAGATTTACTTGAATAGTGATGAAAGTCGAGAATAAGGATTCTGTTGTTACTAATTTAGTTCATGTAGTTTAATTTACTTAATTTTAGTTTTTGTATTTTTCAATTTAAAATATTAATACCAACTTAAACAGTAGTAATTAAATTTGTTAAGTTAAACTCAATTATTAGTCTTGCACTATGCGTATAATTATAGAGTTCGTCTATATTCTTCAATGAGTTCATTCTAAGTCTTTATACTTTTTGAACTTTAAAATTTTAATATGATGTAAATGATGATTGTTAATCCATTAATTGGATATTTAGTGAGTATTATGTGGAATAACAAGTCAACATCGCATAGCATAAGTTAACGAATTAACAACTCTTGTTTGAGGAGGATTGAAAGTTTAAAACTTACGTAGAAAGAGTAAAAATGTCTAAATTGAAGTATAGATGTTAAATCTACAACTTTCGCTAAGAATAAGGAGTAATAGCAGAATGTGAGCTTGAGTTAAATTGGGGGGGGGGGTCATGAATGGGACAATTTACATGTAGGAAAGCGGAGGCCCTTTCGGCCTCTGACATTCATCCTTTTCCATTATAGATTCAACACGCTTATCTGATCTGTCCCATTTCCGGCTTTGTTGAATTTGTTTTGAAGGAATCGAAAATGAGTTGGAATAGTATATTCTTCAAGTAATTTAAAATGATGATTTCAGTCATAAAGGTTTGGTTTGAGATGCGTTTGCCTCCTCTTCTGGGCATTCTGCAAATATTACCTCTAAAACTAAACAACCTGCCCTCCCTCTGACTTTTACCTTTACAACTACATGATCAACACATCCAAACTTTAAGAGCTGGACAATAATTGAGATGTAGCAAAATCCAGAAAACAAAAACAAAAAAGTCTTCAATTTTTTACACATCCATAGGCACTCTGGTTTCATTCATAACAACATCCAAAATTCATATCAGTCTTTCAGAAAGCAATATATATTGTTCTATGAATGAAAGGGAAACAGGTTTATCCTGGAAGATTTTCCAAAAATTTGTTCACAAATTGAACAGAAGAAGAAGTATATATATATATATATATATGCACACAATTCAGTTGATCAAAGACATTAGAACTCATACATAGAGGAAATAACATGTAGGATTACTAGACAAACCAGGGAGGGATCAGAAAAGGTAGATTCAGTAGCAATACTTCCATGTCGTACATCTTCCACATCCACAATAGTGAGGTTGCCGACAAGAATTTGCAGACAAGAAACGAACAACCACTAGTATTGTCAATGCTGCGAGCAAAACTAGCCATGTCATACTGTCCCCAGTACTTTCCATATCTATCTCAATTTTGATTAAAGATGATAAGGCAAGCAACATCAATGCAAGCGCCAAGAACAGCAGAACTGAGAAGGGTAGAGGAGACGAGGGACGATGGCATCTCCCACAATAGCAGTGTCCATAATGGCAGTAAGTCATGATCGAGAAGATCTTTCCAAGACTAAGCCTGAAATCAAAAGGTTAAGAGATTGGGTACCCAGATATTTCCAATTCGTTGATTTTCACATCTATTTCCCTTCAGATAGACTCAATATTCCATAATATACTGACACAAAACTAGGGTATTTTTCTGTTTGAAATGAATGGATGGAAATGATGTGGTTATTGTAAGTATCTTGATCCACCATTGAAAAAGTGAAAAGCTAAGCACTTGGTGGTTGGGCAATCAATTGTTATCCTTTAGCCAACAGATGAAGACACTGAAACCATGGATGATTGCAAGAGTGTAACCTAATTCATTATTGACAAAAAAAGATTCTTGATTTGACTAATTCTTGCTGGTCCTATTTATGTAAAGCCCCAAAACCAGCGCCCCACAAGCATTTTTTTTCTTCCCTGTTAGGCAAGGCAAGCACACTAGTAAAACCTAACAATATTAGGCTGATTGTTATCTCGATCTATGGTATAAATTGGGAGTCAATATCAGAATAAGCATATAAAAATACTAATGGAGAAACTAAGATGGTGGTTTTGAGAAGTTGATGGTTTAGACCATCATTCATGGCTGCTAATTTATTCCAATAAGCAGCACAGATGAGGCGTGTAAAAGAATCAAAGTCTGGGGCCAACAGGCAAGAGACAAAAGCACAATTCAACTAACAACAATAACTGCATAAGCCAAGCAGACTCGGCCAAGTTCCATACTTGACAATTGGTTCAAACGTCCCTTTAAATTTTTTTATTAAAATAATTTAACATCCTGGAAGCAGGTAGGCTATTTTGCGTTAACACAATCTGTTTGGTGATCAGCCATGTGTGGTAGAATGGAATATCAACGATTTGCAGCACCTGGCAACCGTATACTGGATCAAATTCATGGTCTTGTCTTATCCAAAAAGCCCAATGTCACCCCTAGCTTACCAGTTCACGCCAAAAATATATTATATATGTTATACATAGAGGTCGCAATTGGGTCCGCTCTGCTTTTTTCAGCTTTTCGATTGTCAATCTAGTCGGATAGATTTTAATGAATTTAAATAATTTTAAATTTTTTAATTTTAAATATAATAATTTATTTATTTTTACACAATAGCAACACAATTAAGATTTACTGTATAAAAAAATCATAAATTATATACATTTAATAAAATTCTTTTATATAAAATGATTAAAGTGTTTATTGTAAGTAAATTTTATTATTATATGGTATGTATTTGAATTGACGAAAATATCATTTATTATTTATTATTATATTATACTAACAATTGAATCAATGATTTTAGTATCGGATTGATAATTAAATTGATCAAACCATCGATTTTTAATTTATCCAGTTAGATCGGCAAATTCAATAAAATAAATAAATTATAAATTTAAAACTCAATTGCTTATAAATTTTGAAATCCCATTATAAAAATTTTACAAGCACATGAAAACTTTATATAGCCCATTTTATTTAAAATTTCCCACTTTTAAATATTAAAATAATATTTATTTCAATCCTTTTTATAAAAATCATTTTATTTGCTTTGGAACTATCTCTAGCTGTGAAGTAAGAACTCAAATTTAATTGGATCCGTTAGTTATGAAGTGAGTATAATAGGAGAATTTGATTAAAAGACATTAAAGGGGCCTTAAGGTGGAATTTTGTCAAGGACCTTGAAATAATTAAACCTTTTATAGTTCATATCCCATTTAAGTGTAAATTGTATAATCAGTACCCACTAACTTGTATTAAGCTTACTAACCTACTTGATTAATAATTACTTAGGCTAATTAATCTGCTAATTACCTACGTATATATACAAAGATAGTGGGAGAGAGAAAGTAAAGGAGAAGAAAAAAAAGCTTCATTCCTTCTTTCTTCACCGTCCACCTAGAGGAAGAAAACAAAACCCTCCTTTCATTTCCCAATTACCGTGGCTCATAACAACAAAATTGGTAAGTTTTCTTTTTAATTGTAGTTGGAATATTGATGAATGGTACTTTATCATGAAAGCCCAAGCAATATATATGAATTAATAGGTTTAGATTTAGATTATTAGTGTTGGAAAACTTTAAAATATTTGTTGTAGATTGTTTAAGTTTGTTAGTTAAATTAGGTAACATGTTAGAAATGGGGTAGGTGATAGTGATTCAAGCTTGATAACATATGATCATTATTAATAATGGAAATTGTCCTATTAACTTTGTCAAATAGAGTCAAGGATATAGTTGACATGTTATAAGGTTTGTTTAGTAGGTAAGAGATTTAACGCTATGCATGTATATATTGTGATAGTTCTCTAATACCCTGGGGGTTGAAAACTTATCACTAGCTCAAATTCCCTGAGGATACGAGCATATTCTGGTGTGGTTTGTGGGATCATTGTATTTATACTCGGTCAACACTTTGGTGCGTATATTGGAGTGTTGGTGGATTGATCCGAGTATCCCTTGAGTCCGATTTTATTAATAGAGATTAAAATGTAAAAATTATATGTTGAACTTTTATATTATTGAAATATGATCATGATGACAATATAGTATATGCTATTGATATTGTAAAATAGATGCAAATACTTGATTGATCTTTTTTTCGATGTCTTTGCTGGTACATTTTCTCTATTTGATGTTTTTATGCATGTTTTGATTGATCCTGAGTCAACTCATTCTTACATTTACACTACATTAGTAGTTGAAAGAAATATGATAGTAGAATTGGCATAATTTAACACTAGGGTAACAAACCCATTAGGTCAATGTGTAATTGTCAATAAAATTTGTAAAGATTGTCCATTGAAAATCCGGGATTGTGAGTTTCCAGCTAATCTGATGTTATCGTTTGATGAATTTGATATAATTCTCCGTATGGGTTGATTATTTTTGCTTGATGTTGTGGTCAACTGTAAACAAGAAAAATATAATTATAGTGTGGGGATGGTGAACTAATAAATGTTGAGGTAGATCTGACACTTCGACGAATATTATATCAGTAATGTCATCAAAAAAATGTGAAGCGTATTTAGCTTATACTTTGGATACCATGGCATTGGGATCTAAAATAGAACAAATTTTGATAGTTCAAGAATTCACTGATGTGTTTCTCAAAGAATTGCTTGGTTTATCCTCTGAAAGGGAAGTTGAATTTGCTATTGAAGTAGTGCTCGATACAATTTCGATTTCTATTGCACCGTACAAAATGTGTTTAATACGTAGTAATCATTTTCCTAAAGTAATTATTTAATTATTGATTCAATAAATTTTGGAAAAAAATTACTTCTAAAATTCTCTCTTCCCGTATATATAATCCTCCATTTGGTTTATTTTCTTTTTACGAGATCCCAATTTTACAAATGTGCCTAAATTCAAGCATTCCTCTAAATCACGCACTTATGTCTTTATCCCTCAAATAAAAATAAACCCAAACAAAAAGAAGGAAAAAGAATTAGAATAAGATGCATGCCACAAAGCAGAGTAGCAATCTGACAATAACCTAGAATCAATTCAATCGCAATTTAAAAGTAATCCTTTCGTAAATAAATTTCTTAAGCCCACCTTCCCCACCAAATCGACCTACCCAAATATTTGAAAAAAAAATTCATGTTATATATCCATTGTTTTCTTCGTGGTCGTCTTCTCTTTGCTGCAAGAACTTTAGGGACGACAGGTTTCAAAGAGAAGGAAGCTTTCTGCGTTGCAGTAGAGCTACATCAACCGTCGGGCCAACAGCTTTAGATCATCTGGGTTGTTGGATTCATCTTCCGACAGTGCCATTAAATCCTCAGCCTCTATTTTCTGGCTTGTCCTCCATAGTTTTTGTTGTTTAATCAACTTGCTCATCGGCTATCGCTTTTTTTGCTTGGTCTTCTTTTTGTTCTTCACTTCTTCTACTATCTGACAATTTCTCGCTTGTTTAACTCACAATTCTTGCTATCAAAATCACATATCACCTGTTAAGATAAATATTGTTTGTTAAGTTAGTTACTAGCTGTTAATATGGTTAATGATGTTATTTTGTAGTATAAATACCTTAGCTCAAGTATTCTCACGAGGAAAATGATTGAATGAAAATTGAAACTTTAAGTATTCTGTTTCTATCTTTGTTGCATTGTTTAACATGGTACCGAAGCTCTCACTTTTTACGGATTTTTGAGGACTTATGGAGCATTCATGGCTGTTCCCACTGCACCAACAATGGTTTTTGATTCAGCTTTTTATAGTCTTTTCTTTTTCGCCAAGAAGATTAGTATTCTTCTTGATGACTCATGACTCCAATTATCTACTATGGCGTCAATATGTACTTTTTGTAATAAAAACTAACAAGTTGCAACATTTTCTTGATCCTAAAACCGTTGTTCCTCCATCGATGATCTCTGATGAAAATGGTGTGCTTCAAGAAAATCCTACTTTAGTGTAGTATGAGCAACAGAATAGTGCGCTTGCATCTTGGCTTCTTTCTTTTGTTAGCCAAAGTGTGTTACCTAAACTTATTGGCATGGATTCCAGTGCACAAATATGGAATACACTTGCTACTATATATGGTAGTAAGACCAGGTCTAGGTTAATGTTCTAGAGACGTGCTCTCCATTCCCAGCTTAAGGGAGTTTTATCAATGAAGGATTTCTTGATGAAGCTTAAAAGCTACTGTGATAGTCTTGCTAGTTATGGTGAGATCAATAGTAAGCATGAGCATGTTACTGCCATTCTCAATGGTTTCTCTCTTGAGTATGAATAAGTTATAACTGTCATAATAGCAAATCAACTACTTTCTAGAGTTCAGACTATTACTATTATGCTTCTTGATGCTGAAGCACGAATGCAATCTACTGTAGCTGATATTCCTAGTTTAGCAAATATGGTTACTCATCTACAGACTATTTCAATGGTAGATAGTGATTAAACTCCTACTTCGAGTTCTTCATGTGGCCGGGGACGTGGTCGTATGTCTGCTCTCGTATTTAGTGTCAATTTTATGGAAAAACATGGCATCTTATTGATCATTGCTATCATAAGTTTGATGCTATTTACAAGAGTACTGGTTATCGGTCTCCACAAGCAAATGTGTGTATGTTTGGTAATGGATCATCAATGCCATCATGGGTGCTTTTATTTAGTTTACCAATTTCTTCTACTGTAGTGGTTCCATATGGAAATTGAGTTTTCTCACATTCTCTAACTCCTACAAAATGTATGGTTTAACCCGTTTTGTGCAACATCGTAGCCTGGAAGTGCTTCAATAGCTACTCCTTTCTTTAGTCCTAATCCTCAAGCTTATGTTGCTACGTCTGACACAGTTGTAGATAATGCTTGGTATCCAGACTCTATTGCCACACATCATCTCACTCACTCTGCTTCAATAATGGAACAAAGCACTCTATACAATGGCCCAAGTAAAGTGTATGTAGGTAATGTATCTACCTTACCTGTTCTCCATATTGGTCAAACATCTTTACTTACTTATTCTCGTGCATTGTATATGAGGTCTCTCTTGTTTATGCCTGGTATTACTAAAAAGCTAACATCTGTGTCTAAATTTGCAAAAGACAATCAGGTGGTGTTTACGTTTTTCATACTAAATGTCAAGTGCGTGATTTGCAGAATTGAGATGTGCTTCTTCAAGGATCAATTCATGATGGTCTCTACAAATTGCATTTAAATGTTGTTGTCAAATCTACTGTACCTACTACTTCAACACAATGTCTTACTGCTGTCAAATCCGTTCCTTTAGCTGTATGGCATGCTAGACTAGGGCATTCATGTTTTAGTTACACTTAAGAAAGCTTTGACTCATTGTAATGTACATGTGTGTGATAATAAAAATTTGGTTGATTGTGTTGCTTGTCATCTGGGCAAAGAACATAAATTGTCTTTTTCTGCTTCTAAATTTGAATACACTGCCCCTCTTTAGATGGTGTCTGTAGATGTTTGGGGGCTAGCTCCAGCATGTTCCAATGGTTTCTCTTATTATGTTGCTTTTACATGTTTATACTAGATACACATGGCTTTATTTTTTGAAGAAAAAGTTAGATGTTGCTACAGTTTTTCCCTAGTTTCATCAACAAGCTAAAAGTATACTTGGGGTCAAATTAAAAGTTCTTTGGAGAGAGTGAGTTTCAAGCGTTGAAATCGTATCTGTCACAAAGAGGTATCTTTCACAAGCTCACGTGTCTTTACACCTCTGAGAAAAATGGTATTGTTAAGCGAAAACACAGAGAAGTTGTGGAATTTGGTCTCTCCATGCTGGTTCATGCATGCATGCCCTTGACTTACTGGTATGAAGCTTTCAGTAGTACAGTTTATCTGATAAAAAAGTCTCCTTCTTTATCCCTAGGTAGTATCTCTCCTTATGAAAAACTTTTTTGTGTTAAACCTAATTATTTGCCACTTAGAGTGTTTGGTTGTTTACGTTTTCCTAACCTTAGGCCTTATAACACTAACAAACTTCAATTTTGATCAGCTTTATGTACATTCTTAGGTTATTCTCCTCAACATAAAGGTTATAGGTGTCGAGATCCTTCAGGTAGGGTGTTTGTGTCTCGTCATGTCACGTTTCATGAAAATATTTTTCCATTTAAAAATATTCTACATACATCCAAGTTGTCTAATAGTCCCTCAACTGTATCATCTAGTTCTAAATTAGTTATATTCCAATCCTCTTTAGTTGCAAATCAAGTGTCACCTCATGAGTCCACAAATTTATCTTTGTCATCTAATACACCAATGAATTAAGCTTCTGTATCAGCCTCTCCTAGTGTGTCAACATCTTCACCTTTTAATAATGTGTTACCTGTTTCCCATCCACCAACTTAGTGTCCAACTCAAAGTCAACCATCTCAGGCCACTAATACTCATCCTATGGTTACTCGTAGCAAAGTAGGAACCTTTAAACCAAAAGTATATGTCATCAAGGTAACTAGTTCATCTAATATTGTGCCCACTGATGGTTCGTCTGCTACTGTACCTATTGATATTCATAAAGCAATGAGCTTGTCTCATTGACAAGGTGTGGTGAACAGTGAGTTAGAAGCTCTTCTCATAAATAATACTTGGAGCCTTTGCCCTCTCTCACCTTCTAGGAGATCAATTAGTTGTAAGTGGTTGTTCAGAGTGAAGAATAAGCTTGATGGGTCTGTGGACAGGTATAAAGCAAGACTAGTGGCTAAGGGGTTCTCTCAACATGCTAGTTCTGATTTTTTTGATACTTTTAGCCTTGTGGTTCGAGTTGTAACAATATAGACTATTTTGGCAATTTATGTTATTAATGGATGGGTGTTAAGGCAAGTTGATGTGAATAATGCTTTCCTTAATGGCACATTAACTGAGGAAATTTATATGGACCAACCACAAGGTTTTGAGATGCATGGGGCCAGTGGAGAATAGTTTGTGTGTGCATAGAGCTAGTGAAGAATAGTTTGTGTATAAATTGAACAAGGCATTGTATGGTTTAAAATAGACCTTTCGAGCCTGGTTTCATACCTTGAGGCAAAATTTGGTGAAACATCTTGGTTTTCAAGTTTCTAAAGCTGATCCATCACTGTTTTTTCGAATGACTGATGCCTCAACAATTTTTCTAATAGTGTATGTAGATAATATAGTTGTGACGGGTAGCTCATTTGAAGAAATCAGCCAGGTCATCAAGCAGCTTCACAACAAGTTCTCTCTCAAAGACATAGGTGATTTGTTTCTCTCTCAGAAGAAGTATGCTTTAGATTTGCTTCATAGCACAGACATGGTTACAACCACTGCTACTCTTACATCTATGGTTGTAACACCTCTCACCCGTATTCAATGCCGGAATAGGGTTACGGAGCATTACTGGACTTAAAACACTTTTAAACATACAATTCATATACAATTTATCAAATCAAATACAAATCAATCATAACCAATCATAGTGCCCTTTAAACAAGCCTACGAGGCCTTAAACATGTATTGGGAGTGGTTCGTGACTAAATCGATAACTCGAGAAATTTTTCAACACTTAGTAAATTTTTCTCAAAAACAGGGGACACACGCCCGATTGGTCAGGCCATGTGTCTCACACGGCCACCAGACACGCCCGTATCTCAAGCCGTGTGAACATTCGAAATGGAAGCACATGGTCGTGTCCCAGCCCTTGCCCAACCCTGTGTCCAAACAAGTGAGCTTACTGACTTGGTTCACACGGCCAACCACACGCCCGTGTGCCATTTAAAGTGGCCACATACGCCCGTGTGCCAGGCCGTGTGCCAAACCTGTAGGGTATATTGATTTATGCAATACGGCCAAGCCACACGCTCGTGTGCTAGGCCATGTGCAAATTAGAGGGTATACTGACTTGTGCCACACAGCCGATCACATGCCTGTGTGTGAGACCGTGTGGAGCATACTGACTTCATTTCAATTTCAACACCAAGAGACACACGGCCGTGTAACATGACCGTGTGTCACACACGGCTGAGACATAAGCCCATGTGGACAAAAATAGGCTATTTACCAAGCCAATTTGCCACCCAAATTTGCATGTACCTACATAACTCAAATGGTACCATTTCAAAACACAAATATGCAACCAAATGTCATCAACCAATATACAATTCATACTATATCTATTTCAACCATTTCAATACTCAATTCAATGTTGATCGTGTCTGAAAGTCTTAATATTTATATAATTAATGATCGAGCCTAGAAATTAACTTACGAGAACGATTGAGGTAAGCGCACCTATCGAACAGTAGTATAGTTTAGTGGCAAGACCGGGATGTCGAACCCAAGGGAACCAAAAGTACTAATACTGACTTTCTTTTTATTATTTAGCCATGTGAATTTCGTACTTTGGCCCATTTTCTTCGTTTTGGCATGTTTCTCATTCTTTTCATCCTCCGGTGCTCTCCTAAGTATAAAACATGAAATTAAAGGATTAGGAGCACCAAATTCCACAATTCAGGGGATAAACCATCCAAAAGTATGCTAAATGTGGGATTAAAATATGTACATATTACGGTTTATCAAATACCTCCACACTTAAGCATTTGCTTGTCCTCAAGCAAAATTCTCAACTCACAATTAAAATGAACTTCCTCAAATCATAATATTCATCAATAGTGTTTCATCATAATTCATAGGTAATTTATACATGGATAATTTAACTCAAAGAGTCCTAAAGATTCAAACAGTCTAAGTCACCAATTTTTGTAGCACGAAAACATAGGTGTTTCCCCTTATCTAAATAATCACATTTGATTCAAAACCGACAAAAAATGACATCTTCACTAAAGATTCACTCAAATCACTCAAAGTGTTTAAGGTTCAAAATTAAGCACTCAAAAGTCGAACATGAAAAGTTAATCCCATAGGCTTGCATGAAAATAAAATCTCCACCACTACAAAATGAAATGATATACAGATCAAAATGTCTTTTAAGGGTTGTAACGGGGCTTTGGTTAAAGGTGTGGATAAAAGCTGAATTAAAGGGTTAGAATCGAGATTGAATTGACAAATTACCTAACTTTAGAAAGATGAACTAAGACTCGAATAATTACATCAATTAAAATTTCATTACTAATAATACGAGCTTCTTCTCAAGATGTGAAATTTAAACGTATAAGCTCACTTAATCGTAGAACTAATAATGAATATACTTCGTTTTTTTTAAGAACAAATCACAATAAAAAGAAAGAACTTTAACAACTAAAATATAGAACATAGTTAGGCAACTGCTCAAAATCAAATCTCGACAAAAAGGGAGTTAAAAAATTGTGATAACAAATACAAGATGGGTTTTGGGTTATTATTAGTGGGTGAGTCAATAAATGGGTTGTTAAGATCAAAGGGGTTCATTAGGGGTTAATTATGAGGGTAGGCTTTTTAGTGGAGTAAGTGGGTTAAATCCTAAGTGCCTTTATCATCTCTGTATATCAAATCAATGATGTGGTATCAACATGTATACTCGAAGCAAGTTCTAGAATAACAAATCAATGTTGACACACTCATAATCAATAAAGTGAGCAAGAAAAGAATGTATGCTCTAAAAGGCTCAAAATCTCACAAAAATTATGGGTTTTTGATATCAACCTTGTAAATTTCAAACTTCAAAGTAATATTTAGATTTAGGTAGACAACCTAACAAAATTTTAATTTTTGAAAATAGACTCATCATGCTGATTTTCTAGTCCCCTAAAGTTTAAATCATCACTATACAATTATCAATGACTTAATCCAAAACATATCAATAAAAATCATGAATCAAAGGAAATTTCATTCTAATAGTAAAATGAGGAAATTACTTTAGGAACATGACATAATTCAGGGATTTGAGAATAATGCAAAAAGTTAGGAACTTTTCAAAATAAAATTCACCCCCCACACTTAAGATGTACATTGCCCTCAATGTACAAAGATATATATAGCATGGAATCATAAGAGATAGGGAGAAATGAAACTTCCTGAATTTTGGATGGATTCCTTGAGTTGGAAGTGTAGAAATTTGATTTGGAGGTGAAAGATAAGTTGGAGGAGGCATCTTTGGTGGTGGTATGGTGGCCGCCAACAATCTCTGCGCTAGATGAAGAAATTGGGTAACTCGTGAAGAATTAGCCAGAAAATAATAAGAATTATTCAAAATATACTAATAATATAATTAAAGAAAAGAAAGATAAAAAGAAAGAGTATAAGAAGTAAAATAAAATTAAAAGAAAAGATTACTGGACTGAAAAGTCCTTATTGTTAGATGGTTCGCAAGGTGGGTGTGATTTTTAAGGCGTGGGGTGGTGATTCCCAAGCAGCCTTTAGAACCTAAAACCAAGAAACTAATATAAAATAAACTAAATTAAGCATAATAAAGATAAAGGTAAGGAAAATAAAGGAGAAGAGAAAAGATAAAGAAAAATGAAATGGACTCAAAGGTCATTGTCCTGTCGAGTTAATGAAGCAGCCGGCATGAACTTATGTAGATTGGTCTCGCAGAGGGAGACTGTGCTAAGATCCTTCCGTTTCTTCGACTTGGATAAGGAGTGGATCAAGAGTTCGGAGAATGAAGAAGGGTGAAAATGAAAATGGAGGAGAGTGTGAAGGGTATGGAAGAAGGGGAATGGGGAATAGGTGAAAAGGGGAAGAGGGGTGTTTTAAATAGAAATCTCAGATCTGGTACATCCCCACGCCTGTGTACCATGGGCGTGCTGGGTCACACGACCGTATCGCACGGCTATGTTGTGCTTTGTTCATTTCTCCCACGCCTGTGTGCAGGTCGCCACTCCCGTGTTGATAAAACAGTGTCGACCACGGCTGTATCGCACGGCCGTAGTGTTTAGTCGGAGTCCGTGGCTTGAAAATATTTTTCGTCCTGTTTTGTACTATCTTTGCCACATCAGTAAGGAAATCTGTGGTGTCCACATGGCCACGGCCACAGCCATGTGCAAGGCCGTGTAGTATGGAAATCTGTGTTTCACTAATTCGGTTAGTTTGTAGTTAGGTGCTGAAAGTAAAAATAAAAATAAAAATATGAAAATTAATGAGGTTAGTGCTCGAGCTGCCTCTCGAAAAGCGCTCGTTTATAGTCTTAAGCTAGACTTACCTCTCATTCGCACATTCATGGTGGTTTGAGGAGTTGAAAATCCTTTCTCATGATATCAGTTCTATTATCAGCATATAGTTCGAGTCGAGTAGCGTTTACTTTAAAAGTGCTGAATATAGGATTACTTACCTCGACTGTTCTGTATGGGAAGACATTGAGTACCCTAAAAGGGATTTCTTCGTTTGTATTAAGGTCGAGAGGAGATATTCGAGGGTCTGTCTTATCTAACAATACCTTATCTCCAATCTTAAATTTGTTTGTCCCCCGGAATGGCGTTGGTTCTGCTTTGTATATTCTGAATTTCTCCTTGAAATTTTCTTCCACTCGTCTAGTTCATCGATCTGAAGCCGTTATTCCTCGTGAGTTATTTTTTTGTTGTTATACAGTCTAGGATCTGTCTCAGTTGTGTGGTTCCGTGGTGCTTCTTGAAAAGAAGGTTTAACCGAATGGTCATTAATAAAATTTATTTTCTCACCTTGATTACTTGATTCCTAGCCGAGTCAAGAGCCTGAAGACTGATTGATTCGTCACTTACACGGAGTATGAGTTCTCCTGTACCAACATCAATTTTAGTTCTAGCAGTTGCTAAAAGGGTCTTCCTAAAATTAAGGGGATACTATTGTCCTCATCCATGTCTAAAACTGCAAAGTCTACTGGGAATATGAATTTATCAATTTTAATGAGTACATCTTCAATTATACCCCTAGGAATTCGAATAGTCTTATCAGCTAATTTAATGCTCATCCTAGTTTGTTTGGGTTTCCCTAGACCTAGTTGTTTAAACATTTTATAAGGCATAACATTTATGCTTGCCCCTAATCAACTAAAGTGTTATCAACAGATAAACTACCAATTAAGCATGAAATTTTAAAACTCCCTATATCTTTTAATTTTCGTGGTAGTCTATTTTGCAACATTGCTGAGCACGCTGCGTTTAGTTCCAAATGCGACTCCTCGTCTAACTTTCGCTTGTTTGTCAGAAGGTCTTTTAAAAATTTCCTTGAATTTTGCATCTGCGAAAGAGCTTCAAGAAACGGTAAGTTAATATGTAATTTCTTTAAAAGTTTAAGAAATTTATCGAATTGTTCGTCTGTGTTGTCTTTCTTCATCGCATTGGGGTATGGCACACGAGGTTGGTATTCTTTAATTACCGGTTTTGGCTTATTATGACTTTCCTCAGCTTTTCCTTCCTCTACCACATTATCTTGCCTTAATTTGGGCTCATCTAACCCTACACTATCATGAGCTGTTATGGCTTGAAGTTGCTCCTTTGGGTTTGTTTCAGTGTTACTTGGCAAGCTGCATTGTGGTCGTTCTAATATGATCTTGGCAAGTTGTCCTAACTGGTTCTTGATCCCTTGAATTGATGCTTGTTGATTTTTAAGTGTTGTCTCGGTGTTTTGGAACCGAGTTTCTAACACCGCTATAAATTTTGTTAGCATCTCCTCAAGGTTCGGTTTCTTTTCTTGTGGGTAGGTCTGTTGTTAGAAGCATGAGAAATTGGGATGGTTCCTCCAACCTAGATTATAAGTATTACTATAAGGGTTATTTTGAGGTCTAAAATTATTACCCATATAGTGAACTTGCTCGTTTTCAGCGCTCGGGTTGTAAGGTGGATATTCCGTATTACTCATCCCTCCTCCATTCATATCACACTGCATAACTGGATGTACCTGCGAAGAACCACACAAACCATCAATCTTTTTAGTTAAAAGTTCTACCTGGTTTGATAGCATGGTTACTGCGTCGAGGTTGAAAACACTGGCAGCTTTTGTTGGTCTTGTCCTCGTGACTTGCCACTAATAGTTATTCAGTGACATCTCTTCAATGAATTCGTAGGCAGCCTCAGGTGTTTTATTATTCAAGATTCCACCGGCGGCTGAATCAATCAACTGCCTAGTTGAAGGGTTCACACCATTATAAAATGTTTGGACCTTTATCCACAAGGGTAATCCATGGTGTGGGCACCTTCTCAATAGATCTTTGTATCTCTCCCATGTATCATAAAGTGTCTCTAAATCCATCTGCACAAAAGAAGATATATCATTCCTCAACTTGGCCGTTTTAGCCGGCGGAAAATATTTCAACAAAAATTTTTCGGTCATTTGTTCTCATGTAGTGATTGATCCTCGTGGAAGAGAATTCAACCACTGTTTAGCTTTATTCCTTAAAGAAAAGGGAAATAACCGAAGACGGATGGCATCATCAGAAACGCCATTTATTTTGAAAGTATCGCAAAATTCTAGGAAATTCGCCAAATGATTATTTGGATCTTCATCCTGCAAACCATCAAACTGAACAAATTGCTGTATCATCTGAATTGTGTTAGGTTTCAGTTCAAAATTATTTGCAGCAATAGCAGGTCTAACAATACTTGATTCAGTTCCTGTTAAATTAGGTTTAGCATAGTCATACATAGTTCAAGGAGCATGATTTTCGGCCACCTCTGGAGGTAGCGGATTATTCTTAGCCACCTCTTCAGTAGTATTAATTTTGTCTTCTTGCTCTTCTTGTATGTATTGTAGGCTTCTCCTTATTTCTCTTTGGTTTCTGTGAACTGTACTTTCAATTTCACTACCGTAAAGTAGAGGTCTTGACGGGTTTGTTCTAGTCATAAACTAGAATACTTGCCAGAAGCAAAGAAGAAAATTTAGAAAAGTAAAAATAAAATTTAATTGCAAAAATAAAACATGGCTAACGTAATAAAAATTGAGCGTTCTTAATATTTCAATTCCCCGGCAACGGCGCAAAAAACTTGATTGTGTCTGAAAGTCTTAATATTTACATAATGAATGATCGAGCCTAGAAACTAACTTACGACAACGATTGAGGCAAGCGCACCTATCGAACAGTAGTATAGTTTAGTGGCAAGACCGGGATATCGAACCCAAGGGAACCAAAAGTACTAATACTGACTTTCTTTTTATTATTTAGCTTAAGAATTAAGGGAATTGTCATTTAACCTAAAATTAACTAACTACTAAGCTGAAGATGCTAAGACACAGAGAAGGAATTGGGGAAAATACTTTTGGGAAAACCAATTGATTGAGATAATACCCGAGGAAGAATCCACCTAGACTTCACTTGTTATTTAACTCTAAACTAGACGATTTATTCACTTAACTTGATCCGTGGGATTCCCTAATTTATATTAATACCTCTCTAGAGGCTACTAACGTCTAACCCTAGGTTGATTAATTGAAATCTCTTTCTAATTAAAACCCCTAGAATTGCATTAATTCGATCTATGGACTCCTATATTAGGTTTGACCCTAATCCGGCAGATTTTCGTCATCCTATCTCTAGGGTTGCGATCAACTCCGCTCAACTATGCTAGATCTACTCTTAAATAGGGAATATTCCTCCACTGCTTAAGCACATCAATACTTGAATCAATATCCTGAAATATCAAAACAAGAATTAAGAACACATACTTAAGAACAAATCAAGTATTTATCATATAGTTTAGAAAACAATAACAAGATCCGTCTTAGGTTTCATCCCCTTCAAGTATTTGAGAGGTTTAGTTCATAATTATAAAAGAATACATCTTAGAAGAAAGTATAAAACAAAACATAGGAAAAACCCTAAAACCCCCTGAAGGAAATTGAAGGGAAGATCTTCTGTCTCGAGTACGATTCCGACTTCTTGAGATGGATCAACTGGCTGTCTTCGAGTAAATCCCACAATTCAGCTTCTCTGGCTTGGCTCATCGGCCTACCTGAACCCCTCTCTTTAAGGTTGGCCTCTAGGGTGTTTATATAGGCTTTTGGAATATCTTTATTTACCTCTAAGTACCCTATTTCGAATAGAATTAAAACAGGTTACGTCAGGGACACGCCCGTGTGCACGGCTGTGTGAGTCGAGCTCAGGCCGCGTTCGGGTCTGCTAAAGAGGCACGGTCGTGTGTCTCAAGCCCAGGCCGTGTGAATTTCGTACTTTGGCCCATTTTCTCCGTTTTTGGCCCGTTTCTCGTTCTTTTCATCCTCCGGTGCTCTCCTAAGTATAAAACATGAAATTAAAGGATTAGGAGCACCAAATTCCACAATTCAGGGGATAAACCATCCAAAAGTATGCGAAATATGGGATTAAAATATGTACATATTACGGTTTATCAAATGCCATTTACCTATTCAAATACCTATCAACTCAACTTGCTTTACTAGTCATAACTCACATATATTTATCATTTACCATAATTCATCTAATTCATCATCCAAAACTAATCCACAACAAACATGTCTCAACCAACTAGATACTTCATACCATAATAAACACTTGGATATCATAATTCAACATCAACCATATTACATGGCAATATTTACAACAAACCACATAACGTTTATAAGCTACCTCTAATGGCCAAAACACATTTCCGTCAAACATAACAAAATGACCAAAGCCTATACATGCTATATACCATATATACATAACTTCAAAAGTACCAAAATAGATCTTCGATAGTGTGATGAAGTCTATGAGGATCCTCGAATCCGAGGTAGCTTCGTAAGACTATAAAACATGGAAAAGTAAACGAAATAAGTTTTGAAGCTTAGTAAGATCGTAAGTAAAAATGAAATAATCTCACCATTCATTAGCATTCCAAAATAGATAACACAAATTGCATTTAAAGCATCACACAATGAGTTAACATAAGGTTTAATCACATATCAACTCATAAGTTCTCAACTTCTTTAACTTGTTACACGAACAGTTTTCTGTACATACTTGTAGCGATATGTATCTATTTCTCACCAATTCTCTTACCAAACCACTTCGGCTTATAAATGCTTACGGTATAAGTACATCGATTTTCTGATGCCATAGTCCAACTATGGTCTTACACTTATATTGCCATGGCCCTGCCGTGGTCTGACATTCACATGCCATAACCTGGTTATGGTCTTATTTTCTGATTGTCATAGCCCAACTATGGTCTTATTTAACAAGTCTTATTTAAACCGTACATTAAATTTAAGATATCCAAATTTAACTAATGGAATACATATAATCTCAATTCCATCCATCAATTAAACAAATGCACAATTAAGTTCAATTATACGAACTTACTTTGTGTACGGAATGACGGAACGGACCGACTATTCAATTACTTTGCTTTTTCCCCGATCTAAGTCCGAATTCCTCTTTTCTTGACCAATATAGCCAAATGAAGTAGCCGAAACTTTGAAAGCTTGAAAATGGCTTTTCTCCACCCGAATTTCAGTTAGAAGAAGATGATAATGAAGAAAATGGCTTTTTGTTTTATTTAATTAACATTTATTTACTAAATGACTTAATTAACCTTATTACTAATTCAATATTTCAATTTTGCCAAGCCATTATCATCTACTATCTAATTAATGGTCTAATTACCACATAAGGAACTTTACTTTAAGGTTCTATAGCTATTAGACACCTTTAGCTATTAGAACTCAAGTTTTATGCTTTACGCGATTTAGTCCTTTTTATCAAATTGACCAATCTAACGATAAAATTTTCTAACTAAATTTTCACACCAACATTCAATCATGCTATAAACATTAAAATAATAACAAAATAAATATTTTGACTTCAGATTTGTGGTCCTGAAACCACTGTTCCGGTTTGACCAAAAACGGGTTGTTACAATGGTATGCACTCCCAAGTTGACTGTTGCAAATGGTAGTCCACTTGATGATGTTCATGAATATCAGAGTGTTATTGGCAAACTACAATATGTGTGCATTACACGACCAGAGATTGCATTCTGTGTCAACAAGCTTAGTCAGTATATGAATGCACATTGTGACACTCACTAGAAGGCTATAAAGAGAGTATCAAGGTATTTGAATGGCACTATGAATTATGGTTTGTATTTCACAAAAGGACAGTTTGACCTAGTTGGCTACTTTGATGCTAATCTTGGTTCCAATCCAGCTGCATGATGCTCCAAGAAGCAAGCTGTTATGTTCAGATCCTCATCAGAAGTTGAGTATCGAAGCCTAGCAAATTGTGTTTCTGAGTTGTTATGGATAAAGCAACTACTAACTAAGATTGGTGTGTCTATAAAACAACCACTAGTTGTATGGTGTGATAACACATCAATAGTGGCAATGGCTACAAACTCTACTCATCATGCTAAGGCGAAGCATGTGGAAATTGATTATCAGTTTGTGCGTGAAAAAGTTCTTGACGGCATGTTGTAGGTCAATTTTGTTCCATCAGAAAGACAGGTGGCTAATGTGCTCACAAAGCCAATTACACCAAAACAGTTTTCTACTTTTAGAGAAGCATTGCGAGTGTTGTCAAGTGAAGATCAATTCAACAAAAGTTAGAAAACTAGGAAGATGTTCAGATGAATATTGTTTGTTAAGTTAGTTACTAGCAATTAATGTGGTTAGTGTTGTTATTATTGTTGTTAGCAACAATATTTCCTATAGTATAAATACCCTAGCTCAAGTATTCTCATGATAAAAAAGATTGAATGAAAATTGAAACTTTAAGCATTATGTTTCTATCTTTGTTGCATTGTTTAACATCACCCACTCCATTGGTGGAAAACCAAAAATCTAAATAAAGCCTCAAGGCAAAATGTTGATGGTAAAATTTTATTCTCCAGATATCATCATCTTAAGTTATACCGAAAGATGAATCTGGCCCCATGTCGACTAAGAAACCTGTTGTTGTGGAATCCTATGATGAGATTGTATTCACAGAACCGCCAGAGAGGTTTTTAGCTCGTGTGCAGAATCAACTAGCAGTAACCTTCCCCTGGTTACCAGCTGGTGTTACTTTACCACCCCCAGGTTTATTCCTATGCCTTCTCTTTGAAGTTTTTTGTTTGGTGTTATGCTTATGTTTCATGAGGATACTTCTAAATTGCTTGCAATACAAACTGAAGATGAAAGTAAAAAGAAGAGAGGTGACACCAAGGACCATCCCCTAAGCCCGTGGTTCTTGAATTTCTCTGAAGCAGATGAGCTATTACAACTTGTAGCTGCTCGTCAACAAGTAAGCAAGCATGATTTTTACTTCCTAGGATGAGTTTCATATTCGTGAAATGTGAAATGTGAAATGCTAAGCATCATTACTTTTTCTGCTTCCAGTTACATTTGGTTTGTTCACAAACTTGTCCACCTATATCTTTTCAAAATAATTGGACCATTATCACATAGAGATGTCAAGAAATTCAAATGTTTGGATATTTTAACTGGAATTTGTAGGTACAAGCTCATATTGCTAAGCTCAGACGACAAATTAGCTTGACCGACGGGCAGAATCAACAGTTCAAATCACTCTGAATAGTGAACTTACAGTAGTCCTGGAAATTTTGAGACTTCCACTTCCAGTTTGAACTGATTTCGCGGCAAAGGCACGTGATAGCATAGTAATGTAACTGAGATATGTATTTTCTAAGACTTTGCTGAGCTTTGTCTTGTTTTCTTCCTTTTCATGGCTTTTGAGCTCTGTACTAATAAAAGCATGGGAAAAGGAACAGTATCCACAATTTCTTTCTTTAATAGAAGGTAAATTCACTTATTGAAAAACACCAGTTTCTGCGTAGTGCTCCTTGAAGATATACAAGTATATACTGCCTGAAAGTAAAATATAGTGGAAAATAAGAACTAGTCTGATAAGATGCGGTGCTACAGTTCACTGTCATGCTAGGAAAACTCACGACAATGATTTAGTCTAATCCCAAAAGACTAAGAGTTTAAAATGGCAAGAAGTTGTTTTTGAGGGACAGAGGAACAAACCAAGAACTATGGGCACAATATTTTAACTATTAAATGTAAAATAAGCATGTTGATAAAGATTACAATCATGTCTTCTGTAAATATGACCAGCTAAGAAAAATTCATATCATCTGCTTTTTGCTTTTAATGGTCTTCGTTTATTTGGTTAGGTTATGGCCATTTGCCAGAGGATGCATGGCCGATGAATCTTTACTATTCTGCTATCAGTATATCAGCTTCTGGTTATCGATGGTTAAAAAAATTTTGTGTGCTACTTCTGAAGCACCTCAAACCCTCTACTTGATTAGTTACTTTTGTTTCAATGTTACTCTGAAAGTGGTAGAATTTGGCTTTCAAACTTGTATCATTATCTACTAGACTGCCATTTATTTGTTGCACTTGAAACGTGTCATTAGATCTGAAATTTTCAATAAAGCTGCCTGATCGAAGGGCTCTCCCTAGATACTTAAATCAGTAATTGTGAATGCTCTTCTAAATTATTGTAAATGGAAATGGGGTCCTCAACTCTAGCATTTCGATAGGTGTAGTCGTTGTTGTCAATATCATTTAAAATGAAAACGGAGTCGCCACCAATCCTTTTTGAGGTGTGATTGGATCACCTTAAAAATTAATCGTTAAAACATTTTGATTTATTAACGATGATTTTAGCCTACAAAATTCAAGAAAACAGGTTCGGGGGTCGGTTCCGTACGATGAAGGATTAGCACCCTCGTAACGCCCAAAATTGATACTGAATTGATTGATTAATGTCTTAATGTCGAAAATTTGAAAGATTTTATAATACGATCCTCTTTATTTTTTTTAAAACTTGAATAAATTAAATCGAATGCTGAGACCCGCTTATTTCGAGTAAGTAAAATGTCATGCCCAGTGAGTTAGGATATGGCATTTCGAATCCTCGAAACTAAGCTTGTCTTTTGCCATTCAAAACTCGTACATTTAAATTTAAGAAGAATATTCGGTTATTTGGGTCAAATGAAAAATTGAAACCCAGTAAGTTAGGGCACAATTTCTCAAAATTCCAAATATAGAGTATTTTCTTTATTTTTAAAAATCCTTACCTCGAGATAACAAAATGTCACATCCAATGAGTTAGGACACAACAATTTTGAATTCTCGAGAATAAGTTTTTATTTAACTTTTATGCTTTGATTTTAAAAAGAAAATAATACGTTCCTTAGACTCGATGAGAAAAATCGAAACTCAGTAAGTTAGGGTACGATTTCTTTCGAACCTTAGAACGCGGAGTATTTGCTTATTTCAAAACAAAAATCTCATACTCGAGTATAGTTAAACGTGAAAATTTCATATTTAAAGAATAATTATGTGACATAAATTTAATAAATTAATAAAGCATAAGGATCATGATAATAATAAGTAACAAACATGCATGCCATAACAACATTACTAAAAAATATTAGTGATGATAACAACTTTAACAACGAAACAAATAATAATGATAATAGAAAACACAATAAGCCGAAAATATGAACCTATTTAGAACTTCAAGAAGAAAAATAAAAAAATAAAAAATAAAGAATATGTATACATATATATATATAAATAAGATAACAAACAAATAATGAGATAAATAAATAAATAAATAAGTGAGTAAATGAAACAAATATATGATATTAGATTTAAGTATTTTATAAGTAAAATAATAAAAATTAATTAATTAATAAAACTAATATAGAATTTAGGTAAAATAATTAAAACAATAATAATAATATGTTAATAATAATAACAAGAATAAATATTTGATATTAAAAAATTAATTTAATAATAATAATAATAATAATAATAATAATGGTATTAATAAAATAATAATAATAATAGTAAGAATAATAGTATTAATATTTAAAATTAATGGCAATAGTAATAACAATAATAATAATATATAATAATAATAATAATAATAATAATAATAATAATAATATTATTATTATTATTATTATTATTATTATTATTATTACTACTACTATTATTATTAAAATTAATAATAATAACAATATAATTGCAAAAATAAGCAAATTAAAGAAGTGCTAAATTGGAATCAGAATAAAATTAAGGGGCTAAAATCACAATAAATTAAAAGATAATATCGAAAAAGGACTAGAAAATAACGTAGTTACAGCAAGAGGGATCATTGAGGAAATTATCCCCTTTCCCAAAACGCGGCGCTTTACAAGGGACTTAGATGAAACTGGGGTAAAACTTAAGGGCCAAATTAAAAATAAAAAAAACTGAATTAAAAAGGAAAAATACGGAAGGGTCAAAAGGGTAAATAACCCAAATTTGAGCGGATCATCCCCGGGCAGGGTCAACGCGCGGATCCTGGCCCTGAAACAACGCCGTTTTATGTCTTAATATCCCATTCCAAAACGACGTCGTATGAATATGCTTTATATACCAAATAATTACAGCCAAAATCATTTTTGAAACTGATTCTAAAAAAACAAAAAAAATCAAAAAATGCTCTTCGTACGCCCTCAGAGTTCTGGCCTGAGATTGGCCTGACTCTGTCATCGGGCCATCGTGCTCTGCCACCGTTCGCCGTCGTGCACGGTGGTCGGAGACCCCAAAAGACGGTCGTTTCGAACTCTAAAGACGCCCTAAACACAGATCTAAACACCGAATGCTCAAGTCCCACCCCGAAACCCCAAGCGAAGGCAGTGACTCCTCGGGTTCGGCTTATTCGATCGCAAAACAAAGGTAAAAACCTACCCCATAACGTTTTTCATGTTCTTGTATATTCAATATTAGAATAAAATAGATGGAAGTGCTAAAAATACCTTTGAAACTTTATATTCTTTCTATTTTTGATTTTTGTATTCGTAAAGAAAAGTCCCGTTACAATTTTTTTGTGTTCGACTTTTATAGCCGAAATAATGATAACGAAAAAGAAAATACAAAAGCTTTCTATTTTCTCTGCTGCCATTTGCTCATTTGCTACTGTTTTGTTTCTTTGCAGGTACGACCGCCATACGAAGGGAAAACTGCTCGTGTGAGGTGACGTGGAGCTATTGTGGCGCGTGTGTGAGGAGAAGCTGCTGCAGCGCTGGAAAGCTCCAGAAACTTTTAGGGTTTCCGAAACCCTAATTGATTTTGGGTCATCCGGGCTTTCTCATTGGGCCATTGTAATTGGGTTTAGTAGTTAGGTTTGGGTTGGTTAATTTGGGCTATGGACTTTTTTTTTCTTTAAAATGGACTTTTATTAATTGGTTTTTTCTAATTTCTGTTTGCTTTTCTTTTTTGGTTTTATTTTGTTTGGTTAATGGGCCCGAGCGAAAATGGACTCTTACAATCATTATCATCTAAGTTTTGCAAATATATTGTACAGCCCTATATATATATCCTTTTGTATTTTTCAAACACTCCTCTATTTGTATTTTTGAACAAATATGTTGACTATCTTGGTCGAATTAATTGTTCTATTATAATGGACTTATCATTTGAGGATTATCAATATTAGGAATAATACTAATAAATTTAATAATTCTTAATAATATATAATCCAAAAACTAAAACACTAGCTTACTACATGACAACAATAATTACATACAACATATTGAAGAATATTTTTTAATAACACTAACAACATAATCTTGGAAAAAAAACTCATACAATAAATTGAGTTCTACTAAAGAGTGATTTAAAAGGTTTTAAGTGTTTTGTTCGATTTAGGGTTTGAATGTGTGAAAGGATATGATAAAAATAGAAAAAGTGATTTATAGGGTTTTAGAGAAGTTGGACGAGCAAAATTTGAAGCATGTTCTTACAATTGATAGGTATCAAGTAGAGGTGTCTATGGGTTAAGTTGAAGCTTGGTTTTAAAAAAAAATTTCAAGCCCAATGCAAAATTTTCATATTATTGTTTAAAAATTAAATATTATTCTATATTTATATATTTTTATAATTAAATTTAAATAATATTTTAAATTACTTAATTTAAATTCAAGTTTACCTAAAGACAGAATTTTGCCCAAGTGGGGCCGAGTGAAGTAGGCTACTTTGTCTATGGACAGGTTTAATGTCAGATCTAAGGTCAGTAAAAGTACCATCAAGACATTTGTATTTGGAGTCAAATTATATTTTACCCCTTATACTAAAAAATGGGTAAATTAACTACTGTACGTAAAAAAAAGTGCAAATTGGCCATCTATTTGTTCTTTTAAGTGATGATTTAGTTTTTTTTTCAATTTTTTTTAAGTGACGTGAAATTAATGGATGAGTAATATTAGGTAAAAGTATCACGAAGGTCCTATGCTAAGAGTCGAATTGCATTTTGTCCTCTCTACTAAAAAAATAGGCAAACTAATACATGTATACTAAATCAAATGGCAAACTAATCATTTTGCTAAAGTTTCCATCTATTTCTATTGTTAAGTGTTGATGTGGCTGATAGAGAAACTAGATATGACAAAATACCATGTTAATAAATATTTTAAATTATAAAAACCCAAAAAACAAATAACCTTTTAATAATTATTTAAAAAAATCACATCCAATATGAATCTAAAAAAATAATAGGAAATTATTTATAGAAATATTGAACTTACTAAAAATTATTAAAAACATCCATAATGAACTTGAACAAATGATTGTTCATGTTCAAATAAACATGGATAACCTATTGTCCAAATTGATTCTAGAGTGGTTTTTTAAATATTATTAAATAATTATACAAATTTATTTCAGAATTATAAATAATTTTTAAATTTTTAAAAATTAATAATTAAAATATTATGAAAGGTTAAAAATAAAATAATTGAAATTTATTAAACATATATATTTTTTTGGTTTTATTATGTGTCAAAATATGGAGTTGCTACATGTTACTATATTATTCATCCTCAATGCCATGTAAATATATTTTAATCCTATATCTAAAATGGATACCAATTTGAGTTACTGTTTGTAAGTTTAAATACTAATCAAATCTTAAAATCTTCAAAGTTTAAGCACTAATTAAATATGAAGTAAATATAAATCGTGAAATTAATGTACTTTGTATATATTATTAATTTTAATATACTTACCCTTTAAATTATAGGCTTTTGGGCTAAGTATTACAATAAAAAAACTTGGTTGGGGTAGTGGGTTTTGCAAGGCATTGGTGGAGAGTGATGGTTTGGCAGTAGCTAGAATGGTGAATGGGGAAAATAACCGTGGGCAATAATTTGGCTTTAATGAGGAACATAAAGGAACTGAGTAGACAATGACAGACGCAAATTCAACATGTTTTTCGTGAAGCTAACAATGCAGCTGACATTTCGGGCGAACCAGTCATTAACAAAGCTCCGTGATTACGCATCCATGCAACAACCATCTTTAAGGGCTAGGAAAAATCTTAATAGGAGATGTTACACCGTGTTTTTTTACTTAAAAATAAAAATAAAAAGTATTATAAAGATAGAAATGGGTAAAAGTAAAGTAACACATTGATTTTTTACTCTAAAAAAAAGTAAAAGTAGGTAAAAGTATTATAAGAATATTTTTATTAAAAAAATAGAAGTGAGCAATAGAAATTATTTTTATATTAAGAGTTGAATTGTATTTTATCTTCTCTACAAATAAAATGAACAAATTAGCCCTTTTACATTAGATTAAAGAGCAAATTGATCATTTTTGTTAAAATTTTATCCATTTGCACTGTTGAAAATTAGCTTGGTTGATGGAATAACTAGATAATAACATGTGATGTGTCACATGTGCCTTATATTAACATACATGGACCAATTTTTAACAATAGAAATAGATGAACTTTAAAACAGGGGTACAAAGACTAATTTTTAAATTGGAGTAGAAAGAATAAAATACAATCTGAGATACTGCTCCTTTCATTGGTCTTTGGGTGAATATATTTATTGAGTGAGATGATTACGCGAACTCAGAATCATTTAAACCTCCCCTAGTTCAAGACATAATAAAATACATGTTTCATTACTATGATTTGCTGCTAAAATATTCAAAATTGTTTTAATATTTAAACATTTATGAATCTCCTAAAATCCTCAAAATACATTAAAAAAAATTAAAAAATTCAACATACCTTAGTACATTTGATATTCCAAATTTGTTTTGGAATAGAGAAATTGCAAAATAACAACAGCAAGGTAACAAAAGAGTGGCGGTGGTAATGAAAAAAGAAGAAGACAAAAACAAAAGAACGGTTGTGTGTGTGGGGGGGAGGGGATCAAAGATGGTAAGCTAACTCACTTTTGAACTGTTTGTTGGTCAAACTCCATCCCAAAGTCAAGATTTTAGTTAACATTGGTTGATTACCTTATCCAAGGTGTAATGTTTTAACACTAATTTAACATTGAAGGCAAGTAGTTTAATTATTGGTCACCAAACATAATTTAATTCAGATCCATTATTCCAAACGCAATAAAAAACCCCCAAATTTTTTTTATCTTATTTATTATCGGTAAATTTAAGATTTAGATTAGTAGAAGAAAAATTAATTCTTACGTCAACTCCCAATAGACTCGCATTAGCAATCCACAAATCCCAAAATTTTCCCACGCTTTCTCTCTTTCTTGAGAACAAAGAAAAAAAAAACATGAGGGTACAGCAGAGGCCGATCCGCGCGCTGTCGATGTGGGTGAGACGACAGCCGCCGAAGGTGAAGGCTTTTTTGGGGGTAGTATCGGGGATGGCAGCGCTTGTTCTTCTTCGATTCATCGTACACGACCATGACAATCTCTTCGTCGCCGCCGAGGCTGTCCACTCCATCGGAATCTCTGTCCTTATCTATAAGCTTATTAAGGAGAAGACTTGTGCTGGTAATTACGAATAAAGCTTGAATCTTTTTGATAAAAGAATTCTAGATTTGTTATTAGAATTGTTTTTGATTAATTTGTAGCTTAAACTTAATACATGGATGCTTTTACCCTAATTTAGTAATTTAAGAAACTCATGAAGGGTAATGATTAATTTGCAAAATTTTAAAGGTTTGGGTTTGGTCTTGTGGCAGGCTTTGATGAGAAATTATTTTATTTTCGATGCCTAGAATTATTTATATATATTTGGGGTGTTAATAATCATTATGGGGTATCATATCAATTTACATTTAAGGGTTTTTTCTTGATGCAAAGTGAAACCATTTTTCAAACCATTTTTCTTTTGCTAGTTTAAGGAAGTTACATCATCAATATTTTGGATAAGCCTCTTATGCTTCATTTGGTAGCAATAAACTAATTTCACTTGGTAATTTTTAGTCGCTCATATGACTTCTTTTGTTTTAAGAAAAGGGGAGGAGAGTTTTTAACTTATTTTGAAGATATCTTTTTTTACTAAGTTTTACTTCTCCTTTTAATTTCAAGTTTAAATTTGTACTAATTATTCTTTATGTTATGACAAAATGTTTTTCTACTCGTGTAATAATAAACCTTTCTCTTGTGTTAATACACTAAATAACACATCTATGACAATCCTGGTATGCTTAATACTTTTTGGTTGTCAAAATGCTGTATGCCTATTAGTCTTGGCCAACTGTTTACACGACATAAATGATTGAATTAGGTAACCCTAGATTATTGGTTAAGCATGCAAAGAAAGTCTTTGTCTGAAAAAATATTGATTTTACTCATTCAATAAAAAATTTTGAATGGTTGCAGGGCTATCGCTCAAATCCCAAGAACTAACAGCTATTTTTTTAGCTGTTAGGCTGTATTGTAGCTTTGTCATGGAATATGATATACATACCCTACTTGATTTAGCCACATTGGCAACAACTTTATGGGTTATTTATATGATCCGTTTCAAACTAAAGTCCAGCTACATGGAAGACAAGGACAACTTTGCTTTATATTATGTTGTGAGTTTTCATCAGTCATATGAACTTTTATTTACTTGCAATTATGTGTATGCAGCCCTGTTCTACATATTGTTGAGTTTAGAAATGATCCATTTATCCTGTTTTTCGTGTTTTCCTAGTCAATAGATGGCTATGTTTTGCAGTAGAGCCAACGCTCTCTATCATCTGAGGTGTATGTAATCTTGAAAGTGCTTGGTATGCTTACAGAAGCAAATTGCTAATTATTTTCTCCTATCTAGGATGGTAGTTTTCAGGGATTTCCTGTTGGTTTGGAGATCTGCATATTCTTAAAAAATATAAAATTTTATTTCTTTTCAATCCCTGTTTCTTAAATAAGACATCTGCGTTTATTTGAGATGCTTTGTTCACTTTTCCTTTTTCACGTGTTGCTCTTTAGATCAGTGCTGGTCTTCTGTCTATTGAGTTCTCATTTGTCTTCAGTTGTTCTTAGTGCTGTTTGTTTCAAATTCCAATGTGAAAGTCACCTTGTACCTCATCCTTCTTGTTTTGATTTAATAAATACTGTTATGTAACCAATTGAAGAAAATTATTAGCTTGTTCTTGTTGCAACGCATGGACATACATATTATTTGCACAATTGTCTTCTTTGTTGCTCAAGTGGATTTTCTGAGCACATTCTTGAAGTCATAACCTGACTTTTGAGTTTGAATGCAGCTTGTCCCATGTGCTGCACTGGCCCTATGTATTCACCCCTCTACTTCTCATAATCTAGTGAACCGGATTTTCTGGGCATTCTGTGTATATCTAGAAGCTGTTTCAGTTCTACCCCAGCTGCGAGTGATGCAGAATACCAAGGTATAAATTACTTAATGATAGATAAACATTTAGATGGTTTATTTATAAGATTACCATCTCTAACTCATCTTCGTGCTTACAGATTGTTGAGCCTTTCACAGCTCATTATGTATTTGCACTGGGTGTTGCAAGGTTCCTCAGCTGTGCTCACTGGGTTCTCCAGGTTTGATCTTGTGACTTGAATGTGATTGGTTTTGGTTATCTTTTTATTAATGTTTAGCAATTTTGAAATTGAGGCCTAGTTGGAGCATTAAATGGATGCTAGTCTGTGGTTAAATTTTGTCTGCTTTAGAAATAATAGACAACTTGAGTCTGCTTGATGAATGATCCTGAAGGTCGAATTGATTGCATATTGCCTAGATGAGTCTGGTTCTAGATGCTCATATATGTCATTTCAGTTAGCTGCATTTTATGTCAACATAAGTAATTCTGCATGGAGGGGAAACCTCTGTATGATGCTGATTGGAGAAGTGTCATTGTAAATTATTGTGAGGGCAATTGCATTCAGATATTAATTCGTTCCTACTGCTTTCAACAGGTTTTAGACAGTCGAGGACACTTGCTGGTAGCCCTGGGTTACGGATTGTGGCCCTCCATGGTTCTTATTTCGGAAATTGTCCAAACTTTCATTTTAGCAGACTTCTGTTACTATTATATTAAGAGGTTGGTTACAAATACATTATAATGTGTGGTATACAAGTATAATAACTAATACTATAGTCTACCGAAACATTGTTAATGTTTACTTATATAATCATTTATATTTTGCAGTGTCTTTGGAGGGCAGCTTGTTCTCCGTCTTCCCTCCGGAGTAGTATAAGTGAAGATTCTGTTTTGCTTTGGTTGATGAGCTTGTTTGCCGAAAAAAGTATTACTCGGTTAAAAATGTGACTCGGCATCCTAGTTCAAGTTCTGGTTTTTGCTCTCGACATGTTTCTTATGACTGGAAATTAGCGGATTGTTTGTAAATTTCGGGGTGCAGAAACTTTGGGTGGATATATATTGAATACATTTCGTAGATGGATTAATTTTTTATGTCAAATGCTAATCTTTTGCTTATATGAAGTTAATTATTGTAGACTATTCCTACATGTGATGATATGCATTGGCTCTCAGCTAGCGTACAATTTTTAATTTGAAGTAATAATCTAACAGGTCTGGATGGAAATGAATAGGAGTTCTAGCTTACAGGTCCAAAATATACTTTGACAGAAACTGGCTTTAGATGATTATCACCCTTTCATATTTTGGAGACATTGAGAATTCACTTTCCCACCTGTTTACAAGATTGCATGTAAAAAGATCAGTTTGGCTGAAGCTTTTAGAGAATCAAATGACAGAATACAAGAAATAATAATCATATAGATTTAGAGTATTCAGTTTCGTAGATTCTTTATGAAACATGAAATGCATAAGGTCTCCTTTTGCATGCATGGTAATTGATTTTCACTATGATTATATAATAGAAGATCCAACTTCTTTGAAATTGTATGACATTATTCTTATACTGTCAGGTTTCTTGCAAGAATACCCTCGAAGGTAACCCCTGGTCCAAAAGCTAAAATCAAGCCCCATTCACTCTCTTCTTCTTGGCTCTCTTTCTTCTGCTGCTTCTTCTTCTTCTTCAAGATCTCTTCTATCATGTATTCCAACACATACACAATTGTGTTACTGCTAGCATTTCCATAATCCATCAACGCTCTTCTACTGGCACTTAGTTTCTCTGGAAACAAATCTAGTCGTTTTTCTATTCTGTTCAAGATTGCAGGTCCACCAGGATGAACAGCCCAGAACATCTTGTTGTAGTCCTTGTCAGTCAATCCAACGGTTGCCATCAACTTCTCACAGAAACTTTCGACGTTATCTTCAATTATCTGAGGAAGCTCCCTTGCAAGCTTGAAACTAATCCCCTCTTCTGTAAGTTTCCCATCAATCGTCTTCTCAGTATCAGGCAAGAAATTCTGGATTGCAGTGTGAAGCTCAAAGAGAGGTCTCTCAATGCTCAAAACTGGATCAGAGCCAATGATCATAGCTCCAGCACCATCGCCAAAAAGAGCTGCACCAACAAGGTCATATGGTCTATCTGCACTTGGAGGTTTGAAACCAATAATCGTAGTTTCAGAAGTAGCTAGTAAGATCCGACTTCCAGGATTGTTTTCGGCAATGTCTTTTGCTACACGAAGGCCAGCTGCACCCCCAGAGCAGCCCATGAAATAGAGCATCACACGTTGCGTCTCAGGGCTGAGTCCAAGTCCTTTGGCCAAGTAAAGGTCACCACCAGGCAGCCGAGCTTCACTCGAGGAAACATAGACTAAGTGGGTTAAGTCTGATATAGGCCTGCCCCATTTTTTGATACAAACTCGTGAGGCTTCAACAGCCATTTCCGTGACAGCATCGTTACAGATATCCAATCGTTGCTTCACAGTGGGGAGTCCTTCAATGGCAAGCTCTGGATACTGCTTCAGGATTTCTTCTGACATTACTACATACCTTGTTTTAACAGTAGTTGTCTTGCCTGCCAAGAGTCAAAATGAAGGAAAATATGTTAAATAACTGTTGTTTTAAGTTGAGACTGAAAAAAGGAAGAAGGGAGAGGGGAGACTAGCAATATAGCAAGCAAAATGAATCAGAGGTGGAAGTTGATAGTGTTACAGAGTCGGCTTAGCTTCTTCCTGAGATCTGGGTCATCGCAGTTGGTGTTCTTAAAATACCCATCAACCAGAAACTCTTGCATGACAAGCTGGTGAGGGAAAGCCTTGCCCAGAGCCAGAATTGTGGCTTTCCCAGGGTTCACCATCTTTGCGAAACCTTCTTTTGGTTCCTCTTCACTCCCCATATTTTCTTCCCTGAAACGTTACTGAATTTACTCCCTCGGGAGGTTGTATAGGAACTGTTTTACCTGCAAAGGAGTGTTGATGGTATGCTACTCTCTCTATATATTTATATATATATTTTCGGTGCTTCTGCAAGCACAATTTTTTAGAGCAAGCTTAAAGGGAGTTGTGGATTATTCATTCCTATTAAGAAAAATGAGAAAGGCGTCATTATTATTATATTGAGAAAGAGTCGTTGAGAAGTAAGAACTTCATGCAGTTCATTTTAACAAGCGTTGGTTGGGGTTTGGTTCGAGGTTTAAATCTGCATTTTACTGTATTGATAGCATGGTAGGATATGTCAATTGCAATGTAAATATGTACCCAAAGTCCTTCATTTATTTGGTGGAGTTTTGCTGATAAAGGAAAACAAACCTGCCGGGCTTGAATCATTTGCCAAGATATTCTACTATCTACTCCAATGCATTTACAGTGTTAATTTCAAAGAATGCCTATGAGGAAAAGAAAAATAAAATAACAAAATGCAGTGATGATAGGATTTAGTTCGTCTCCCCCACATTACTGCATGTAGATTTGATCGTCACCCCCCGGGTACCGTTACCTTATATCAAACATATTCTCCGTCAGCCTTGACTTGAGTTCAAGTTTCATCTTTTTTCTTTTTAATTAAGGATTCGTGTTGGATTCAAAACTAAAAACACAAAAGCTAAGCATACAAATGAAGAACTTTAAGCTGAAATCTTCACCTTTCAATGAATTATAAGGATTGTTGTAAAGGTTTCCTTTTTTTTTTTTTTTTAATAAAGGATTCGTCTTTGTAACTATACTACCCCCCAAAAAAATGCCTTACAATGAATTTATGGGAAAAAATAACAAAAATTCCCACCAAGTTATGATTTGGTGAGCAAACATTTACAGAGATTTTATTTATCCATATCAAGTAAATAATCTCTTGAAAGCCAGATAGATGCAAAGAAGAAAAACTGGGTTAGTAGGTTTCAAGCTGGAGCTGACATTTGGTAGCATGGGGAAAGTGTCTGGAAGAGGCATTTGACAGTCTTCACCATTGAAATATATTCTTCGAGGTAGCGCCCATCCGTTTCTAAGTGTAAAGGAATTAAAATCCTTCCTTAGTAAAATCTGTGTGGATACTGCACCCACTTTATCTTCTTCAGCATTGAGTAGCTCGTCATTATAGTACTCAATCCCCCAAAATAGAGCAACCTCATCTGCAAGAGTTCTTCTTAGAAACAGATATAAAAAAAGTAGGAAAAATCCATCGTAATGACCAGGATTCGGACACCTCCTCAGGGCAAATGGACTCTCTTAATGGAGAGTCTTTGGTTCTAACTGAGGGACGAAGGCTTGAGGGTCTTGTGAGTGCCCAAAGAGGACTTTGAATGTAGCCTACAAGGGATGATTGCCAAAATCCCGGCACGTGAGGTGAAGCGGGAGATATGTCTGAATCCTGGCCATTGGAACAGTATTGTAAACTGAAAGTACCTGAAAATCCAAAAGAGGGAAGCATTGTACTGTTAAAGCTATATGCAGTTGTACTCTGGCTGAAACCAGGATGCTGAATTAGCACATTCCAGTTTGAATAGTTTCTTTCATAATTGTAGTTTGAGATGGTCAGCTTCACTTTCCAATGTGTAACGTAGTTTGTCATTATATGCCAATGAATTCGAACTGGGCACATATGGTCAGTGCACTGAACTATATCATTATTATCAAATGAACCGGATTCTGGTGCACTATAACCTTCTCTGGCATTGCATGAAGAAACAAAAGATGAGTGACGTTAAAGCTTGGACAATATAGCTAGGAAATAGAGGTATTTAGGTTTTGAATTACAAAATGAAGACAATTGTAACCCACCTTATGCATGAAGCTGTGTTTTTATCTGCTTCTCTGCATCCACAGCTGCAAGTAGGGCATGATGTGATCTTTGGATTGTAAAATGTGGAGAGTGAAACACAGCATACAGGTGCTTGATTGGCAATAAAGCTGGAATAAGTGCATGTTGATTTCCATGTTCCTGGTGAACACATGGCTTTCATTTCACAATATTTCTTTACCTCTAAATCTCATGGAGAGCTTTTCAGTATATAGTGAATACAATGTTGAATAAGGAAGGTAAATTGAATACTTACTATAAGCTTGGAGTTGTCTTTTACCCCCATTATCAGAATAAACTGTGGGATCAGTGTCCTCAATTAAGTCACAAGTATAACCAGGGCCTGGGGCCATTAAAGTAAGATTGATTGGTGCCTGCACATTCGGATTCGCCCCTAAGTTTCCGATCGTCATTTCGAAGGATGAGAATGACTTAGAAGGATTGATAGCCCAAGCAGCAACAAGACCACCATGACAACAACCATCTGGCCTGTTTTCTGATAACGCATCCGGCATAAGATCAGCAATGACAGGGCTTTTCTCGCAAGAGTGCGGCGGTGTTTGGAACTTGAACGATGAACAGTTCCCTTGTTTAGTAGCAAAAGCACCTGCCATAGACAAGATGGTTTCATTCTTGGCCCATGTCCAACCCAATTTCCAACCAGGTTTATCAACATGGCGATATTGATAATAATTTTGAATTGTTACCCTTGCCTGCAAACCAGAACATCCCGAGTAATCACATAGTGAATGAGTGAAATGAAACCCTGCAGTGATTATGAATGATATACAAACCACATAGCCTTCTGGTATCCATTGATTAATGTCAAAAGTAACTGTAATGTTGCCATTGGGATCCAAAGGATCATAGCAATCTGCAAGCCAGTAAGAAATGCAAACAATATATCATTAACATTAATTGGTAGTTTCATTTATTAAAAAGTATAAGAAACAAAGAATGAGAACTGCTTGATGCCTGATAAAGTGCAAACAGTGATTAACGATATCAACATCAAAGCAAGTGACCTTTCAAGAGAAAGAAACAGCCCCATTTTTTTTTGGGAAACAAATAGCAAAGTTGAGATATGGGGTTTAGATATTAAGTTAAAAATTTGTGACGAAGTATGTATTGTGATGTTAGTTACTAACAAGGTAGAAATGGTGTGATTTCATCTGGTTAAAACCCAAATCCTCACCATTTTAACAATGCTGGGGTTTGGACAAACTAGAATCATTGGAGAAATCAGAAATGGATATTAAAAGACAAATCCCAGATAGCCAATTAGAAGATTCCTTGAAGGCCGGAAGCATATTAAAGCAAAATAGAAAGTCCTTTCGGTTTTGGAATGACATTGTTCGTCCTTTGCGACATCAACTGTTGAAAACCAGTTAAAGATAAGAAATCATCACTTAGCAACAAAATCATCATATTTGAAACTATCATTGACTTGGAAAACATGTAATTGTTGTAACTACGAACAAAGGTTACTGAATATATACGGTTGACAACCCGACCACTCTGAAGCTCTAATGTCTTTTTGTACATGTTGCGAGATTATTGAATAATGAGTAAGACTATTGAATGTAAGTAATTATTTATGAAATTTATCAAATGGCAAATTGGTGAAAGAAATAATCAAAAGTAAATTTAGTTAACTAATTAAGTAAAATTACTAAGTATGCAAAAACAAAAGAAAGTGTTAACAAAGAATAATAAGCAGCAAATCACAAGATTAATTACTATGACACAAAGGAGCTAGATTAATTACTTTTGCTTAACTTAAAATTATTAAAAACAATGTTAATGATGTTACGGGAAATCAGTGACAATTTGGCTATTTACTAACCAGTCGATACTTCTTAACCTTTTTAAGTCTCTTTAGCATACTTTTATGTTCAATTAACTTCAAAGTTTCATAAGCAGACATCATATTTAGGGGTTCTGCAAGGTAACAATATTGTTGAATATCATTACTAATTCAATCATTAAGAGATCAAACATGCACCATTCAAATATTGCATCTACTAATTACCATCTTATTTGGATTAAATAACTAGTTCATATGTTTCCCTACATTAATTATGCATGAGTAAGCATGTTCATGATTTTATTTGAATGAATAAACAACCAAGCACATAACAGCATCAATAGAGTATTAATAACATAAGCTAAGGGATTGCAATCAATCTAGCATCAATAGAATTAAGTCATTAACATTATGTTGAAAGCAAAAGAGTAAATGATAATCATGTTTATCAACTTTGAACAAAGTAAAAAATTAAAGGGAAATAAACTAGAAGTCGATTCCAAAAAAATAAACCTCTAAAATTGCTCTCTCAAACTCATGTGTTGCTCTCTCTAATGTGGTGTGAGTCAATGATAGATGAATGAATGATTGAGAGCTAGTGCCCCCTTTTATAATAGTGAAATCCCCTTGAGTCTTACTATTTTTAGCATGATCATCCCTTGAATTTCTCCATGTAGGTGGCTGACCCTTGATTTGTGGAAGAGGAGTGGACGACATGCTTGCTAAGGTGAGGGAGTTGCTTGAAATGTGGAGGGAGGTGGATGGTCACCTTGATTTGTGGAGAGGGAGATCCTTGATTTTCTCCATGCTGATTTGGTTGTTGGTTTAGGTGATTACCAAGTCACATGGATAGTTTTGGTACCTCAAGTGGACGGTTTGGGCTCCTTCCTCCTTTAGTAGACTGTCCAGATTTGTTAACCCACTTTAGAGTTGAGTCAAGAGGAGTTTTGAGGTCCATTAAGCATATTTGTGGTGTCCAAAGATGACACCACATCAGTTCAATCTCATAGGGCTTTTGTTGCAAAGATGTTGCAGCACTAAGCATCCATAAGTGAGTTTCAAGTCTATATTTCCTTCCAGTGCACCAACTATCTTCAAAACTGCAAAAATCACGTGTTTAGCATATAAAGTGATCAAGATAACAAATTTACCTTAACATTATCCAATAGGAAAAAATTATAATAAAAATTACGAAATTTGTTATCAACCACTCAAAATTTGCATGAATTATTAGTCTAAAAATACTGAAGATAACTCTATATTCCAAAGTTATTAGTACATGCTTTGAACTTTGAGGCATTGATTTCATCAATTTAATACTTTATAACTGTTGACATAGTGTACAACAAGAAGGAGTGAAGGGAGGAATAGGTGGTGGTGCTGAGGAGGCCGATTCACCTTAAGGGGTGGAAAGTCAGAAAGGAATAAAAAGATAGACTGATTGCTAGGATAGAAGATGATTATGCAGAGTAACCTTAAAGGCTCAAGAGTCGATCCTTTCTTCATCGTCAGAGGGTATTTTTAGGGGAGGTCCTCATGTTCGCTAGCATGACATGACATGACATATTGTTATGAGGAAGGTTGTCATCATGCAATACATGCCCATTTTGTTATGCCTTCGGTCAATACGAGGTTTTTTGTTATGTTTAGATGGGTCCCTATTGCCTCGAGTGTGTGTTTACACTTGAGGAGTGTTCACACCTAAAAAGCGGGTGCCTGTGTCGTAGGTTGTGTATCAAAGCCCATGACCATTACGTGCAGAACGTCCCATGGAGGTCAACTGATTAGATGGGGCTCATTTGACCCATTTGAACTGGCCCGACTCATGAAACATATGAAGAAGCCCATTTACTTGAAACCTTAGTACCCCAGTGAATCACTCCAGTAAAAATAGAGTTACCAGGGTAATTTATGTAAATCCTAAGGGATAAAGATGTATAGAGTTTAAATCCCTTAGGACTCCCATCTTGTAGATAGGCACAAATCTTGACCGTTGATGTAGCTCAATTTGTACTGTTGAATTTGGGGGAACTCAACTATAAATATAGGTCTTCCCCCTCATTTGTATTCACTCAGTTTTAATCCTTCAAAGTAATAGAATACTTTTGAGAGCATTTACTAAAACACTTGGTGTACGCTATTTATTTGTGGCTTTTTGATCATTCATATCTTCTTTTGTCTTTTGAGTTTGCTTCCGCTTTGCTTCGATGCCTTAGAGAATTTCTACAAAAAATCTCATTTTCCGAGAGTAGGCTGACTTAGGCAAGATTTGAACCCAAGAAATCGCCTAAGGTTAAGCAATTTTCCAGACTAAAGTTCTAGTCCCATGACAGTTGGTAACCGAGCCAGTGTTCAAGTGTTTGAAGGCACCGATTGAGATGACGAAAGGAGGAGACGAGAAAAATGTCTGATAGCATATTTATTTTGCATATTTTACTTGTTCAAATCAATTAATTCTTGAAATAATTCCTGCTAAATTAGTGATTTTATGTTTAAATTTTGTCAAAAATGAAATTCGGATGCTTTAATTCTAAAACAAGGAGAAAATGATTAAATAAGAGTGCGAGCAATAAAAGAGGGGCCGAATCAAAAATTTGGAGACATTTATGGGTTGATCAGATTTTTACTTTGTAAAAGTCATATTTAGAAAAGAAAATCTGATATTTTATTTCATGTAATTAGTTGTTAGGTGGGTTAGGCTAATTTTAGCATATGATTTTTATATAAATAGGGTGTGCGGTGGCCTTCGAAAAACACACTTGGATAGATTGGAAATTGAATGAAATTATCTTTATTCCTTTCAATTTCATACGTCTATAACCTTTTTTCTTTTGAATAAGCACACTGCCCTTTTCGTTTCAAATTTCTTTCCTTTTATAAATTTGTATAATTACTTTCAAAGTCCCTTCCCTTTCCATCTTCATTCATCTCCATTAAATCCACTTCCATAAACCAACTAAGCATGAACAATTTCATGCTTAGCTAAACTTCTAACTTAGCTTTAGGCCTGTATTCTTTCCAGTCAAGAATCGTGTGAAATGAATCCGCACTAAAAATCTTTCATAATGGTATTCACCATCTCTTTGGAATATGGGATAGCACAAATTCATCCCTTAAAGTCGATTCAATTTTAATTCAAAAGGTGCGGAATGGGTTGGAGTAGTTTTGGCGTACAGTTGGGAAGTCGAGTCGGCCGTGCTGAATTTGAATTCCCACGAAAAAATCGGCGTATCCTGGCTGGGCCATACTAGTGGGATTTTCATCAATGGAGATAGTGATCGAATTTAAACGTCTCGTGCGGTTGAGGTTGTTGATCCGAGTTGGGTTCTTCAGAATGCAAGGTTGTTGGGGTCTTGAATTGCAAATGCGTGTATCACGGTTAGACAAACTGTAAGGGTTAATTTGCAGGTTTTACTGGAATCAACTACAAAAGGAAGAATTTGTGGTTAGGACATTCTTGACCGCTATATCCAACTCATGGTTTGGAAGAGAAAATCTATTTTCGAGGATCGATTCGAAAACTGGAATTCATTGAGTCTAAGGCTAAGGCTTTATATTTCTGTTTACAAAATTTAAATCCACTTTCTTATTTTGTTTTATTTTCAATTAATATAATTGTTTGTTTATGCTATCTCACTTATTTAATTTCTAAACATTTTCAACTCCCCTAATTTATTTTATTTATTTATTTTTCAGCAAGTTCATTTTGAGTCATGGGCGCGACCATTGCCATGACAGAAATCCTATTCACAAGAAAAAGAGTGAAATTAGATAACAATAACCAATCCCTATGGATTCGACACTACTACTTTTTACTACATTTTAGAGTTATTTTATCATAGGAATTTTTATTTCGTGGTTTCGACGCCCATCAATGTCCTGATGGAGACCCATGGGAGGTCCAGGAAAAAAATAGCAGATCAAGAGATATGTTGTCGACTTATACAATTACAAACAAAACAAGAGCATAAAACATCACTGCAATCATCTTTTGATATAAAAATTCTAAACAATTGACTTCCCAAATACGTTTTAGATCTTAGGGGGCAAGGGCAACACTTGCATTCGAGAGACTACTTTGACATAAAAATAATTCCTTCCTCCATGTAATTTATTGCATAATTGCTCGCATATGTTTAGTAAGAAATTTTCTATCCAATTATAAAATGTCACTAGTCAAGTGAAAATTATTATGGGTCAAACCGAAATTACCATAGATGACATTATTATTTTTCTCTAATTAATTTAAATTAATTTAAAGATAAATAATAAAAATAATATTATCGCTAATTAAAATAAAATAATTAAGTAATAATTAATTAAATTATTAAGAGATAAATAAAAAAAAGTTTAATTCTTGTAGAACATTTAATGGGGGAATTAAAATTTACAACTAACTCTTTTTATTTAAGTGACTATCACTATAAAAAGGTGTCATTTCCAAACCAGTAAATACATTCACAAGTTCAAGAAGTCTAGAAATTTTTCGAAAAAAAATCAAATAACTTGAAAAAATTTTAAAGAATGCTGCATCAATTTTAAAGAAAAAACCACCTTTCAATCCAATTCAATTTAATAAAGGAAGTTAAAAGACTTTTATGAAGAAAGGTGCCTTTTGATTCGATTCAACTGAAGAAAGGAGGTCAAAACCCATTATAAGAGCAAGTCACTACAACACTTGGAGCAAACTCACCCATCCAAGATCAAGTCTATATGATCCTTGAATCCAAACTATTTCTAAACTCATTTTCAAGATCAAGTCTTAACCACCCATGAGGTGGACATCATTGGTTCAAGATCAAGTCTTACGACCCTTGAAACAAATCGTATCTTTCCAAAATCAAGTCTATACATCGAAACCCAATCAGAGAGAAGAACCAAAGAATTTTTTTTGTATTTAAGAAAGTCTAGAGACTGTAACCTCTTCAAAGCTATCAATAAATTTGACTCCAAACTTTTCAAGTTAATTTTTGACTCCAAATTTTTATGTACAATTTTTTGGCATTTGTAGAGGAGAGCAATTTTGAACCCATCAAAATTAATCACCTGCCATTATTGTTTATCTCAAATTAAATTAAATTAATAAAGAGATAAATCAAGAAATTAAATTCTTTAAGAACTTGTTACAAAAATATTATATTATTTAATGATTATTTTATCTCTAATTAATTAAATTAATATTACATAAAAAAAAAAGAGTTTAATCATTGTAGAATACTTAAATGAAGAAGTTAAATTTTACAAGTACTCTATTTTATTCAAGTGACTAACATTATAAAAGGGGTTACGTTCAAGCCATTAAAAACACATTAACAAGTTCAAAAAGTCCATAAATTCTCTAAAGAAACTAAAAAACTTGAAGAAATTTTGAAGAATGACACATTAATTTTGTAGAAAAGCTATCTTTCGATCTAGTTCAACTAAGGAGAGGAAGGCAAAAGACGTTTTTACAGAAAGTTGCCTTCCGATCCAGTTCAACTGAAGAAAGGAGATCAAAACTCGTTTCAAGAGCAAGTCACCATGATACTTGAAGTGGATTCAATCGTCCAAGATTAAGTCCCAAAAATCTTTGAATCCAGACTCTTTCCAAACTCATTTTCAAGATCAAGTCTCAACAACCCTCGAAGTGGACATCATTAATTCAAGATCAAGTCTCAAAGACCCTTAAATACAATCAAAGAAAATTCTTAAACAAGCATATCACCAAACCCAATTTCAAGAGCAAGTTACCATGGCATTTGAAGCAAACCACATCCTTCTAAGATCAAGTCTAGACGACCCCTCAAATTGAAGCTCCATCAAAGAAAAGAATCAAAGGATTTTTTCTTTGCAAAGAAATCCATAGATTGAAAATATATTTTCAAAATTGATAAATAAAATTTGAATTCAAATTTTTAAGTTAATATTTGACTCAAAACTTGTCTATACAAATTTCTGGCACGTCTGGTTGGACGATCTCTACCTTTCATCTTTTCTCTCGGAAAGTCAAAGTTCAAAGTTGCAATGGCCTCATAGAATATCATTATCATTAGCAAACTAATTCGTAAGCCTACTTAAGCTAACCTTGCAGCCTGTTTGACTTCATTGTTAATCACCAATGTCTTTAGTAATCTCTATAGCAACAGGCAAAAAATGAACCAAATCATGACTTAGAAGAAGTTTCTACTTATGGCTTAAGTGTAGCTCATCAATTATCATTCAAAGAGAAAGATAGTTAATCAAGTGTGGCAATATCACTCCAATATCTCCCTCAAAATAAAATTCTAGAGTGATGAATGTCATGATAGCTAGCGTCACATCCTTGGAAGAATAAATGGCATCTCTAGCAAAAATGACGGAGTGTCTTACTAAAAGCATCAAATGAATGGATGACCAAATCGCCTTTATGATGACTCAAATTGAACATATAAGTAGAAGCAACCAAACTTCTGCCAACAAAACTCAACATCAAACTCTATAAGAAGGTGAAATCAAAGCTGCTAAAGGACTTCAAAGTGTTTATTTAGATAAACTCAAGGAGCTCATCAGAGATCAAGTTGAAAGTGTTACTACGCCTTCAAATACATATTCAAATCCATACACTAAGAGGATTGATCATTTGAAGATCCAACAGTTAAATAGTAAAGGAAATCCACGTCAAAATGTCGCTTAATTAGTGGAAACCTATAATAGCACCTAACTGATGTAGATCTCATGGTGAATTAGTTCATTCAATCACTGAAAGGAAATGCCTTTGATTGGTACACTGATTTTTAGCATAGAATGATTGACAGCTGGGAAGAACTTGAGCGCTAATTTTTCAATTGATTTTGTAAAACTCGTTACATTGTCAGCATAATTGAGCTCACAAGCTCACAACAATGGAAAGACAAGCTAGTTATCGATTACATCCACCATTGGAGTAAATTAAGTCTAAAATATAAAGAGAAATTGTCAAAATCCTCTGCCATCAATGTAACAGTCCGATTTTGACCTTAATCGGAACGGTGGTTTTGGGACCACGAATCCGCGTCAGAAAAATATTTTAATATTATTTTTCATGTTAATTATATATGATTGAGCATGTGTGAAAGTTTCGTAAAATAATTTGCCCGTTTGTGGGATTAATTTAAGAAAAAGGACTAAATTGCATAAGTGGTAAAAGTAGCCTATTTGATTGATTGAGTGGTTAATTGATGTGTTTTTATATAGGGGAGGATCTATGTGGTAAATTACCCATTTTAAATGGGATAGTGGACGGCAATGTATATGTCATAATGCATTTACATGATTATTTTATGTTAAGTTATATTATAATAATAAAATTATATTATAAACTATTAATAAATAAAAGACATAAAATAATAAAGCCATTTTGAGTGTTCATCTTGTTCTTGCCATATACAAAAGAAAAGAAAAAGAAATAAAAGGGGTGTTAAGGTTCGGCTACTTTCCAACTTGATTCAAGGTGAGTTTTAGCTCGGTTTTTGATAATTTTTACGTTTTTGAGATCGTTGCTATGAAATGTACAAGACCCATGCTTTAATTTTTGAGTTTGATGAATATTTTGAGTTGAGCCATTGATGATAGTTTGCTGTTTATGTTGTTTGAGGATGAATTATGATAAATATATGTTAGATTAACAAGTTTTGTCTTTGAATTTTTGATGAAATTGAATATGTTGGACTAAATTGCAAAAATAAATTTTTTGAGGGACTAAAATGTAAAATAAATGAAATGCATGGACTTGTATGAAGACTAGGAATATTCGGCCCTTTGGGTGTTTAGCCAAATTTTGTGTATTTTGTGTTTTGTGCAAATAGGACTAAATTGTAAAAGTGTGAAATAATAGGGAAAAATGGTAATTTGCCCATTTATGTGTTTTAGGACTAAATTGAATAGAAATGTGTTTGAATGAGCTTAATTTGAACATGTTTAGATCAAGAACAAAAGAAAATGGACTTGGATTGGGGAAAGGCGAAGGTAATCGAATAGCCGATTTTTGTCGTCCGACATTATCCGAGGTAAGTCTTTAAGCAAATAATCATTGTAAATTATTTACGTAACTTAGTATATGCTGAAATTTGGAAACATTGTAACTATATTATGAAATAACCGAATTTGACTATGTATAATATTTGATTTGGTTAAGTTATTTGAATGATATATGCTATTTGAATGTTCGTACAATGAGTTCGAAATAAGTAAAAGGTTCGATATATGAAATGATTCGTGTGAGACAACTTAAAGTATTACTATTCAGGCTTTAATCCTAGCAAGCCTTGGGCTGGTGAACTTATCGGGCTTTATGCCTAGCAGGCTTATTGCAGATGAATGAATATCAGACCTCAGGTCTAGCAAGCTTAGTGCCGGTGTGTGATTTAGGCTTATGCCTAGCAGGTTTTATACCGATGATGTAATTTCAACTTATAAGTTATGAGTTTTCTTAATTATGTGATCATTGAGCAAGTAAGTTGATAAAACGAGTTTGTATATATATTCGGCCAAACAGGTACGTGCATATGAGATATTTAATTGAACTTTTATGTTCGGCCAATAGGTAAGCACATATGTGATGTTTATTGAGCAAGAATAAGACAAATGTTCATGTATATTCGGCCTTTTTGTTATGTGGATATAATGATATTGCATTGATATTATATACTTGAATATATGTGATGTTCAATGGACATATGTATATACATTCATATATATATGAAATTAATATGTACAGGGCATTTACTTATTCGGATGTATATGTGAACTTATTGAATTATATGTACATGTATTATGAGTAGATTGTTAAGAGATGATATTTTATATTTTGAACCTTATGCCAAATTGGTAAATTGTATGTTAAAGGTAAGATATTGATAAATGTTACGCTAAGTGAGGTAATGGCATTCGGCCATGATAGACTATTTGTGTTAAGTTATAATTTTAAATGCCATTAAGTGATTGTTTTAAAATGCTTGAGTGTTCAATTGATTTATTATAATTGCTTAAGACTTACTAAGCTAAGTTAGCTTACTCTGTGCGTTTGTTATTTGGTTTTATAGATTTTGGTCAAGCTACAAGCTCAGGGGATCGTCAACAAAGTCATCCACACTATCGACTTATTTTGGTACCTTTAAGCTTGGATTTTGAACTTAAGGCATGTATAGGCTAGACTATGTTTTGAATCCATGAATTTTGTCCTTGTACATATATAGCCATGCAAAAATGGCTAAATTGTGGTACTTTGGTCTTAAATGTATTCGGCCATGGTGCTTGCTCATTATAAAAGTATATTTGATAGTGTAAGTATACTTGTGTTGGTAGTATGGTTGATTATAATGTTATTCATGACATGTTTTTGATTAAGTAATTAGCTCATTTTAGAAATATATCATATAGTACATTATATGTGATGGATATTCATATGACCTGACCTAATTGTTGAGGTAGTTGATGAATGTGGTTTTGATTGTGCATGGCTTATTAATCCATGAATGAAAATTTCATTGTTTGATAGTTGGTCATTTTTATGCGGTTTGAAACAATAGGAGTTACTAAGTCTCATGAAAGAATTGATCATTGTTTTAGTTGGTATAATGTGTAACATTATTAAGGCAAATTGGTTAGCCGAATGTTGTGGTAAGTAAAATAGTGCTATACTAAATTATGGTGTAATGTTTAGGCATATTCTTTGTCTTGTAAATAAAAAAAAAATACTATCAATCACCATTTGTGACCGAAAATGATTGGTGATATTAATGTCAAAGATTTAATAAATTACCAATATAAGATTTTATTGGTCTATTTAGTAAGGGTTGCTCTTGTCGTATGTATCAATGTTGTAATTTATATACTTAGTTTAAGAAATGAAAAATGATTATTTATTAACTAGGAATTTGGAAAATCATGCTTGTAAATTTGTATGTTTTGAACGTTAGGATTATTAAATATAAGTAGTTTAATTTTGATACATGTGAATTGGATTGCTAAGTTGATTAAATGAATGACTAGTATATGTTTGGAACAAGAAGCATGGTTTAAATGATCTATATGACTGTGCCGATCTGTGTTATGTTCAGTAATGACTCGTAACCCTAATTCAGCGACGGGTTCGGGTTAGGGGTGTTACAATCAACATCCATACAAGGCATGAATTGGGACTTGCCCTACATTTTACAAGGCATCAATTCGAAGTCCTTTGAGGAATTAGCTACTTGAACTCATGATATGGAATTAAGTATTACAACAGTTGCAAATCAAGAACCTCTTGAGCAAGCAGTTCACATTGGGGGAAAAATGTTAGTTGACAATGAATATTTCGATCAACCTATGGTTTCAAATGTGAGGCCCATTTTTCTCTATGCTGATGTTACAAACATGCTTAAAGAACGTTTAAAACCTAAGTTGATTCAGTTGCCAAATATAAAGCGACTTGAACAAGTCGATCGAGTAGATGATCCCAACTATAGCAAATACCACCAGTTGATTAGTCAATCTCTCGAGGAATGCTTTGTGTTGGAAGAGAAAATCTTGTAACTCCATGAAAAATAAAAAATTGAGTTTGAAGAAGAGGTACCATCGTCAAACTTGATATCATCCACTATGGTTTCTCAATTCAACATGATGAATAGAACCATAAAATTCGACTCTTTTCAATCCTATTACACTAACTCCATGAAAAAGCAAAATGGTGGATTTCCAAGGGATTGAGGGCAACCGTCTATTTCCAAAATATCGAAATGAACCCTAATCATAGGTCAAAGAAGCCAATAAAAAAAGCTCCTAGACACAAGCTTAAACCATCACATTGCTCCTAGTCACGAGCTTAAACTGTTCATACATAATAAATAGTGATGCTCCTATGTCAAAGCATTACAATAGAAATTCTTTATAGAATTTGATACTCTTGCTATGCTTCACTCAATGCTTAGTGGATTGTTTTCGTCAGTGCAAAATGTAGTCATTTCATTTCATTGTGTCCTCAAGTTCATTTGCTAGTAACTTTATTGCACACCAAAGTATGGGTGGGGGTGAATAGGACCTTAAAGATTGTGGCATGGTTATACACCTTGAAGCCTTTGTTTATTTCTCATATACTTTTTTATCACCTTGCACCAACATGCACCACTTAACCCTTAATTCAAAATGTTGCTTTATTGTAACAGCCTGATTTTGGGCCTAGTCGAAATAGTGGTTTCGAAACCAAAAATCCAAGGTCGGGGAAATTATTTTAATATTATTTAAGTGTCATGGCATGATTATATTAGTGTTTGAAAATTTTGGTATATTAATTTTAGCGATTTCATGCTTAATTTTAAAAAAGGACTAAATCGCATAAAGTGTGAAAGTTTTGTTCTACATGCTAAAAGTGTTAAATAGCTATGGAACACTAAAGTAGAGGCCCTCATTGAGTAAAAAGACAAATAAAAATGTGGTGGCTGGACATGGAATTTTTAATTGTGAAATTGGTCAAGGTTAGGTGGTTTGGTGACTTAATAGATAAAATAGAATAAAACAAAAAGAAAAAGGGCTATCATCTTTTCTTTCTCCACCGATTTTTTCTCGAAGAAAACAACCATGGAAGCTTGAAAATTTTCAGCAACTTACAACCCTTGCAAGTAAGTCATTTTGATGATCATTTTTGTTGATTTTTGTATTTTTGTGACCCTTGTAGCTTAAGCTAACTAATGGAGGGACTATTTTGCAAAATGGTTGGGAGTCTAGAGTTTTACCATGTGAGTATTCATGTTGTTTGCTGAAATTTTATGGAAGAAAATGAATCTTGGTTGTTAAATAAACAACTTTTATGAAAGGGGTTTTCATGAAAACATCTAAAAGGACCATTTTGTGAAGTTTATAAAATAGGTTGTAAATGTGTGAAATAATTGAAAATTTTGAGTTTCTATAAGAGTAATAAAGGTTCGGCTAGGCTTGGTTAATGAACAAATTTGATGAAAATCGTTTTACGAGCCTAGGGGCAAAATTATAATTATGTGAAAGTCTAAGGGCAAAATAATAATTTTTCCAAAGTAGGAATTTTGGAATGTCTTGATTAATGTGGTGATTAAATAAGTAAATTTTATCATTATAGATCAAGAAAAACGGATTCCGGACCTAGACCGGGGGAAAACTAAGCTATTGGACTAAGTCGAACTAGTCGCACATATTTTGTATACTGAGGTAAGTTGAACGTAAATAATACAACTTTATTGTTATTATGTATTGAAAAATTAATATAGCATAAAGTGTTTGATTATTGTTGTGAATACGCATGATGAGAATTGATGTAGTAAAAACTCCCGGTTGAACCTTAGGAATAGATTGGATATCCACGTCATGACATTTGGGTGATATGTGTGCTAGTGTAAGACCATGTCTGGGACATGGCATCGGCATTGAGGCTAGAGTTAGTGTAAGACCATATCTGGGACATTGCATCAGCCTCGACATGTAAGCCAATGTAAGACCATGTCTGGGGCAGGGCATCGGCATTTTACCCTCTTGTGTGAGGCCTATTGGATATCCTTTAGTATTTCAAATGGTTCCACGGGTTATTTAAAGCTTATGATAAAGATATGAAAGGATATAATTGTATTGTAAGTGGTACAGATTCTTACACGAAACTCATGAGCTATGAACTTAGTTATGATGCCTTAATGGTAAGGATGAAATTGAGTAAGTTCTATCTATGAGAATGGTTTCGGGATGATCTTGTAATCTTTGGCTTATACTTGTGATGTGTAAATATGTAGTAAATCTACCATTATTAAATCAAGAGTGTGGTGCTGGTATATAATATGCTATGTGTTTAAAGATGCATGGTAGATGTTGTTACTTGTTTACATGCAACTTACTAAGCTTTATGCTTACCCCTTTCCTTTCCATTTTCTTATAGTATCGCCAAGCTAGCTCGAGGATCAATAGACGTCGGATGCATCGATCACATTATCAATCTGAACATTTGGTATATTTAGATTTATCATTTTGAGTATGGCATGTATAGGGACTTGGTCTTTTGTCAAATGTTCATATTATTTTGGCCAAATGTGTTGGCTTGTCTTGAAGATTGATTCATTTTGTATAAGGCCATGGATGATGGCTAATACTTGATATTGATATATGTAAATGATGATGTTTTTCATGAATGTGCAATTTGCATGGTGAAGTATGTGATAAGTTTTGCATGTGAATGGAGTGTAGTGGTCTTGATATGTGTATGTCTTGGTTGTGGCTTATGTTGGTGCAGGTATGGGTGGCAAAAGGGCTTGGTAAATAGCCTTGTTTTTGTCCATACGGACTGCCCCGTGGGTGTGTTGTCTGGCCGTGTGTCCCCTGCACCTTAATTTGGTAAACCAGAATGCCCAGTAGTGACCACACAGGCTGAGGCACGGCCGTGTATCTCAACTGTGTAGAAGACACGACCATTGTACATGGGCATGTGCCCAAGCCGTGTGAAGTCTGCACCTTAAATGCAAAATTAAATTTGCCACACGGCCTAGCACACGGGCGTGTGCCTTGGCCGTGTGACCCTAAAATGTTGCTGATGTCAGAAACAAAATGTCAAGGTTTTAACACACAGGCTGAGACACGGACGTGCCATGGCCGAGTGAGGGACACGGGCCATGGACACGGGCGTGTGCCAGGCCGTGTGAAGATCCCTATAGGATCAAATTGAGAAATAAATCCACACGAGCGTGTCCCTATATGCTTAAGTCATGTGAGTTACATTTTCCTTCAATATGGCCATGTTATGAGATCACACGGGCATGTACCCTTGTTTTTAGTGACATTTTCTAAAGTTTTTCTAAAGAACTTGGTTTGGTCCCGAACCGTTTCTAAAGTGTGTTTTGGGCCTTTTAGGCTCATATTAGGGATATTAAGAAAAAGTTTGAAAAGTTTGAAATTTGAACGAACTTTTATGACTCAGAATTGTATGTTTGTATGCGTTTAAGTGAGGTAACGCCTCGTACCCTGTACCTACGTCGGATACGGTTAAGGGGTGTTACATTTATCTTCTTCGATATTCATTTTAAGTTAGTGGTCAAGTCTTTAAAAGCAATGAGATTCTTTTCTTCTTAATCTTTATAGCCTTTGATCAAGACAAGATTCTCGTGTTGTTATCCTTTTATCTTGTGAAGAGGCTCTATACACGTACATGTAGCTTAGTCTGGGTATATAATTTTGTTGCATTTCAAAGGTGGAATAAATACAAGCAATATGTCAAAAATTACAAATTAAAAATTAATTTGTCGATTGAGTCTTAACTCGATTGGCATTGGCATTGTTACCAGTGTAGGAGGACGTGGGTTCGAGTGCGCAGAAGCGCATTATCTTTCTATTTAAAGGTTGGAGAGGGATTATGGGTAGTTCTAGGCATTGTATAAAAAAAAAGCAAATATGATAAAAACCTAGAATGAGACTAATGTTAAAAAAATCAATTTTGTGCCAGTTAAGGTTTAAAAGAAGCTCATGTACCATATCATTTTTTTTATTCCCTCTACAATTAAAAGAAACTTTTTAGTCCCCACACATTTAAAAATTTGATATTTTATTCCTTCCACATTAACTTTGCTATTAATGGAATCACATGACTTAAAAGTGGCTTATGTGACATTAAATCAAATATTAAATTAAATTAAAAAGCTAAATAATAATTTTGTAGAATGAGTTGAGGTAAGAAACTAATTTTGTTATTTACTCCAAATGTTTTTTTTTTATTTTAGTTAATTTTTACATATAATTATTGTGTTTAAATTATTTGTAGTTTGGTCCATGTTACCACCATTAAGTAACGTCATTCCATTTGTTTTCAAGATTAATAAGTTTTTTTAATTTGATTTAATGTCACGCTAGCCACCATTAAGCCACATAATTCCATTAATGAAAAAGTTAATATGTAGAGATTAAAATATTAATTTTTCAAATATATAAAGCTGAAATACTCCTTTTAATATCATTCTGGGACTTTAGTAAACTTTAACCATGTTGTGGTACTGCAAGTCCAACCACAATAATTGCTCCACGTATACCCTAACATTTCATAATCAATATGTAGAAGGTTCCTTTCGCCAAGTGAGACCCTACTTAAATTACGAACAAGATTTTGCCAAGATTTTTTATATGAATCATTTATATATATATATTTTAAAAAATTTAATGTGATTTCAATATTTTTATTCTAAATTTCAACATTTTAATCTTGAAAAAAATTAATCCAACACGATATGTTGAAATTCAGAATAAAAATACTGAAATAACATTAAATTATTAGAAAGAAATATCAATCTCAATTTCATACCATCCTTTCCCACGTTTATAATTGTTAGAAATTGACAAAATAAAGTGAGTTATACATTTCATCTCTTTAAAACTCAACTATCAAAAATTATAGTATGATCACTCATATTATCGGATTATAATATTTTATCATCGGTTAATTTTCATTAATCTCTTAGCAACACAAACTCTAAATTATAGTTAGAATATTAGTTTAACGCTTTTAAAATTCATACAAGACTAAAACATTCTAATCATAACTCGTTGATACTAATTACTGTCCTCTCTTCCATTTTATGTCTGGACAATCAAACTTCATCTTCATACGATGTTTACAATAAAATTTAGATATTCGCCTTCTTTTTTTCGAGAAAAATGAAATTTGGATTAAAAAATTGTTACAACTTCTTTAAGAAAAAAAATATTTATGAGAATATTCAAGGTTATTATTTAATTTATCAACTGAAATTATATATCTCTATATACATGTATTCGTCAAAATAGACAACATTTAACTTGTAATTTTTCTACGCAGACCTTGATTCTTGTTTTTGGGGATTCCATACATATATTTATTGATTGCATGCATACTCGTAAACTAATTATAAGTAAAAATTTGTAGTTCACTCTCTTTTATAAAATATATATAACAATTTTTTGTTGATTGAATCTTAACTCGATTGGTATAGGCATTGTTGCTAATGCATGAGTATGTGGGTTCAAGTGCATTAAGACCCATTATTCTCTTATTTATGGGTTAAGGAATGGTTATGCCTAGTTCTAAGTACGTCAAAAATTATTGTTACTATTCACTATCAAGTGAGTTTTTTTTCCTTTAGACTTATTAAATCGCTAGTTGAACTGATTTTTTCTATTTTTTAAAATATATTTTTATTTTTTATGATTTATTAAATTAAACTAAACGAACAAATCGAATCGAATCAAAAACTACTGATCTGACTGATTCGTTCACTGACCCGATTTTAAAATCATTTCCACTATATTGTTTTGTTCCTCAATGTTGACTTAAAAAATGTTTTTTTAGAGTATCATTAGGGGCTTTAGTACATTTATTCTATACTAACTTACAAGCTGGATGTGAGAACTCTAATTGGTTTAACCAATTAGAGAATGGCGGTCTTTTTTGCTGACAGAACATGAAAATGTGAACAACGATCTAGTCTTTCACAAGGTTGTTGGCTTTGTTATGAAATTTTTAATCTAAAAAATCCGATGAAAATCTGATTAGAATTTTATGAAATTTTAAATTTTTGTATAATTATAAATTTAAAAAGTATTTTGTTAATTTTCAAAAATAAATTATAAATTTTCCAAAAAAAAATATGGTAAGTTTTGATTGGTGAGTGAAATTTAATATGGTTTAGTGAAAAGAAAAGGTGTTGTTTGACTTTATCAGGTGGACGGATGAAATTTGCAATGAAATGTTGATTCTGAAATTCAATGAGCTTTCTTACTGTTTATTTAAATAAAAAGAAATGCAATCCATCCATGGCTGTAACTTGTCATTCTCAGCATCTTTTACTCAGCAGCTATTATTCCTTACATTTAATAAAATGAAATTTCTAGACATTAGAGGTATTCAGTCTAATTAAACTCCATCTTGTTGTGCTCTGAATTCAAGGATTTTGTGGCACTCATTTATATGTTGAAAATGATGAAAATATAAAAGGACTAGCTTTAACCACCTTTCGAACGACACTTATTACCAAAACCCTAAAACTAAGCATTGAAGACGTTGCAAGTACGCACAGTTGAGAATGCTTGTATCGCAACCCCTGATCACTTTGAATGCAACCACAACCCAATCTTATACACAGTCCACTGCTGCAAATATACTTTTGCTTTTTCATTATCATATATAGTTGGGAATTTAATAACACTGCCTACTGCCTAAATATATTGCTAGATAAAGATTGACCAGCTAATATGTATCAACCAAATGTGTGGCAAGGTCTCATTAATTGGACTCTCCCAATTTATGAGGCCAATTGAAAACTGGTCCAGCTCTTGATATGGAGCGTCTATTCTTGATCGTGATGCCATTAATTCTTGCAAGTTGCATCTCAAGATACTTGCGATAATTGCTCTCATTGGCCTCCAGGATCAATAAATAGCAGTTTATAGGTTTGAGCATCTTAAACGCCTACATCTTTATGGTTGAAAAGGCATAAATCAAGCTCAGATATCGCATACTAAATAAGCAGCAGGATAATAGCGCCGATTAAGTAGTTCAAGATAAAGCTATGTTACATAATTAAGTTAAAGATTTCATGCACTTGCTGTTGTTACATTGATTATATATAGAGAGGATAGATACAAGGCAAAACTGCAGCAAGATAGCTTTAAACCAAAGATGGCTGGAACTGGAACTGTTGGTGTTATTGAAGACGAGGAAAATGCCTATACTGGAACTAGAGTCCGGCCCTTTGTTGCCACGCCAAGGCAAGCCTCACATATTCTTTAATAATCTTTGGACTATATTGAACTTGAAATTTTCTTTTCTTCTAATAAATTTGCAGGGTTGAGGATGAGAAGAAGCAAAGTCCCACTACCTTGAACAAGATTTTATGTCTTGAAGAGCTTTTCTCTTTGGAGGTTTCTGGACTTTTTCCTTTTTCTCCTTAATTTTCTTGTAGGGCATTACTAGTCCAATCCTATAATGCTACTGAATTGTCAGGTTTGGAGAGCATCTCTGGCAGAGCTCCTTGGGACAGCAGTGTTGGTCTTCGCAATGGACACCATAGTCATCTCCTCCTACGAGACACAAACAAAAACGCCCCACCTTATAATGTCATTTCTCATTGCTGTCACTATCACAGTTCTCCTCCTAGCCACGTTTCCGATTTCCGGTGGCCACATCAATCCTGTTATCAGCCTTGCCGCGTCACTCACCGGAGTTATCTCCCTTTCACGTGCCGCCATTTATATATTGGCTCAATGTGTTGGTGGAGTACTAGGGGCACTGGCATTACAATCTGTGGTGAACACCAAAATTGAGCAAACATTTTCTCTTGGTGGGTGCACCCTCACTATTGTTGTGCCAAGTGCAAATGGGCCACTTGTGATCGGACTCGAGACGAGCCAGGCCCTATGGCTGGAGATTATTTGCACCTTTGTATTTCTTTTTGCTTCCATATGGATTGCTTTTGATAAACGTCAAGCCAAGCACTTGGGTCGAGTGGTGGTTTGCTCTATCATTGGTATTGTGGTGGGCCTTATCGTATTTATCTCAACTACTGTAACTTCCACCAAGGGCTATGCAGGGGTTGGGATGAACCCTGCAAGATGTTTGGGTCCGGCTTTAATTAGAGGCGGCCACCTTTGGAACGGACACTGGGTTTTTTGGGCTGGACCTGTCGTTGCTTGTGTAGCATTTGCCCTCTATACAAAGCTCATTCCAAGTCAACTGTTGCATAATTGAATGCCTGAAACAAGGGTGGCATAAATAAGTAATCTTTAAATGATGTAAGAACATGGATACTTAATCAGTTTCGGATGCTTACGTATCAAACTAAGCTGATCCAATTATAAATGAACATCTCGTTTTCTCCGGAAGTGTGAATGGTTTACAACCTCAGACTTTTTGAACTTGTTATTTGGCACAAACATGATCGTGTTCATGGGCTGGGCCAGGCCAGGCCCAATTAAAATTTTAGGCCCATTTGTTAGGTTCGGGTCTGGCCTGAAAAATGGGTCTAAGATTTTGTCCAGGCCCAACCAGAATAAAAATGTTAAAATTCGGGCTCGGTCCAACCTGCTCGTATTAATTTTTCATATTATTTATTATATATTTTTTTAAAAATATAATACATTAAAAATATTAAAAATATTAAAATAAATACATATGTATACTTAAAAAACACTAAGATATGTGCAATTTAACAAGCAAATATCTTTAAAATAGTAACAAAATTAAAGAGTTATACAATATCTAAACAATAACAAGAAAATAGTAAAAAAAAAAAGAGAGAAAAAAACAAGAAGGAAAAACAATAACTTTTTTTTTTTTGAGTATTCAGGCCGGACTAAAAAAATCTTACCTAAGGCCTGGCTGTTTTTCTAAACGGGTCTTGTTTTTTTACCTAAATTCATTTTCTAAAACTATATTTTTACTCAAACCCTTTTATCTTTCGAGTGAGTGGTGTATCCAAAACAGGAGAGATACGATGGATTACATGTCAAAAGTATGACATGTAATGATATCCTGAACTTCATGCTATAATTGTGTTAAGATGATGGAAGGGATTCATTTGTTACAACTTAATATCTGCTACTAACCTAAACACCTAAATTCTCTTACATTTTTTTTATAAATATATGATATTCCTATTTACAATAATTATCTAATTTATTTTTTCAAAATACTGATAATGTTATAACAAGTGGGTTGGTGTTAATTTTGTAATTTAAAATTTATAATATCACTACGTCAAGATTTTTTCTAGAAAATAAAATCAACGAAATCTATTTTAAATTTTATTATGATATAATTAAGATGTAGTGTTGGCTCTTCTGTCTTGTATGAAAAATTAATTTATTAAAACAGTATCAAATTTATTCATGCTGGGTCAAAGTTGGTACTTGTATGTTTGTTTGTTGCAAATTGAGTCTGCTTTTAAGATTGTTTGTAAGACCCAAACATGTTGCTAACTTTGAGGAGAAATAGTTTTTTATGTAAAGAAATAAATCATTTAACATAAGTAAATAATTAAAGCAGTCTTAAAAACTTGATCCATATGAATGACTATTTATTAAATAAATATTTTTATTGAAATTTAAATAAAAAATCTACATATTAATTAGAATATTTTAAATATATAATTTAAATTTTTTTTTTAGATTGATGATTGGATCATGCTTTGAACGATTGAGAGTGTCTAATTCATAGTTAACTGTTTTGATGTAATAAAAAAATTATTAAAAATATAATATCATCACATTACGTTAGACATGGCACGTATGGAAAATCACAAACTTAAAAATTCAAGTGCAAATAATAGTTAATTTATTTTCAAAAATAAAATAAACATGAAAAAGGAAACTTCACTTTTTTGGAAAGTGGAATAAAGCAAACCAAAACTTAAAGCAATCTCAGATATCGCAGAGCAAATAAGCAGCAGGATAATAGCGCCGGTTAAGTAGTTACATTAATTATAAATAGAGAGGATAGATACATAGCAAAAACTGGAGCAAGATAACTTTTAATCAGGATAGACACAAGGCAAAAACTGGAGCAAGATAGCTTTTAATCAGGATAGACACAAGGCAAACTGGAGCAAGATAGCTTTTAATCAAGATAGATACATAGCAAAAACTGGAGCAAGATTGCTTTAAACCAAAGATTACTGGAACTGTTGGTGTTATTGAAGACGAGGCAAATGCCTATACTGGAACCAGAGTCCAGCCCTTTGTTGCCACGCCAAGGCAAGCCTCACGGCTCACATACTCTTTAATAATCTTTGGACTATATTGAACTTGAAATTGTCTTTTCTTCAAATAAATTTGCAGGGTTGAGGATGAGGAGAAGCAAAGTCCCACTACCTTGAACAAGATTTTATGTCTTGAAGAGCTTTTCTCTTTTGAGGTTTCTAGACTTCTTTTTTCTCCTTAATTTTCTTAAAGGGCATTACTAGTCCAATCCTATAATGCTACTGAATTGTCAGGTTTGGAGAGCATCTCTAGCAGAGCTCCATGGGACAACAGTGCTGGTCTTTGCAGCCGTCTCCTCCCACGAGACACAAACAAAACGCCCCACCTTATAATGTCATTTCTTATTGCTGTCACTATCACAGTTCTCCTCCTAGCCACGTTTCCCATTTCCGGTGGCCACATCAATCCTGTTATCAGCCTTGCGGCCTCACTTAATGGAGTTATTTCCCTTTAACGTACCGCCATTTATATATTGGCTAAATGTGTTGCGGGTGTACTAGGGACACTAGAATTACAGTCTTGTGGTGAACGCCAAAATTGAGCAAACATTTTCTCTTTGTGGACTGGCAACTACGAAATATTGGAAATGTAATACCGCAAAATGAAATACTTAGTACTGACAACATAAATAAAAGCTTAAATAAATAAAATAATCATTGTGTTGTGGAAAAATCACTGCTTTAAAAATAAATCTGTCCCGATCGGTGTTATTGTGTAATGGACGTCGCCCCCAAAGGTGAAACACAATTAGTATTGTTCTTCTCAAAAGTATTCAGAAAAGTACACTGGAAACTAAAGCTGAAAAAACTTGGTCAGAAAATTTGACTGAAAAAGTTTTTTGAATAGAAAACAAGGAGCTAAGAAGGTAGAGAAGAGACTGTTGTTTGCCTCTTGTCGTGGAAAAATGAAAAAAAATGGCCTGCTATTTATACTGTTTTCTAAAGGGGTAAAATGGTAAAATAATAATCAATTTCCAAAAATAGCATAGAATTTACCTCAACCAAATATACTCTGCAACAATCAAAACATTTTCTGCAACTGAAAAAATATCTTGAAAAACAAAAAAAAAAAAAATTGATAAAAGCAACATAAATTTTATTAAAAAACGAAGCATGCACATTACATGTTAACACAGGCTGGGCGATAGCGGCGGCGCACATGTTGTGCCTTTAACCTTAATTTACTCAATAAAATAAGAGGCAAGACTATATTTAAATACCCTTATAAACTTTTTTCTCAACCACCATGGGACTACCTACTTTGCATTATCAACATCGAATAACTATGGAATGGATTGTTGATGGCTCATTTCTGAATTGGAACTGTCACTTGTAATATTATGGGACTTGGCTGTTTATTATAAAAGCCATGGCAATCATAGTGTGACAATCGTTGGCCATATTCTTTCTCTATATTATATATAATAGATTAACCATTAATGGTTTCTTCATGCAGGAAGCATTATTTGTTGTAAATAGTCTCATAAATATTTTTCAAGGCATGGATTCTATTCTTTCTCACGAATCTTTCAGCAACAAGCTCAGTTGAAAATCACTAAATCACGAGACAAGGATCTCAAAGGAATCTAAATCTGTAAAAGCAACATTATTTGGTTGCATTTGTGCCCGAGAGTTTACCTCACCAAAGGTAATGATCTTCATCCTCAAATGGTTTATTCTGGTTGATTCAATTTTTAGAAGAAAAGGTTAAGAAGGGTTTTTGGTTTTAAGGGAAATTGATAAAAAGTTTTAAGGTCCTTTCTTGAAGAGTGTTTTAGTTTTAATGGAAATTGATGGTCCTCAAGAGCTTTTTGGTTTTAAGGTAAATTGATAAAAAGTTTTGAGGTCCTTTCTTGAAGAGTTTTGTGGTTTTATGGGAAATTGATGGTCCTTTTTGTTGGTAAAACAACCAAAAAAGAATGCTCAGAGAAGAGTAAATGACAGAATAGAAAATGCAATGTTTACTTCTCTATGAAAAAGAACAGAGTACATTGTTTAAATAATGCTAGTACCAAAAAAAGCTAACAATTAAGAACATTAACCCATGATCAGATTTTGGTGCCAGATAAAACTAACAACTAAACAACCAAATCAGAATAAGATTTTCTTAATACCCACTAACTGATAAAGATAAAAACATATACAAATTATAGCAGTAAACAACATTTTGAATCATTACTTTTTAACACTTCCCCCTTGATTCAAAATCACATACTCCAAGCTGTGATATGAAAAAATTGATGCTTGGCCTAAGTAAGAGACTTTGTAAATACATCAGCCATCTGTTCATTTGTGCTGCAAAATTTCAGTACTATATGTTGATCACCTACAAGCTTCCGAATAAAATGATGATGCACATTAATGTGCTTAGTCCTTCCATGAAAAGCTGGATTCTTTGTCATTGCAATTGTGGATCGATTGTCACAAAAGATTTCAGTTGCTTCTTTTTGCTCAAGACTAAAATCACTAAGAAGTTTTCTCAGCCATAAAGCTTGTCATGCCGCTACTGTTGCTGCTGCATATTCTGCTTCAGATGACGATAAAGCTATTGTTTCTTGCTTCTTTGAACTCCATGTTACTGCTCTAGAACCAAAGCTAAAAACATTGCCAGAAGTGATTTTTCGATCATCTAAACAACCTGCCCAATCACTGTCAATGAAACCAATTAATTTGAAATTTGATACTTTACAGTACCAAATACCAAAATTCACAGTTCTTGTGTAACACCCCAAAATTTGGAATTTTAATTGTTGCATTATTTATTGCGTTAAGCTAGTTAAAAATAGTAATTGCGTATGTTTAGGGGTTCAATGAGGGCTCGGGGTTGAATTGGGCCCTAGTAAAAAAAAATTGTGTTTAAGCCTATTAAGGAGAGATAGTAAGTGGCATCAAGGCTTATGGAGATAAATGTGCATTTTGTTAGCACAAGTGAAGCTAGTAGAGGAGTGGTGTGGTGTTGCATGTATGGGCTTGAGGGGAAGAGTTCGAATTCCATGGGGTGCAAAATTGTTGATTTAAATTTTTTTGTACTTCCTTCCTAAGTGCCGGCCATGGTTGTAATTATGGTAAGGGAGATTTTATTTTTATATTTATTATTTTGGAAAGAATCAAAAAGAAATATGGTATGGAGGGAATCATGGGGTAGGGACAAATGGAGCAAAACATGGAGGAAAACATGGAGCAAAACATGGAGGAAAAAAAAGGAATAAAAAGGGGAATATGTTGGCATGTTTTGGGGAAGATGTTTTGGAAAGATTATTTTAGTCAACATGCACCCCCTTTTGACAAAAATCATACACGGTTTTGGCTAGGGAATAGGGAGAGCTGAATTCTTTCTTTCTTTCTTTCTTTGGTCATTTTGCAAAGCTTTGTGCATGATAAGGTTTTGGGTTCTTTTAGCATTTTGAGTACTCTTCTTTGCCAACTTCTTTTCCCCTTGTTTTAGCCGAAACTATCTAGCATCACTCTCTCTCCTACTCCCTCATATCTTGATCATATCTCTTTCATAGTGTTCTAGTGATTGGTCGTATATCATATCATTGTAGACTTATCCGTAGCCATAAGTCAATCGGTGGAAATCGGATTCATCATCGTTAAGGTAAGGAGTTCTTCTTAGATTTTTCGTTATATCTCTACTCGGCTATGTTGCAAATCGGATTGAAGTTTCTACTAATCGATTATTTTTAGGGACGAAATCGCTCAATACTCTCTACTTGTGGATTTTTCAGAAATAGTGGTAAGGTCGGACACCTATTTCTCGTAATAAGAGACTCAGATTGTTGGTAAGCGGTATAGATTGTTAATCCATCGCAATACTTGGATGAAGTTGTAAATTGGGTTTTGGACTAATTGTTGACCGATTGTATCTTTAGGTGCAGCAGAGAATATCGTGTTGCGAATTCCGAATAAGGTGTGTAATCCCGTACTTTTCGTATACATATCTGAAATGGTGTGTAATCTCACACCTCTTTGAATGTTTGCATAAAATGTTCTGTGATTTGTTCAAAAGACCAAAAAGCCAGAAACCGGCATCTATGACCACTCGGGCGTACGCATGTTCGAAGTGGTAATCGTATTTTGCAATGAAATAGTTTTGGTTAGCAGCAGTGACGTTAATTTGAAAAATCACAAAAAAATAGTGGAAATTGAATTAGAAAGTGAAGGAGACATGGATTGAAAGATAATTGAGTCTATTTTCTTATAAAAGAAACAGAGCAAGCAAAGGATTAGTATATTTTGAGATTTTTAGATTTTTGTGAGACTGGTTCAGAGTGATTTCGAGATCCCCTGTTCTGACATGGAAAAAATCATTATAAATTATAAAAAAAATAATTATGGGACATGGTTTATCTTCTTAGAATCCTTAGTGAGTCTATTTTTATTTGGAGCAAACGAAAACATAATGTGAGTTCTGTATAATGAGATATCTGAGATTTTGTGAAGAGAGAGCAGAACTGTCAAACAGTGTAACAAGGGAAACTTTAATGAATAAACTGTATTAAATGGTTTATCTAAAAATTCTGAAAAAAAATTCAGTAAGATGATATATAAGTCTAGTTTCATATACAATTTACGGATCTAAATTTCGAGTTTCCTAACTCAAGTTATAATCAATTTATTCAACATAATGCAGATGCACAGTTTCAATTTTTGTGCCCCAAACGAATTACCCTTGGTGGGTAAAATTTATGAAATACCTTTGGGTTGCAAAATTACTAAAATACCCTTGGAGGGTAAATTACTAAAATGCCCCTAATGGGCCAAATTACGAAAATGCCCCTAATGGGCCGATTTGATAGTTTGCCTTAATGGGCCAATTTGATATATGTCTAAATGGGCCATATTGATATGTGATAAATGGGCCAAATGTATTATTTGATAAATGGGCCATATTGATATGTGACAAATGGACCAAATGTGTTATTTGATAAATGGGCCATATTGATATGTGACAAATGGGCCAAATGTGTTATTTGATAAATGGGCCATATTGATATGTGACAAATGGGCCAAATGAAAATGCATACTATATGTACATGATTTGCATGGGTTGGGATTTTGGTGAAGAGAAGTTTTGGTAGCTTTGCTACAAAATTCTGGTAGCTTTGCTACAAAATTCTGGTGGCTTGTCCACAAATTGATAAATGGCTTAATGCCCAGTTTGAATTATGGCTAAATGCCCAGTTTGATTTATGGCTTAATGCCCAGTTTGGTGTGTTGGCGGGGTGGGTGACTAAAGCTCCCCACAGGTGTGCTGGTTGGTACGGGTGGTGTGTAGCGGATGAAAATTAGGTTGGGTTGGGAATTGCATATCACTTGCATATTATATGTTATTATTAATGGGCTTAGACCCAAATAATTGCTTAATGGATTTTGGCCCAGTGAACAACGGTAAGAGGGTTACACACTGAGTTCTAGTAACTCACCCCATTTTTCCTTACCCCTTTCAGGTAATGATCATTGATGGAGACTTGGGCCATGGATGACTCGGTGGAGGCCATACTACAAAAACGGTTTAATTTGGAATTTGGATTTCTTTTAGTACTTTTAATTACTTTACTATTTGAGTGAAAGTTGTAATAAGGCCTCTGGAATAATTTTTGTTTGTTTATTGTTTGACGAATTTATAATTTGCTCTAAGTACTTCAACTTGAGATTTTTCTAAAAACTTAAATAAACGTTTTTTTTTCTAACATGGATATACAAAAAGGGTTTCATAATAAACTTTCATAAATATTTTTTTATCGGAAATTTTATCTTCAAATTTTCGTCAACACTTTTCGAAAACTATTTTCAAATTCTTCTAAATCTTCTCGAATTACTAACAATATTTTCAAAGTCGCGGTTTATAAGATTCTCGTATCTTAAATTTATCAATTTATCAATCAATCTTTTATTCAATAACACTTTATCAAATTTATTAAAAATGGGAGTTTGTTTTAATCGATTTTAAATCTATTTATGTACAAATAAAAGCACTTCGTAGTATTTTTCCCATGTGACATGTCAGATCCGGTCATTACGCATGGGCCGGGTTTGGGGTGTTACATCTTGCAACATAACGAATGATTCTTTTTGCTGCTCCAAATTGTTGTTTTGTAGGACTTTGCATAAATCTGGACACAACACTAACACAAAAAGCAATATCGAGCCTGGTGTGTGTAAGATAATTCAAACCACCAGTTAAACTTCTGAACAATGTTGAATTAACTTTGTCAATCCCATCTTCATGCTGCAACTTTTCATTGATGCTCATTGGTGTGGATGCCACCTCACAATCCATCATGCCAAACTTCTTTAAAAGATCTGCAGCATATTTCTTTTGGCATACAAAAATTTTATCATCACCCTGCATAACTTGAAGTCCCAGAAAATATTACAACATGCCCAAATCTGTCATCTCAAATTTTTTCACCTTACATGACTTAAAATCATCAATTAACAACTTTGAGGAACCCAGATAAATCATATCATCTACATAAAGACAGACCACCAAAAAATCTCCATTACCTCTTTTCTTCAAATAAAGAGTTGTCTCATTTTCGCTTCTACTGAACCCATTGTTCTGAAAGAATGAATCAATCTTGTTGTACCAGGCACGTGGAGCTTGCTTCAACCCGTAAAGAGCTTTTTTTTAATCTGTAAACTTTATTTTTATCGCCATAGACTACAAAACCTCCTCCACAAGATCACCCATTCAAAAAGGCAGATTTTACATCAAATTGATACACAGATAATTGCAATTGAACAGCCAATGCTAAAACAACTCTTACAGTTTCAAAACGAACAACAGGAGAATATGTTTCTTCGAAATCAATACCTTATTGTTGTGAGTAACCTTTTGTCGCAAGACGAGCTTTATGCTTTTGGATGCTTCCATCTGCATTATACTTTGTTCGGAATACCCACTTCAGTCCTACAACATTCTTGCCTTCGGAAACATCAACCAACTCCCATGTTGAATTTCTTTTAATGGCATGCATCTCCTCCTTTATAACAATCTTCCATTCAGGTTGTTTTGCAGCTTCTTCAAAAGAAGTTGGGTCAGTGACCAACAAGGCGAAGTCACATGACGCATTAATTTCTCTAAGAGACCTGAACCTTCTTAGTGGTGTTTCGCTTTCGCTACTGCTGTTGGAGGCATGGGTTGTTATAGAATCAGAACTAGAACTTGTAGTAGCATTAGGAGAGGAAGGAGTTGAATTTGCAGGTGATGAAGGAACTAAATTTGCAAGCTGTTCAACTTCAAAATCTGTTGGTGCTGGAATTTCATTCATCATGCCTCCCTTGTCACAATTTAGATTTACATCCATCTCTTCATTAAATACAAGATCCCTGCTAATTATCACTTTGCCACTTATAGGATTATATAAATGTTATGCTTTAGATTGAGAACTATAGCCAATGAAAATGCATGTTTGGGATTTTTCATCAAGTTTAGATCGAGAAGTAACTAAAGCATACGCTATACAACCAAAGACTTTTAAGTGGCTTACCCAGGGTTTCTTACCCATCCAAGCTTCAAAAGGTGTCTGATTAAGAATAGCCCTTGTTAGCGAGATGTTCAAAAGGTACACTACTGTTGCAACTACTTCTCCCCAAAACTGATCTGGAAGTTTTTTCGCTTTCAACAAGCTTCTGGCCATTTCTACAACAGTACGATTTTTTCATTCCACAACTCCATTCTGTTCTGGTGTGTATGGTACTGTAAGTTCCCTGCGAATCCCATTCACATCACAAAAAGCATTGAAATCATTAGATAAAAATTCACCATCACGATCACTTCGAAGTGCTTTTATGCTTCTCCACCAACACCTTAAATTTCTTGAAATTCTCAAAGTTTCAGACTTGAATTTCAAAAAATACACCCAACTCATGCGGTTGTAGTCATCTGTGAACAACAAAAAATAGCGATTGCCACCAAGTGACTCCGTTTCATAGGTCCACATAAGTCAGTATGCACAAGTTCAAGACAATTAGATGCCCTTCAAGATTTTCCAATGGGAAATGACTTCCTATTCTGCTTCCCATAAGCACACCCTTCACAAAAATCAAGTTCACCAATGTTTGGTAAGCCAAGAACCATTTCTTTTTTTTTTTTTAAGTTTCAAGCCATTTAGATGCAAATGTCCATAATGTAAATGCCACAAATTAGCCTCATTATCCCTCCTAGCAATTAAGGCCTTATTCACTACATTTGAGACATCAAGAGGAAACATCCTATTTTGAGTCATATGGATGGTCTCTATGATCTGACCAGATTTTTTATCACGAATAGCACATGAATCACCATCAAACACAACAGAATACCCTTTAGTCACTAATTGTCCAATGCTTAATAAGTTATGAGCTAAACTAGGCACAAATTGCACATTAAAAAGAAGTTTGACATCACCTTGCACGGTTTTAATGGCAACTGTACCTTTTCCTTCAACTTTCATCTACTTGTTGTCTCCAAGTCGGACTACACTTTTCTGTGATTCGTCAAGCTCTTTGAATAATGATTTGTTTCCAGACATATGATTAGAGCAACCACTATCTAAAAACCATACACCATTGGTATTGTTGTCATATTGAATTGGAGAACGAACCATGAACAATGAGGTTTCCTCTTCTACATTCTCGGTAAAATGAGCCTGCTTCTATTCTTCTCTTTGTTTGGCCCAACAATTAGCTTTTTTGTGTCCCATTTTGCTATGATGTCTGCACTGAATTGAGCTTTTGTAAGGTTTACTGTACTGGCCTCTACCTCTGCCACCGCCACGACTACGTCCATGAAAGTCATGCCCGCCTTTAGAGGATTCTTCCTTCACTTGAAAAGCTTTTTCCTCAAAATTTTCATGAGACCTATTAAGTCTAGCTTCATGGGCTATCAAAGAACTCATCTATTCATCAAAAGTATAAGTGGACAAGTCCTTCGTTTCTTCAATTGTAGCAACAACATGATCAAACTTTAATGTTAAGCTTCTTAACACCTTGCTCACAACAATTTCATTACTCAAAATTTCACCATAAGATCTCATTATATTAACAATCCCAGAGACTCTAAACAAGAAGTCTTGCACTGATTCTTTGTCTTTCATAATTAAAGTCTCCAAATCACGACGAATAGTTTGTATTTTTATAGTTATTACCTTCTTGTCGCCCAAATATTCTTGCTTCAAAATCTCCTATACTTGTTTGGAGGTATTTGCTGCTAAAATTCGAGAAAATATGTCATCATCAAGTGCTGACTGGATAAGCATTAGTGCTTTTGCATCCTTCTTGCGATTTTCTTTTAATCGTTGGTCAGGCTCTGCTGGTGCCGGATCAGGCTCTTCATACCCATGTTCCACCAAGTCCCATAGTTCTTGAGACTTGAACATCATTTTCATCTTGAGACTCCAAAGATGATATTTTTCACCTTTGAAAATTGGGATTAGCGGTTGTGCTACTGGGTTGGTTCCACTATTCGCCATGAATCACTCAATTTGGAATCGAAACCCACTACAGGAAAACAGACTTTTTGCGGCATTTTTTTTTTGCCTTTAGCGGCGTTTCCACAAGCGCCGCAAAAGACGCCGTTATAGAAAACACTGCTAAAATTTGCGGCGTTTATTTTAAAAAATGCCGCTAAAGATCATGACTTTTAACGGCACTTTTGTAGAAAACGCCGCTAAAAACCATGACTTTTAGCGGCGCTTTTGTAGAAAACGCCACTATAAATTGTGGTCTTTAGCGGCGCTTTTTTTACAAACGCCACTAATTTTGTCATGAAAAATAAAAAATAAAAAAATAAAAATTTTGCATTACTATTGGATCTCCAATTTGGTTGGTACCGAAACACCACAATCTATGTAACATCAATCTAAATTTTTTCCTTCAATAAATGACCAAAAAAGGGAAAAAAATACAAAAAAGGGACTATCAAAAACAGTGATAAGTTGCATAACAGATGAGCTCATTGTTGCAATCTTAACTAAGCCTACATCGAAAATATCTTAAGTCCAGAATAAAAGACAATATATAAAGAGGCATTTATATTCAATATCTAGAAGGCTCTAGCATCTAGCTATTTATTTTAAGACATAAGAGGGGAAGCCTTTTTTTCTGAACCATTGATAAAAGTAAGGCACAGAGCTCACAAAAGGCAATTAAAAACTTCCCATAGCCTTTCCTTTGATATGGAGGAAGGGTGAGGATACATGCCAAATTATAGGATTCCTCTGAATGCTTTTCCTGCATGATTAGATGCAAAATGCTAAGATATTTGTTGTGACAGGAAAGAAAGTCTAAAAGACTAAGACATGGTGCAGATAACAATGAAATAATAATAAGGATTGGCAACATTCTAAGCATTCTAGGTGTAACGACTACAAAAAGTTTTACAGAACATGCTATGGGGTTGAATAAGAAACTTAAAGTCCCAAAATACACAGAGAATAAATTTTACTACTTGAAAACTTCTAATATGATGACAATAAGGTCAAGAAATGTTGTATGCACTCCATGCCACCAGAGTTGGTACATTGCAACTACAAAGTATTAGAACAGCCTTAGACATAAAAAGTTTTGTTATAACCTCCACATAGTGTCAAATTATAAGCAACAAAAATGCAGTAGAAATTAATTACCTTGGAAAAGTATCCAACCATGTGGCAACCTCGATCATCATATTCACACAAAACATAGAATAGAAACAGGTCAACGTCGTAATAAAGGGTCTTGAGGTCAAGGAACAACTTCGCCAAATAATAAAGATTCTGCCCAAAAACTTTGTTCTTTTTGCCATCAACCTGTCTCAAAATATTTGAACAAAGGAAGATGAATGTCAACAAAGGCTAAAGATCTGCAGCATTCTACAACATGACATTTTGTAGCAGGAGCTAGAAAAAAAAAAGAAAAATGGTGAAAATTATTTCTACACTAGTAAGCCAAAATTGAAAAATAATTGTCTCAACACAACATTTTTCAAAGTATCATTTAAAAAGATCTCAAGATTATTGGATTTTACATACAAAGAAAGATATGTGAAAATTGAATTTACAAAAGCAAAAACAATATGGTAGGGTCGAAGAAAGCCACAACAATATAGATTTTACTTAACTAGATCAAGGAAAGGCTATTTCCTTTTTTTTTTCTTTTTGTGAACTTTGGCACAGAAAGTAGTAGCAGTAAAAGCTATTCAAGAATATACCTCAAACATTGACAGGGTACCACTTCGATATATTTCGTCCCCAGGAGGATGCTTCAAATCACACTTCCTCTACAGAGTAGCATGAAAACAGAGAGTTAATATTGATTCTGCTCCATTTGTAACTTGAGGCAATCGGATGAAGAGGCAAAACTCAAAAGACTGTTTTTTCACTATAAAAATCCAAAAGCAATTTTTTAAGGCAGCAATATCCTACATCTGTACCACATTCCATCCTATCCCTGGCATGATAAAGAAAGTACATAACAAAATAAATGAAGGCATAAGATAGGAAATTACACTAGGGAATGAAATTTAAGATGAGTTAACATCAAGGGAAAATATTACTGCTGCAATACCTTGATCTTAAAACACAATGGCTATAAAACATTGATAATCAATCATGCATAATAACAGATACTTGCAGCTTGGCAAGCAAATTACATATCCCATAATTGTTTTATCTTAATCAATTAGGTCAAAAATGAAAGGAGAAAAATGATAAGAGGAAAACCTAAACCTAAACCTAAAATGATAGCCAGGAGAAATGGTTGACTTACGGAAATACTTCTCCAAATAATCATTTTCAAGCCTACGTCAGCAATTGAGTTCAAAACTGACTCTTTCATTTGGCTATGATACTGTAATCCAACCTTTGTCCGAGCAAAGTTGTGATCTCTCCCAACCAAATATTATATCTTCACTATATATATATGCTATCCTGGGTAATTTAGCTTGTTTCTTGAAGAAAATTGTAGGATACGGTGTCATAACAACAACTCAAAAATTCTGCAAAATTTAGCTGATTAGATAAGGTGTCATCATTTTTAAGCCTTATCATCCATGGTACAGAGTGTTGAAAACTAAGTCTGGCTAAATTAGCAATTAAAAACATGGCAACAGTGTCACATCCAATTATTGTTTAAATATGGTTGCAAAGCTATCATTCGAATGATAAACATTTGGTTAAGGTTAACTATAGATTTTCTTCAACTGGACAAAGGACGACTACAGTCCCATGATTTTAGTAAAGTTGCACCTTAAATTACATCCCCACCATGACTCATAGCTATTTACATGCTTCTCTTCTCTAATCAATAAGCACTGACTCTCCGGATGTCTACCAACTGATAAAGATCACCCCTCCGTTGCTTTGCCAAAGGGAGATTAGCTCTAAATTTCATACAAGGCACCCAATTAAAAAGACTAGAAAGTATATACGACTGAATAAAACCATAAACATGCAACATGTATAGAACAAATATTATGTGGAAGCCATACTACCTTCGTTGCTCAAGTATTGAGTAATCAATCTCTGCTATAATTATGTCCTCATCATGTTCAGTTGTGGCTAGGACTTCTCCAAACTGTCACATGCAAAAATTTAAGTATGTATTTGTCTACTCAAAACACTTTAAGCCATAAAAGATTCAGGAATTCGTATTACAGGAGAAAAGCCTTTTTATTCATAAACCCACAACAGAGCTAAAAAACAAGTATCCACTTACAGGTCCTACAAGGGTTGAGTAACCCCAAGCCACGTAACCTGCTCCAGCATCTTGAGCAGGTGAACAAGTTGCCACATATAATTGTGGATAACTCTTATCAAACCAAGGTTACACAAAGGAAAAAAAAATGTCAGATGTCACTTAACAAAACCAAAGGTCACTTAAGTTACTTTCAACCAAAGCATGTAGAAGGAAAACATGTGGCAAGCAAAACTTATATTCATGACAAATGAAGCAAACTTGCATTACAATGTTCAAGGTTGCTATGGTTCACACAAGGTTCTTACAATGCCAGGAAAAAAAAAACTAGTACATAGAGAACAACCTCAACGTTTAGTGCCTTTGTGCAACAAAATTATATACAAATTTCTCTCTAAAAAATTTCAAGTTAAAGGCCGCAAATGATTTTCTAATCCTAGTTGTAAAATAAAAAAACTCGTACCCTAGTATATATATAGTGACTATCTTTTAAATATTGATATATAGATTTGGGATAAAAAAACATTTATTAATTTTTTTATTAACTTGAAAGCCTTTTTTTTCTTAAAATAATATTATTTCCATAGACAAATATTATGTTTCAAAAATTTTGGGACTCAAATGAGACAAAGGGAACTGAAATAGAACCAAAAAGAAAATTGTTTGGTAGAGACTTGAGAGAATTGACCGATTTATCCTATAATGCATAAATTAAAATGATAATGATTTCAAATTAGAAGCTAAATTACAAATTAATTAAAAATGAGTAGTTAACAACAAAGAACACATAGCTAAATAAAGAAAATAAAAATTATGAAGTACAGTGTGACATCCAGATGCAAACAACTCATCATCACCCATTCCTATTAGGGTTTGGAAGGAGATTAAAAGATAGAACCAAGCCCAAAACGCAGCAGTCACCTAATTTGAATCAATCAACACTAAAGAAATTTAAACAAAATATATATCTTATAGCATTAGCTCTCTGCCACAAAGCAATTGCATACCTTACACATAGATAAAGTTAAAAATCAACCCTCCAAACTGATCACTTACAGGTCCAACAGGAACACCATGAATAAAACTGCATGAGTTGGGATATAACAGGCTGTCTAGACCATCAAAGGCAAATAAAACTGGTCTTATGATCAAGCATGTCAACATACATCTAGCAGTAAAAGAGCCTTGCTACAAACATTGCATGGTTTATAAGGTGGATATTATAAATTAAATATAGACTAACTTATTAACACTATCGGAACTGAAAACAATAGATGAAAAAAATAAGAAAAAAGTTATAATATGTTTTTAATTTAAACAAATGCCAGATCAGGCTAAACACATTGGCAAATTAACCTCTTTAAACCAAGAAACTTCTTGAAACCTAAGTATTATACAGATACATACAGCACATTCCCAAAAAGAAATAATACCTATACTTTGGAAGCTGAAATCTATGTCGTTCGGGCTTTCATTTTTCTTAAAAGTACTTGTTTAAGTGTCCATCACATAGTTAGATAGCCGTATCGAATATGGTCCCCCAAATATATATATATATATATAAACATAGGAAAAATTGAGCATATCCTGAGTTCAGAATACTTACCACCGACCCTGTCCTTGATTCTCCATTTCTGCACCTTTCAGCTGTCCTCATTAGAATCAAGCTCTAAAAAACCAATTAGAGGGGGAGAAATAACACGTTAGCTCCTTTAAAAAAAGACTAGAGGAGCAATCCAAGCTTATTTAATCTAAGCTTGGGTAGAGGATTCCAATGATAGAAAAATCTGCTTCCAAATTAACTTCACTGATTTTCAAAACATAGATCGTTCTCGTTGAAATATTGGTTGGACAACGTGTTCAAATTAAATGATTAAAAAAACAAAATGTAGAAGAGAAATTGAAGAGTAAATCAATAACCATCAGATTATTAACGATAATAAATATATGTTTTAGATTGAATCACAAAAAAAGAACCTGAAATAATTAAATTAAAGCAAAAAACCCTTGGAAGAACAGAAATCTTACACTCGGTGTAATGAACGTAATATTCATAATCACTGGGCTCAACGGACTGCAGCTTACGGCATTCGATGACTTTGACAGGATGATACTTGCCGTCTCTCCAGCGGCACATGACGCGAGTACCCACCTCTAGGGGGAGTATACCCGACCTCCTCTTTTTCGTTACCTTAGACCCCGGCACTCCGTTTGAGGAGGCCAAAAGCCTCTATTTTTCGTCAGCCGGAGCAGCGGTAGCGTGGGATTGTGTTGAACCATTCTCCGTAATCGTCGGCGTGTCTATGGAACCCATGCGGTGGTGTCGATCTGAGAGGGTTTCATACTTCGAGTGGGCTCAAATATACAAAAGAGGAAAACTGCTAATGATCGATGACTGCATAGTGACTTACGAGGAAAATTGGATTGAAATGAAAGGCGAAAATCGGTGCTAACATATGGACGAAGATCGTTGAGGGAAACCGATTTGGGGGATTTTGGGAAACCGATATAGGAAAATTTTGAGATTTAGAAATTTAGGATTTGGGGGAAAAATCGAGGTTATAGGGATAGTGAACTTAATTTTTTTAGCATAGAAAAAATGACACCGTTTTGTTAATGAAATTTTGCGGCGTTTTTTAATAAAACGCTAGTATAGCTTATTTTTTACGGCGTTTTTACTAAAAACGCCACTATAGCTCCACAAAAACGCCACTATTACACAATTTTAATTTTTTTTCATTTTTAACCTATGTTTTTCTATGTTTTTTCTTTCATAATTTTTGTGCTGAGATTATCATTTTTTTGAATTTTTATTTTTATTATATTTTGAGTATTGAACTTTTTAACTAAAATATTAAATATTAAATTTTTAAGTTTTAAATTTTTTATTATTAAATTTTAAAAATTTAATTACCATTATCAACTCTTTTAGGAATTTCTTTTTTCTTTCTTTTTACATCAATATTATTCTTTTAAGTATGGTTTGCATTAGTTGTTTAGATTTTTATATAAATGGCATTTAATTATATGTATACACCTAAATTTTGATATAGATACATCTCAGAATTATATATGAATTTTGGTTTAATGTGTAATTCTAGATGTGAAATTCTTGTTGAAACTTTAATTTTGATTTAATCATACACATTATTTTAAAATATAAATACATCAATATATTTTTATATTGAGTAAATATAAATTTTTATGTATGCAATATATAAATAAAAGATGATGTTAATTATATCAATAATTGTGTTAATATTTTACAAGATCTGGATCAAATTAAAGTTCATGTATACAATTGCACACTAAATCATTGTTCATGTATGCTTTTGGGATTTAACCCATTTTGATATATATTTTTTTGAAATAATAATTTACATTTATCTTATTTTGATTTATATTCTAAAAAATCCAAGATTAATCCCTAAATCATAAACCTTAGACCCTAAATATTAACCCTAAACCACAAACGCCAAACCCTAAACCCCAAACCCCAAACTCAAAACCCCAAACCATAAATCCTAGACCATAAAACTTGAACCCTAAACTCTAAACCGCAAACCTTAAACCATAATTCGAGACCAAATTTTTGGGAATTCATGTGGCCAATGTTAGTGTAGTACAAAACATATATTTTATATTCTTATGTTAAATAATATGGGTGTAGTACAAAATAGCATGAACCTCAGTAAATTCTAAATATTTTTCGGTTTTCAAACAGTATCCTTAAACCTTAAACCCCAAACACAAACTATAAAACCCTAAATTCTAAACCCCAAACTAGAAAATATAAACCCTTAACCCAAAATAATAAACATTATATCATAAACCCTAAAACTCTAAGCTATAGACATTAAACCTTAAATTCTAAACCCTAAACACTAAAATAAATTTTTATGCGGCGCTTTTATAAAAAAACGCCACTAAAGCTTACCTTTTGTGGCGTTTTCCTAAAAACACCACTAAAGCTCAAAAAAATAAATGACGTTGGTTTGTTCAGATCTAAAGCTTACCTTTTGTGGCGTTTTTACTAAAGCGCCGCTAATGCTCAGATCTATAGCGGCGTTTGGGCAAAAAACGCTGCAATTGCTCAACTTTTTACGGCGTTTTCTTTCAAACGCCGCTAATGTATAATATTTGCGGCATTTTTTAATAAAACGCCACTAAAAACGCCGCTAAAAGTCTGTTTTGGTGTAGTGACCTGATTTACTGATACCACAAATGTTGGTAAAATAACCTAGAAAGAATGCTTAGAGAAGAGTAAATGACAGGATAGAAAATGCAATATTTATTTCTTTATGAAAAAGAACAGAGTACATGGTTTAAATAATGCTAGTTGTAATTAAAAAAAGCTAAAAATTAGGAACACTAACCCATGATCAGATTTTGGTGCCAGATAAAACTAACAACTAAACAACCAAATCAGAATAAGATTTTCTTAATACCACTAACTGATAAAGATAAAAATATATACTAATTATAGCAGTAAATAACATTTTGAATCATTATTTTTTAACACTTTCTTGAAAAGATTTTTGGTTTTTAGGGAATTTGATAAAAAGTTTTGAGATCTTTTCTTGAAGAGTTTTGTGGTTTTAAGGGAAACTTATGGTCCTTTTGATAAACCGTAATATATACATATTTTAATCCCACATTTGGCATACTTTTGGATGATTTATCCCTTGAATTGTGGAATTTGATGCTTCTAATCCTGTAATTTCATGTTTTATAATTAGGAGAGCATAGGAGGATGAAAAGAACGAGAAACGGGCCAAAAACGGAGAAAATGGGCCAAGGTAAGAAATCCACATGGCCTGGAGTTCGCCACACGGCCGGTCCACGGGCGTGTCCCTGTCGTAACCTGTTTTAATTCCACTCGGAAAAGGATACTTAGAGGCAAAGAAAGACATTCCGAAAGCCTATATAAACACCCTAAGTGTAACCTAAAAGGGGAGTTGGATAGAGGTCGACAGGAATTCGACAAAAGGTCTCTGTCAGGGCTCTTTTGACAGGGGCAAAGCCAGAAAAGACTGAATATAGGGAATTACTCAAAGAAAGCCAGTTGATCCATCCTAGAAGCCGGAATCACTCTCAAGACTGAGGATCTTCCCTTCAATTTTCTTTAGGGGGTTTTAGGGTTTTCTTTATGTTTTGTTATCTAATTTCTTCTGAGATGTATTCTTTTACAAGCATGAACTAAACCCCTCAAATACCTGATAAATACTTGATTTGTTGTTAATTATGTGTTCTTAATTCTTATTTTAATATTTCAAGATATTGATTCAAGTATTGATGTGCTTATTCAGAGGAGCTAAAGTCTCTGTTTAAGAGTAGATCTAGCATAATTAAGCGGAGTTGATCGCACTCCTAGAAATAGGACGACGAAAATCTGCCGGATTAAGGTCAAACCTAATATGGGAGTCCATAGATCGAATTAATGCAACACTAGGGGTTTTAATTAGAAAGAGATTTCAATTAATCAACCTAGGGTTAGACGTTAGTAGCCTCGAAAGAGGTATTAATATAAATTAGAGAATCCTACGGATCAAGTCAAGTGAATAAATCGTCTGGTTCAGAGTTAAATAACAAGTGAAGTCTAGGTGGATTCTTCCTCGGGTATTGTCTTAATCAATTGGTTTTTTCAAAAGTATTTTCCCTTAGTTTAGTAATTAGTTAGATAAATATCAATCCCCTTTATTTTAGGCTAGATAATAAAAAGAAAGTTAGTACTAGTACTTTTGGTTCCCTTGGGTTCGACATTCCGGTCTTGTCACTAAGCTATACTACTGTTCGATAGGTGCGCTTGCCTCAATCGTGGTGATAGTTAGTTTCTAGGCTCGATCATTCATTATATAAATATTAAAACTCTCAGATACACGATCACCTTTCTTGAAGAGCTTTTTGGTTTTAAGGGAAATTGATGGTGCTTTCTTGAAGAGCTCTTTTGTTTTCTCATACTCAGCAATGTGATAAGTCAAAATGCAGCAAAAAGGTATTCCTTGGGAGGTTGTACCATTGATGGAAACAAGCCAACTTCTTGGGTTAGCTCTAGGACAACATTGATATTGGAATTTTGTTGTACATTTGTGATGTTTTTTGTTAGCATAACAATAGCATTTGACAAGAGAAGAAGCAAAGAACTATGGTGTGCAGTGATGGCAGGGGTGATGGCACTAGCAATTTTATTGCATTTGTTTTGGGTTGAAAATTGCCTTATAAACTAGAGTTAGCCTTTTGGTTTGATTTTATTTTATTTTATTTCTAATTACATCGAGGTATCTAAACTTAATAATTTATATTTGTTTGGTATTTAAATTTTTTTGACCTAATCCCAAAAGACTAAAAGTTTAAAGTGGCAATAAGTTATTGTTGAAGTTGTGCTTTAGAGATTTTATTAAAACTTTTCCATTTTTTAGATCGTTTCATTATTGTTACTGATTTTAGGAGTTTGTTAATTATGAAATTTGGTAGTTGCTTGATTATAGGATGTGGTTGTTATTTTTTTTGATGTATTTATGCAACACTTCAGTTCAATAAAAATGTGACTTTACCCACAAATATTTCTATATTTTTTTTCTCCTAGTCTCCAATGTGTCAAAAGAAGAAGCTGAGCAAAGAAGATGAAGTTGAAAAAATCGATGAAACCTTCTACAGAAGTTTAGTTGGTTGTCTGATGTATCTAACGACTACAAGACCTGGTATCTTACATTCTGTAAGTCTATTACTTAGATTTATAAATTGTACAACTGAAACACATCTTACAACTGCTAAAAGAGTCCTTAGATATGTGAAAGGGACATTAGATTATGGAATCAGGTTTTGTCCAAATCAAGATTATGTTTTGCAAGGCTATTCAGATAGTGATTGGGAAGGTTCACTTGATGATTTGAAAAGCACTTCAGGTTATTGTTTTAAGTTTGGTTTAAGTGTGTTCTCTTGGTACTGCAAAAAGTAAAATATAGTGGCACAATCTATAGTAGAAGCTGAATTTATTGCAGCTAGTACTGCTGTCAATCAAGCTTTGTGGTTAAGAAAAGTTTTAATGGATTTGAATCTGAAGCAAGAAGGATCCACAGAAGTATTCGTTAATAATCAAGCTACAATTTCTACCTCTAACAATCCTATTTTTCAAGGGAAAATGAAGTACTTCAATATCAAATTATTTTCTCTTAGAGAAGTGCAAAAAGGAAGGTTCAATTTGCTTAAAGTACTACAAATTTGAATTTCAACTAGATGATATATTGTTGCGAGATGACTGTTCATGTAGCGTGCAAAGTTGGCGAATACTCTAATATTGGTGGATTCACAGAAAGTGGCGAGCTCATAACTTTGGCGAACTAAAAATACGAACTAGATTTGAAGAGATTACTTGCAAGTTATGTTTACAAAATATATTTTCTTTCTAGAATATTTAGTATTTATTAGTATAATATATTTAACATTTATTAGGATAATATATTTAACATTTATTAGCATAATATATTTGACATTTATTAGTATAAAAATCTTTGTTATTTCTTTCCATATTTAGGAGTTTTTTCTTGTTATAAATACACTTGTTATATTGTTCAAAATGTACAAGTGAAAAATAATAAAAACCTTAGCAGATAATTTTGTTGCTAAATTTCTCATTTCTTCTCTGCAATTCTTTCTTTCTTAGTATCAAAATTCCAACAAATGGTATTAGACCTATATTCTTACAGGCCGTTACTATTCTTTCTGAGTTATACATGGCTTCTGCGTGTTTCTCACCACCTTCACCATTTGTTTTAATGGAGAAGACTATCATATATGGGTTGTTAAGATAAAGACCTACCTACAAGTTTATGACTTGTGAGAGGTTGTGAATACTGATGTCAAGCTAGCACCATTGAGGGACAATGCTACAGTCGCTCAAATTAAACACCATAGTGACGAGCAAGCTAAAAGATACAAGGTAATGTCCTATATACAGAATGACATCTTGGATGTCATATTCATACGTATTATGGCTTGTGAGATTCCCAAAGATGTTTGGAAAAAGCTAAATGAGGAGTTTTAAGGTTCTGATAAGATCAAACAATAACAACTTATTAATCTCAAAAGAGATTTTGAGAATTTGAATATGGAGGCTGAAATAGTGAAGCAATACGTGGACACAATTATGGCGGTAGTAAATAACATTAGGTTACTTAGGGAAAAGTTCGCACATAGCAAGGTCGTTGAGAAGGCCATAACAACATTTCCTGAGAGGTATGAATCGATGATTTCCTCACTCAAATACTCAAAGGATCTCTCGACAATCTCTCTTTCATAGTTAATAAATGATTTATATGCTCATGAGCAAAGAAGAGCATCAAGGCATTGGGAGCGCGTAGAAGAAGAAACACTGTGAGCCTTGAGTATTGGTGATGCGAACCCCTAGAAACATAAAGATAAGAAAGGTTGGATAGAGAAGAAAGAGGATAGATGGAGAGATGGTGGCAAGAAAGAAAACCTACCAAGCTCTCACTGCAAAAAGACAAATCACTCGGTGAAATAGATCATAATCTTCTTAGCATTGGTTAATTGATGGAGAAGAAATACATAGTTGTTTTCAAAGATAAATGTTGCACTATATTTGATTCACTAGGATAGGAAGTGGTCACAGTTTTAATGAATAATAAAAGCTTTGTGCTGGATTGAAACTTTAAGGTTTCAAGAGCTTATACCAGTTCAATGGATAAATCATATAGTTGGCACAAAAGACAGGGACATGTGAACTATAATTCTCTTAGTCAAGTGTGCAAGTCAAAATCGGTTGAGAAGATGATTAAAGTTGAAGATAAAGATGAAGATGAAGGTTTTGATGATCTTCCTATTAAAATCAGGCCTATTGTTGAAACTTATCACATATGTAAATTAGCAGTATTGGAGCATGCAATTTTTGAAGAAGTTGCACGAAAAAACAACATTGGAATTTGTTGCAAGATGGTCAAGAAAGAGTGGTGGGAACTCGAAAAAAGTGCGAGTTGACAAATATGCTATCTATGAAAAGTGAAGGCTGCAAACCACCTTCGGGTTTATTCCTATGCCTTCTCTTCGAAATATTTTGTTTGGTAGGATTTTTCTATGTTTTCTGTAATATAAAATTCCTAGGTAACTATTTTAAGGGGGATTGGATTATTAGCTGGAGTTGATTACTGTTTAGTGATATAATAAAATTGACAATTTCAAAGTATAGATGAGAGGTGTGAAGTGTAAAACGCCAAGATTAAGCATCGACTGCTATATAAGTTAAGGATGCTTCATTTTTTAATAAACCTAGAGTAAGCATCTTAGTTGATCTAAAATGGATATTCTTATCGGAGAAAAAGGCTTTTTGGATCGTGGTGGGTTTACTTCTGCAATCTGCACCTCCAACAAAATTTGCCTAAAGCATATTACACAAGATATACTTCCATCGTTAGTTTCTTTGGTGTTTTGCATTTGGTCTTTGCCAGAAACCAGATCAGATTTCGTCTTCTTGTAACTGGCAACTATGGAATGGATTGCTAATGTTTCGTGTCTGAATTGCAACTATCACTTGTAATATTATGGGACTTGGCCGTTTAACATAAAAGCCATGGCAGTCACAGTGTGACAATCTTTGGTCGTATTCTTTCTCCATATTATATATATAATGGATTAACCATTAATGGTTTCTTCATCCGGCAAGCATTATTTCTTGTAAATAGTCTCGGATATTTTTCAAGACATGGATTCCATTCTCTCTCGCGGATCTGATCATAATCTTCCAACAACAAGTTCAGCTGAAAATCACGAGACAAGACTCCCAAAGGAATCTAAATCTGTAAAAGCAACGTTGTTTGGTTGCATTGGTGCCCGTGAGTTTTCCTCACCAGAGGTAATGATCTTCATCCACAAATGATTTATTCTGCTTGATTCAATTTTCAGAAGAAAAGGGCTCTAATGCTTCCCTCCTCATTCGTTTGTTTTAGATGTGGAAGGCAGCACTCACAGAGTTGGTGGCGACTGCTTCACTAATGTTCACATTATCAACATCCATTGTCGCCTGCTTGGACTCGAACGAGTCTAATCCCAAGCTTCTTGTCCCATTTGCAGTATTTATTATTGCCTTTCTGTTTCTCATGGTGACAGTTCCTCTTTCAGGTGGACACATGAGCCCAGTTTTTACTTTCATTGCTGCCCTCAAGGGCATCATATCTCTAGCACGAGCTTCCATCTATATCTTGGCCCAATGTGTAGGATCGATAACAGGTTTTATCATACTCAGCAGTGTGATGAGCCATGACGCAGCAAAAAAGTATTCCTTGGGAGGTTGTACCATTGATGGAAATGGGCCAACCTCTGGGGTTAGCTCTGGGACGGCATTGATGTTGGAAATTTGTTGTACATTTGTGGTGCTTTTTATTGGTGTAACAATAGCATTTGACAAGAGAAGAAGCAAAGAACTAGGGTTAGCTATGGTTTGTGCAGTGGTGGCAGGGGCGATGGCACTAGCCGTTTTTGTGTCCATTAGTGTGACTGGGCGGGCTGGTTATGCCGGCGTGGGGCTTAATCCTGCGAGGTGTTTAGGCCCAGCCTTACTGCGAGGTGGTTCGTTATGGGATGGCCATTGGGTCTTTTGGATAGGACCTTGTTTAGCTTGCATAATTTATTATGGTTTCACCAAGGGCTTACCGAAAGAAGGCCTTGTTAGGGAAGATGATAAGCATGACATTATGAATTTAGCCGCTCCTGCACTTTGTTGTTGGGGACCTAGAAGTAGTACAAGTCAACTTAATGGGAAAGTTCTGGAAATGTGAGACGCTGAATCACTGATGGAGGCTACCGCCTACCAGGTGGAGTGTATTATTATTCTCATGGGAGACTGAATATATTTATCTCCAAAAGATTAAATCAGAGTAGCAAATTGAATAAAATTGGATGTTCTCTATATATTGGTAATTGGTGTGATCATCATGGACAAATTCTAGGGCTGTACCTGTATGAAAAGAATGTCAATGCTCCAAATAATGTCTGTTAGCTGATAAAACATGCATTAGGTTCAGTTACGTTAAGAGTAACATATTTCATTAGCACAACCCAGTAAACTGCACAACAAATGACTTAAGCTAGTAGGTAAATGTACTTGATTAAACCAGATTTTATTGAACCTTTTTTTATTTAATGACACCTGATATGTGATGATAGGCAACTAGGTTGATGCCTGTAAAAGCGATAAGGATGATGGAAGGGGCTCATGAACAACAGAATTCGTAGAAACCGAGATGGGATTGCCCTCCAACTGCAGCATGATGCTCCCCATGATCTCTGTCAATAGTTTCTTAAACTCATCTTCTTTAATCATGTTCCCATCATCCGCGTCTATCCTGTTGAGAACATCAGCAACAACCTTGTCCATCTGGTGAATTTCAAAAAAGAGTTTTAGTTGGTGGAGTGAAAAAAAAATAAAGGTGTTTTAGGGCATGCCAATCTAGCAACCCCGCGGGAAACCAGTGCTCAGTGTTGCAGTTTGCAAGCTTTTTGTTATGTATTGATGAATGTGAAGATGCAGGCGATCGAGATGTGTGGTTGCAATACCAATACCTGTTCAACAGCACCGATTTGAGGTAATCCAACTGATGGAGCCACTACATCTAGCACCACACGTAAATACTCCTTTGATATTTTTCCATTGCGATCCTTTGGCACATTTTCTAAACCTACATTCAGCAACTGTATTGCGAAAATGAAAGACTTGGTTCAGTAATGGTGGCACAAGAGAAATGTAAAATCCGACATAAATATATAAACACAGGGAAAACTAGGGTAAGACAAGATAATACAAAAGCATGTATATGTATGTATATACCTTGTCTAATTCAAACTTGTTGGATAGTAGTCTTTTAATGCCACTTCCATCAAAGGTGTTTTCACTATGAGCAACAATCACAGGCTCCTCCTTGAGATTTTGAGCGACACGCTTAGCTACTTTCTTTGATTCTTCCAAGAAGGTTTCTTGAGAGACAGGTTTGTCATCCCATGATTCCAAAGCTGGTTCCACTATGTTCCTCATAACCTACACAAGCAAAAGAAAGACCAAATTCACATTCTCCTAAAATTACTGACTGAAACGAAAGGTGTAAAAAGCCAAATACCCAAGAATCTAACGAAGGGGGCATTCCTTGATCAACTGTAAGTTTCTCCAAAGCCTTAGTAATACAATCACGCAACGATGCATCTTCACATCCTATCTGTGAAAATATAGACACCATCTCCGCTTCATAACTTGGACCATTGATGAATTCCAACAGATCTTCTCCATCCATACGGAGGATCACAATAGGATCTCGCTTCAAACCTGCAGCCATACCAAGTAGAATATCTGAAAGAGCCTCTTTAACCCCAGTTTTGCTCACCTTTTGTTGTTTTCCATGGGTGAATTCTTTCAAAACCTGAAAAACATTTCTAAATAATGTCAGCTTCCATATCCCATCACCACTCTGATGATCCATCCTGTGATGATTTCAGTTCCTAATTCCCGATCTCTATTCACAACCTATAAACACATATGCAGAACCAGAAGCTTATGCGCTTATTTTATACGCTAATGATCGGAAATCAAACTTGCACTGGTCCCTGGACGTGGTCCAGAGTCTTACCTGCTTTTATATTTCTCTATCATGAGAATAGTGCTCAATTGTCTCGTCTCCAATTTTTATCAACTCATTCTCCTAAAGGAAAGAGGGGACCCCCGATAACTACCTTTATAGTGTATATGACCATATTGATCTCATTATTTAAAGGGAAATTTGAGTAAACGATTCACGAATTAGGTATAAAAGTGGAAGATGGTCCAATATTGAAGCAAGTACTTGCGTTTTCCCCACTAATCATGACATTCAGAACATACCAACAAGGCTTTCATTAATTTAATCTTAGTCCGAGGAGTGGCTTGATTGTGCACTTTTGGCCGCAATGGTGTCACAGTTTGATTGGATAACGAGGCAAGCAAAGTCTTAAAATAATCATTCATGGCTTGTATGCAGAATAAAGTTCCTAAAAAACAACCCTAGTTTCCACAAGATTCGTCACTAGATTCCTTCCCATATATGAAGATAAAAGGAAAAGATAAAGCAAGTGTGAGTGGGAGAATTGCAGAAAGTCGCCCATAACACCGACTGAATCAATCCATAGGTCGACTGTTCTCGAGCAAGTTAGAAATGGAAATTTTGACAATTAAATACCCCTTACAAATCAATTGGTCAAAGCCTCAAAAAACAATGGGTTTTTTATACTTGTGACCATGGTGGCTGACTGCCTGTATGTTATCCATTAATTTACAACTTACAAATGATACAGCGACAGCTAAAAAGGTTGGATTATTGGAAACTGTAAGATTAGCAAATAAGATTACTTTTTTCTTTTTTTTTTTTCTGTACTTGGTGCATCTAGACTTGGCTTCTTGTTTTTTTTCTAAGATGATAGCATAAAAACTCGTTTAATAGAAATTCTCTTGTTGCCTGTCTTAGCTAGGAAAAGAATCCTAACATGCATGAGCTTTACTTAAAGCACGAAAATAACCAAGAAAGAAATGGGAAGAAAGAGATAGAAAATGAGGTAGGTGGGGTTTTGGGACAAGACAAACCTCAAAGTAAATAATATGGTCTGAAGAACACTAAGCAGCCAAGCCAAGAGAGGCAATGACATCAACAACACCAGGTTTTACTGCAAATGCTTCACAGAAAGCTGACCATCACTGTCCTTACCAAGCTCCCTTGAACTTAAACTTCTTTAGGGAGGTTCCTCCTGTCCTCTACAACTTGTCTGCATTCATTCTCTTGTAGAACAAAAGCTGGTGGTTGTCTTGTGAGTTAAACAGTTAGGCCTCTTTATTTTTGCAGTGGTCTCGTGAGTCAAATACGAATGGCCTTTTGACGGGTGCTTCTTTAGGCTGTTTTATATACAAGGATTTAAGTAGGTGTTGAAGGGAGTCTCGATTTGGGTAGGACACGTGGGATGGTAGTGAGCCTCCGATAAGGGAAGTTAGATATAGGGAGCACAAAAAGTCCATCCTACCTTTTTTACTTTTGTCACCTTCGCCCCAGTTCGTGGTGACGCGTGGATTACTGTTGACATTTTCTTTTCCCTCGATGATACGTGGTCAAATGTTGATGGAATCCATAGTTCAATTAACATAATTAATTTATAATATGTTATATTTTTATAATAAAATTATTTAACACTTGGTTTTATATGATAAAATAATTTCATATAATTTTTATGCTAATAAGTAACAATTAAAATTTTTAATTTTAAAGACAATATAATTAAAATATTTTGTTATGATGAAATTTTACTTAACAATAAACTAATAATTTATATGGACATCAATGTTTTTGGAACTAAACTGATACTAGAATTTACTAGGTAACTGGTTTCGATTCAACAATTATTATGCATTATTAAAATTCATAAAAATAAAACAATCATTAAAAATTATAAAATCTGGTTTAATCAGTTCGTATCGATTTGTAGTCAATCAATTTTTTTTGCCTTGTTCTGGATCGATGTATTGATAATTGTCGGTCCAATCAATATGACTAGTCGGTCTGGTCTAATTTTGAAACATTAATTGGATGCAAACATTTAAATTACGTAAATATATAATTATATGGAATGTAAAATAAACTCAAACTCAAGATCGAAGTCAAAATAACCTGAACTTAAAAAGATCCAAACCCGAAATAACCTGATTTGAACCCACCCAAACCCATTGATTGCCACCTCTACTATTAATCACACAATCATTAATTATACAAACGTAATCAAATGAATTGTATTTAGTCATACATTTAATGATCCAATTCAATTGTTTCTATGCTAGTGTAATGACATTATGTGCATTTGCCTAATTAAGAACCTAATTGAATGAATTATAATATTAATTATGTAATCTTTTATCCAATTGAGTTTAACTATGTATAAATATGATTTAATGAATTATATAATTAATCGTACATTTAATGATCCAATTGAATCGTTTATGTACTAGTCTATTGACATTATGTGCATACACATTTCCTAATTATGAACCCAATTGAATGAATTATACAATTAATCGTACAATCATTAATTCAATTAAATCAATGAATGCATGAATGTAATGACATCATGGTGTGTAAGTAATTTTAAGAGTATTGATCAATTGTACATTCCTCAACCAAATGAATTATTATATTGATACTACAATCATTGATCCGACTGAACGACTTATATATAAATAATCTTAAGAGTATTGATCAGATCAAAATGCATTTCAATTTGAATTTGAATTATTTCGAGTTTAGTTTCATGTCAAGTTTAAATAATGTTGAGTTTTAATATTTTTATATGTAAGCCCGAAATGATTCAAATTTGAAAACATTAAAACTTGCTTAGATCTAACTCTAACTTGAGTTTAGACTAAAACTCAAATATCAATTTTGTAAATAACACATTTAGCTTCAATTCTTTTAATTTTTGAAAATTAAATAAATCTTACAAAATAAAAACCTATGAAAAATCGAGCTAATTAAATTACGGTCATAAATTCATTTGAATCCAGAAACTATCCCATTTTGAATTCATAGAAAATAATTTTATAACTAAAATTAATAAAATAAAACCTTAAAAAGCCAACTTTTTTAGTTGGTCAGATCTTTAAAAAACTGAATGAAGATTGTGAGGGTGACCTCACCTCTTGATCTGTCGTAATTTAATACGTCAAATTAGGCTATCCATTACACTTAAAGAGTTTTTTCTCAAGCAATTTAGGTGTCTTTTATTTAATTTTGTCGACTTTTAGTTTTTATTGTTAATAAATTATTTTTGTGAGTTTTATGCTCTTTTGAGACCCAGATTGGCCAATCGTGCCATCGGGAACCTAACAATATAATTGAGTTGTGTAAGGGGTCAATAATGGCTCAAACTTGAAGAAAACATCATCTAGAAGGGGGTATCGCGATATCGAAGTTTGGGGTTGAAATGAAGAGAAGTGAGGCCATTTCTAGCTAGTGGTATTGCGATACCGAGACACCCCATGATCCTTCAATTCAAGACTATCATGGTATCACAATACCGCTGCCTGACGGGTGATAACATTGCTGGGACAATTTTGTGTTCAAACAAACTTAAGTCTTTATTTTCATTTAAGGGCATAATGGTTAATGTTAGGTTAAATATTAGTAGACTATAAATACCATTTTATAAGACTTTGAATTCAAGTTTTCCCTTTTATTAGAGAAGATTTTACTTTTGTTGTTTTTTTTCTTTTTCTTACTAAAGATTTTTTTTTTTTTTTAAATGAAGATGGGTCAAGCTTTTAGATGCCATTGCTTCCACATCTAAATGAGCATTTCTAACTTTTACCTTTATATTGTGCATATCAACTATTCGATGAAATGTCTATTTGGGTGTTAAGCTTTATTATGTCCTGATATTGCTTGTTGGTTAATTAATGAATTGATTGTTAAACTAAGTTAATGTCTATGATTGATTGTTTGGTTGTTCTTTTATGTCGAAATACGTAATACGCTAGAATTGTCGCCTATAGTGAAAAATCTAGAAAGGAGAGTTTATCATTAGATAGTTCAATATAATTGTGCTGAATAGTGAGACCGAGAGGAGAACTTAGGTGTTATATTTTAGTCTAGGATGAGACCAAGATGAAATTCCTAGCTAAGAGTGACAAACAATACAATTGGTATATATTTATTAGCTTAGTTAGCGATTAACGAATCAATTGATCATTGTTTTAATCATTTAAACTGTCTAAAACAATAGTAAGAAAGTTTAGCTTAATTTGTTTAATTGATAGTTTAAATTGAGTTTATAAACAATTTATATTTTGGATGTGAGTACGAAATTTACTGAAGGGCTTCCAACTTCAAGGGGGAAGATACCATTTGGAGGGTGGTGGATGGGCTAACAAAGTATGGTCACTTTGTGGCCCTTGCTCATCCTTATTCTGCTTTGACAGTGGCTTAGGCTTACCTAGATAACATCTTCAAACTCCATGGCTTGCCTGACTCTATTGTTTCTGATAGAATCAAGGTATTTATAAGTTTGTTTTGGTAGGAACTCTTCACCAAGCTGGGGACCAAGCTACACCTGTTAACAGCCTATCATCCCCAAACTGATGGGCAGACTGAAGTTTTTAATAGGATCCTTGAAAGCTACCTTAGATGCATGACTGAGGATCAGCCAAGGGACTAGACTTGTTGGCTTCCATTGGCTAAATGGTGGTACAATACTACCCTCCCTATTAGCATCTTCCATACTTGGTTGGTTCATCTAGTGTAGAATATGTAGATCGAAGCCTTCAACACTAAGAGGCAACAAGAAAACTTTTACAGTTCCATCTCAAACGTGCTCAATGAAGGACAAAACATTTTGCTGACAAGAAAAAGAATGATCAAGCCTTTCAAGTGGGAAACCTGGTCTATTTGAAGCTTCAGCCTACAAACAACATTTTTTTCAGCAGGATCCTCAATCGGAAATTGGCCCCTAAATACTTTGGACCCTTTACTGTGGAGGCAAAGGTCGGTCAGATAGCTTACAGCCTTCAGTTACCCCCGAGGTCCCGCATTCACTCCACGTTCCACGTGTCTCAACTCAAAAGACACGTGGGACAACAATTGGTTTAACCTACACTTCTAGCAGTGGACTTGGATGGAACTATAATCAATGAACTAGTCTGTATTTTGGATCGGCGCCTAGCCAAATGAGGCAATCAAGCGACCATGACAGTGCTGGTCAAGTGGGCCAATGATAAACCATAATTTACACATATTTTAACCCCATGCTTGGCTTACTTTTGGATGAATTTTCATTAGATTTGATGAATTCGATGCTCCTAACCCCTTAATTTCATGTTTTATACTCAGGAGATATTAGGGAGTCGAAAAGATCGAGAAACGGGCCAAAAGGGACAAAATGGGCCTACATCAGAAATCACACGGCCTGGACTATCGTCCACGAGCAGATCACACGGTCGTGTGTGACGAGCAGAATTGAACACGGCCCAAGCCATCACACACGGGCGTGTCCTTGCCGAACCCAGGTTTAATCCTATTTGAAAAATGCTACTTGTGGGCCAAGAAAGGCGTTCCAAAGCCTATATAAACTTCCTAGGGGGCAACCTAAAAGAGGACGCCGAGTAGAAGGCAGAAAATACTCGAAGACAGCCAACGGAAGCAGCTTGGAAAGAGGATCTCTATCAAGACTGAAGATCTCCTATCAATTTCTCTTGAAGTTTTTGGGTTTTCTTATGTTTTGTAGTTTTCCTTATTTTAAGATGTTTTCCTTTATCAGTATGAACTAAATCCCTTAAATACTTAAGGGGATGAAACCTAAGACAGATCTTATTGTTATTTGATTTTTAAGATACATACTTGTTCTTATTCTTAATTGTGAGTTCTTATTCTTGTTTTGATAATTCAGGTTATTGATTCAAGTCGAATGTGCTTATTCAGTAGAGCAAAAGTCCCTGTTTAAGAGTAGATCAACACAATTAAGCGGAGTTGATTGCAACCCTAGAAATAGGGCGACGAAAATCTGCCGGATTAGAGTCAAATCTAATAGGGGGATCCATAGATCGAGTTAATGCGACAATAAGGGTTTTAATTAGAAAGAGATTTCAATTAATCAACCTAGAATCAATTGTTTTTAGTCTTGAAAGAGATATTAACATAAATCAGGGATTTCTATGGATTAAGTCAAATGAATAAATCATATGAATCAAAAGTAATAAGTGAAGTCTAGGTGGATTCTTCCTTAGGTATTGCCTATCTCATAAAGTTGTTGTCGAAACCATTTTTTTGTTTGGAAAACGGCCGACTTTAAAAAGGAAAAT